>JAJHSJ010000010.1:33733194-33782253 GCA_021015155.1 Magnolia officinalis
ATTTGAAAAGATTAACAATCGAAATTGCAACTGACGATCGTAGTGTTCCAACCAGCTTTTGGGATATCGAACGTCTCAGAATTAGCCAATTCGGGTCCCATTTGAAGCTTGTCAATTTACCAATCCAATGAGCTCAAAATAGTCTAAATTCGCCCACTGAAGAGAGAGTTTATGAAAGTTACAATTGGACAAGGAGAAATTGAAAATTCAGACCACGACTGCAATCCCCCTTACGGATGCCCTAATTGTCTCGGAATACGACAATTTCGATCAGAATGAAAGTGTACTCAATTACCATTCAGATGACCAAAATTGACCCAATCCGACATCAAACGAGGGAGTTATGAGCGTGTACGTTGGATCGTGCAATTTGGAAAGATTAACAATCCAAATTGAAAAGTGACGATCAAAGAGTTCCAACGTGCTTTTGGGATACCGAACGGTCTCGGAATTAGCCAATTCAGGTCCCATTTGGAAGCTTGTCAAGTTACCATTCCAATGATCTCAAAATAGTCTAAATTCGACCACTGAAGAGAGAGTTATGAAAGTTAGAATTGGTCAAGGAGATGAAGGAAAAATTTAGGACCCACAACTGCGATCCCACTTACGGATGCCCAAATGGTCATGGAATACGACGATTTTAAAAAGTAATTAAAGAGCACTAAATTTCCTCTCAGATCACCAAACATCGGCCCAATCTGACACCAAACGAGGTGTTATGAGCGTCTCCGTTGGATCGCACGATTTAGAAAGATTAACAATCCAAATTGCAAAATGACGACCGAAGAGTTCCAACGTGCTTTTGGGATATCGAACGTCTCAGAATTAGCCAATTCGGGTCCCATTTTGGGAGGTTTGTCAAGTTACCATTCCAATGAGCTCAAAATAGTCTAAATTCGACCACTGAAGAGAGAGTTATGAAAGTTACAATTGGACAAGAGATGAAGGAAAAATTCATGACCCACGACTGCTATCCCCTTACGGATGCCCAAATGGTCTCGGAATAAGACGATTTCGATCAGGAAGGAAAGAGCACTAAATTACCTTTCAGATGACCAAAAAATGACCCAATCTGACCTCAAATGAGGGAGTTATGAGTGTGTACGATGGATCGTGCGATTTGGAAAGATTAACATCCAAATTACAAAGTGACGATCAAAGAGTTCCAACGTGCTTTTGGGGTATCGAACGGACTAAGAATTAGCCAATTCAGGTCCCATTTGGAAGCTTGTCAAGTTACCATTCCAATGAGCTCAAAATAGTCTAAATTCGACCACCGAAGAGAGAATTTTGAAAGTTAGAATTGGACAAAACGATGAAGGAAAAATTCAGGACCCACAACTGGGTCCCAGTTACTACTGCCCAAATGGTCTCAAAGTATGACGTTTTCAATAAGGAATGAAACAGCACTAAATTACCTCTCAATCACCAACGGCGTCCCAATCTGACACCAAACGATGGTGTTATGCGCATCTCCGTTGGATCGCGCGATTTGAAAAGATTAACAATCGAAATTGCAAAATGACGATCAAGTGTTCCAACCAGCTTTTGGGATATCGAACGGTCTCAGAATTAGCCAATTCGGGTCCCATTTGGAAGCTTGTCAATTTACCAATCCAATGAGCTCAAAATAGTCTAAATTCGCCCACTGAAGAGAGAGTTATGAAAGTTACAATTGGACAAGGAGATGAAGTGAAAATTCAGGACCACGACTGCAATCCCACTTACGGATGCCCTAATTGTCTCGGAATACGACGATTTTGATCAATAATCAAAGTGTACTCAATTACCATTCAGATGACCAAAATTGACCCAATCCGACTCAAACGAGGGAGTTATGAGCATGTACGTTGGATCGTGCAATTTGGAAAGATTAACAATCCAAATTGAAAAGTGACGATCAAAGAGTTCCAACGTGCTTTTGGGATACCGAACGGTCTCGGAATTAGCCAATTCAGGTCCCATTTGGAAGCTTGTTAAGTTACCATTCCAATGATCTCAAAATAGTCTAAATTCGACCACTGAAGAGACAGTTATGAAAGTTAGAATTGGACAAGGAGATGAGGAAAAATTCAGGACCCCAACTGCGATCCCACTTACGGATGCCCAAATGGTCGGAATACCACGATTTCAAAAAGGAATGAAAGAGCACTAAATTAGCTCTCTCAGATCACCAAACATCGGCCCATCCGACACCAAACGAGGGTGTTATGAGCGTCTCTGTTGGATCGCACGATTTGGAAAGATTAACAATCCAAATGGCAAAATGACGATCGAAGAGTTCCAACGTGCTTTTGGGATATCGAACGGTCTCAGAATTAGCCAATTCGGGTCCCATTTTGGGAGCTTGTCAAGTTACCATTCCAATGAGCTCAAAATAGTATAAATTCGACCACTGAGAGAGAGTTACGAAAGTTTCAATTGGACAAGGAGATGAAGGAAAAATTCATGACCCACGACTGCTATCCACTTACGGATGCCCAAATGGTCTCGGAATAAGACGATTTCGATCAGGAATGAAAGAGCACTAAATTACCTTTCAGATGACCAAAAATCGACCCAATCTGACCTCAATGAGGGAGTTAAGAACGTGTACATTAGATCGTGCGATTCGGAAAGATTAACAATCCAAATTGGAAAGTGACGATCAAAGTGTTCCAACGTGCTTTTGGGGTATCGAACGGACTCAGAATTATTAAATTCAGGTCCCATTTGGAAGCTTGTCAAGTAACCATTCCAATGAGCTCAAAATAGTCTAAATTCGACCACCGAAGAGGGAATTTTGAAAGTTAGAATTGGAAAAAAAGATGAAGGAAAAATTCAGGACCCACAACTGGGTTCCCACTTACTAATGCCCAAATGGTCTCAGAGTACGACGTTTTCAATAAGGAATGAAAGAGCACTAAATTACCTCTCAGATCACCCAACATCGGCCCAATCTGACACCAAACGATGGTGTTATGCGCATCTCCGTTAGATCGCGCGATTTGAAAAGATTAAATCGAAATTGGAAACTGACGATCGTAGTGTTCCAACCAGCTTTTGGGATATCGAACGGTCTCAGAATTAGCCAATTCGGGTCCCATTTGGAAGCTTGTCAATTTACCAATCCAATGAGCTCAAAATAGTCTAAATTCGCCCACTGAAGAGAGAGTTATGAAAGTTACAATTGGACAAGGAGATGAAGTGAAAATTCAGGACCCACGACTGCAATCCCACTTACGGATGCCCTAATTGTCTCGGAATACGACAATTTCGATCAGGAATGAAAGTGTACTCAATTACCATTCAGATGACCAAAAATTGACCCAATCCGACATCAAACGAGGGAGTTATGAGCGTGTACGTTGGATCGTGCATTTGGAAAGATTAACAATCCAAATTGAAAAGTGACGATCAAAGAGTTCCAACGTGCTTTTGGGATACCGAACGGTCTCGAAATTAGCCAATTCAGGTCCCATTTGGAAGCTTGTCAAGTTACCATTCCAATGATCTCAAAATAGTCTAAATTCGACCACTGAGAGAGAGTTATGAAAGTTAGAATTGGTCAAGGAGATGAAGGAAAAATTTAGGACCCACAACTCTGCGATCCCACTTACGGATGCCCAAATGGTCATGGAATACGACGATTTTAAAAAGTAATTAAAGAGCACTAAATTTCCTCCTCTCAGATCACCAAACATCGGCCCAATCTGACACCAAACGAGGTGTTATGAGCGTCTCCGTTGGATCGCACGATTTAGAAAGATTAACAATCCAAATTGCAAAATGACGACCGAAGAGTTCCAACGTGCTTTTGGATATCGAACGGTCTCGGAATTAGCCAATTCGGGTCCCATTTTGGGAGGTTGTCAAGTTACCATTCCAATGAGCTCAAATAGTCTAAATTCGACCACTGAAGAGAGAGTTATGAAAGTTACAATTGGACAAAGAGATGAAGGAAAAATTCATGACCACGACTGCTATCCACTTACGGATGCCCAAATGGTCTCGGAATAAGACGATTTCGATCAGGAAGGAAAGAGCACTAAATTACCTTTCAGATGACCAAAAAATGACCCAATCTGACCTCAAATGAGGGAGTTATGAGTGTGTACGTTGATCGTGCGATTTGGAAAGATTAACAATCCAAATTACAAAGTGACGATCAAAGAGTTCCAACGTGCTTTTGGGGTATCGAACGGACTAAGAATTAGCCAATTCAGGTCCCATTTGGAAGCTTGTCAAGTTACCATTCCAATGAGCTCAAATAGTCTAAATTCGACCACCGAAGAGAGAATTTTGAAAGTTAGAATTGGACAAAACGATGAAGGAAAAATTCAGGACCCACAACTGGGTCCCAGTTACTAATGCCCAAATGGTCTCAAAGTATGACGTTTTCAATAAGGAATGAAACAGCACTAAATTACCTCTCAATCACCAAACGGCGGCCCAATCTGACACCAAACGATGGTGTTATGCGCATCTCCGTTGGATCGCGCGATTTGAAAAGATTAACAATCGAAATTGCAAAATGACGATCAAGTGTTCCAACCAGCTTTTGGGATATCGAACGGTCTCAGAATTAGCCAATTCGGGTCCCATTTGGAAGCTTGTCAATTTACCAATCCAATGAGCTCAAAATAGTCTAAATTCGCCCACTGAAGAGAGAGTTATGAAAGTTACAATTGGACAAGGAGATGAAGTGAAAATTCAGGACCCACGACTGCAATCCCACTTACGGATGCCCTAATTGTCTCGGAATACGACGATTTTGATCAATAATCAAAGTGTACTCAATTACCATTCAGATGACCAAAAATTGACCCAATCCGACATCAAACGAGGGAGTTATGAGCATGTACGTTGGATCGTGCAATTTGGAAAGATTAACAATCCAAATTGAAAAGTGACGATCAAAGAGTTCCAACGTGCTTTTGGGATACCGAACGGTCTCGGAATTAGCCAATTCAGGTCCCATTTGGAAGCTTGTAAGTTACCATTCCAATGATCTCAAAATAGTCCTAAATTCGACCACTGAAGAGACGTTATGAAAGTTAGAATTGGACAAGGAGATGAGGGAAAATTCAGGACCCACAACTGCGATCCCACTTACGGATGCCCAAATGGTCATGGAATACCACGATTTCAAAAGGAATGAAAGAGCACTAAATTAGCTCTCAGATCACCAAACATCGGCCCAATCCGACACCAAACGAGGGTGTTATGAGCGTCTCTGTTGGATCGCACGATTTGGAAAGATTAACAATCCAAATTGCAAAATGACGATCGAAGAGTTCCAACGTGCTTTTGGGATATCGAACGGTCTCAGAATTAGCCAATTCGGGTCCCATTTTGGGAGCTTATCAAGTTACCATTCCAATGAGCTCAAAATAGTATAAATTCGACCACTGAAGAGAGAGTTACGAAAGTTACAATTGGACAAGGAGATGAAGGAAAAATTCATGACCCACGACTGCTATCCACTTACGGATGCCCAAATGGTCTCGGAATAAGACGATTTCGATCAGGAATGAAAGAGCACTAGATTACCTTTCAGATGACCAAAAATCGACCCAATCTGACCTCAAATGAGGGAGTTAAGAACGTGTACATTAGATCGTGCGATTTCGAAAGATTAACAATCCAAATTGGAAAGTGACGATCAAAGTGTTCCAACGTGCTTTTGGGGTATCGAACGGACTCAGAATTATTAAATTCAGGTCCCATTTGGAAGCTTGTCAAGTAACCATTCCAATGAGCTCAAAATAGTCTAAATTCGACCACCGAAGAGGGAATTTTGAAAGTTAGAATTGGAAAAAAAGATGAAGGAAAAATTCAGGACCCACAACTGGGTTCCCACTTACTAATGCCCAAATGGTCTCAGAGTACGACGTTTTCAATAAGGAATGAAAGAGCACTAAATTACCTCTCAGATCACCCAACATCGGCCCAATCTGACACCAAACGATGGTGTTATGCGCATCTCCGTTAGATCGCGCGATTTGAAAAGATTAACAATCGAAATTGGAAACTGACGATCGTAGTGTTCCAACCAGCTTTTGGGATATCGAACGGTCTCAGAATTAGCCAATTCGGGTCCCATTTGGAAGCTTGTCAATTTACCAATCCAATGAGCTCAAAATAGTCTAAATTCGCCCACTGAAGAGAGAGTTATGAAAGTTACAATTGGACAAGGAGATGAATTGAAAATTCAGGACCCACGACTGCAATCCCACTTACGGATGCCCTAATTGTCTCGGAATACGACAATTTCGATCAGGAATGAAAGTGTACTCAATTACCATTCAGATGACCAAAATTGACCCAATCCGACATCAAACGAGGAGTTATGAGCGTGTACGTTGGATCGTGCAATTTGGAAAGATTAACAATCCAAATTGAAAAGTGACGATCAAAGAGTTCCAACGTGCTTTTGGGATACCGAACGGTCTCGAAATTAGCCAATTCAGGTCCCATTTGGAAGCTTGTCAAGTTACCATTCCAATGATCTCAAAATAGTCTAAATTCGACCACTGAAGAGAGAGTTATGAAAGTTAGAATTGGTCAAGGAGATGAAGGAAAAATTTAGGACCCACAACTGCGATCCCACTTACGGATGCCCAAATGGTCATGGAATACGACGATTTTAAAAGTAATTAAAGAGCACTAAATTCCTCTCAGATCACCAAACATCGGCCCAATCTGACACCAAACGAGGGTGTTATGAGCGTCTCCGTTGGATCGCACGATTTGAAAGATTAACAATCCAAATTGCAAAATGACGACCGAAGAGTTCCAGCGTGCTTTTGGGATATCGAACGGTCTCGGAATTAGCCAATTCGGGTCCCATTTTGGGAGGTTGTCAAGTTACCATTCCAATGAGCTCAAAATAGTCTAAATTCGACCACTGAAGAGAGAGTTATGAAAGTTACAATTGGACAAAGAGATGAAGGAAAATTCATGACCCACGACTGCTATCCACTTACGGATGCCCAAATGGTCTCGGAAGAAGACGATTTCGATCAGGAAGAAAGAGCACTAAATTACCTTTCAGATGACCAAAATACCCAATCTGACCTCAAATGAGGGAGTTATGAGTGTGTACGATGGATCGTGCGATTTGGAAAGATTAACAATCCAAATTACAAAGTGACGATCAAAGAGTTCCAACGTGCTTTTGGGGTATCGAACGGACTAAGAATTAGCCAATTCAGGTCCCATTTGGAAGCTTGTCAAGTTACCATTCCAATGAGCTCAAAATAGTCTAAATTCGACCACCGAAGAGAGAATTTTGAAAGTTAGAATTGGACAAAACGATGAAGGAAAAATTCAGGACCCACAACTGGGATCCCAGTTACTAATGCCCAAATGGTCTCAAGTATGACGTTTTCAATAAGGAATGAAACAGCACTAAATTACCTCTCAAATCACCAAACGCGGCCCAATCTGACACCAAACGATGGTGTTATGCGCATCTCCGTTGATCGCGCGATTTGAAAAGATTAACAATCGAAATTGCAAAATGACGATCAAAGTGTTCCAACCAGCTTTTGGGATATCGAACGGTCTCAGAATTAGCCAATTCGGGTCCCATTTGGAAGCTTGTCAATTTACCAATCCAATGAGCTCAAAATAGTCTAAATTCGCCCACTGAAGAGAGAGTTATGAAAGTTACAATTGGACAAGGAGATGAAGTGAAAATTCAGGACCCACGACTGCAATCCCACTTACGGATGCCCTAATTGTCTCGGAATACGACGATTTTGATCAATAATCAAAGTGTACTCAATTACCATTCAGATGACCAAAAATTGACCCAATCCGACATCAAACGAGGGAGTTATGAGCATGTACGTTGGATCGTGCAATTTGGAAAGATTAACAATCCAAATTGAAAAGTGACGATCAAAGAGTTCCAACGTGCTTTTGGGATACCGAACGGTCTCGGAATTAGCCAATTCAGGTCCCATTTGGAAGCTTGTTAAGTTACCATTCCAATGATCTCAAAATAGTCTAAATTCGACCACTGAAGAGAGAGTTATGAAAGTTAGAATTGGACAAGGAGATGAAGGAGAAATTCAGGACCCACAACTGCGATCCCACTTACGGATGCCCAAATGGTCATGGAATACCACGATTTCAAAAAGGAATGAAAGAGCACTAAATTAGCTCTCAGATCACCAAACATCGGCCCAATCCGACACCAAACGAGGGTGTTATGAGCGTCTCTGTTGGATCGCACGATTTGGAAAGATTAACAATCCAAATTGCAAAATGACGATCGAAGAGTTCCAACGTGCTTTTGGGATATCGAACGGTCTCAGAATTAGCCAATTCGGGTCCCATTTTGGGAGCTTATCAAGTTACCATTCCAATGAGCTCAAAATATATAATTCGACCACTGAAGAGAGAGTTACGAAAGTTACAATTGGACAAGGAGATGAAGGAAAATTCATGACCCACGACTGCTATCCACTTACGGATGCCCAAATGGTCTCGGAATAAGACGATTTCGATCAGGAATGAAAGAGCACTAGATTACCTTTCAGATGACCAAAAATCGACCCAATCTGACCTCAAATGAGGGAGTTAAGAACGTGTACATTAGATCGTGCGATTCGGAAAGATTAACAATCCAAATGGAAAGTGACGATCAAAGTGTTCCAACGTGCTTTTGGGGTATCGAACGGACTCAGAATTATTAAATTCAGGTCCCATTTGGAAGCTTGTCAAGTAACCATTCCAATGAGCTCAAAATAGTCTAAATTCGACCACCGAAGAGGAATTTTGAAAGTTAGAATTGGAAAAAAAGATGAAGGAAAAATTCAGGACCCACAACTGGGTCCCACTTACTAATGCCCAAATGGTCTCAGAGTACGACGTTTTCAATAAGGAATGAAAGAGCACTAAATTACCTCTCAGATCACCAACATCGGCCCAATCTGACACCAAACGATGGTGTTATGCGCATCTCCGTTAGATCGCGCGATTTGAAAAGATTAACAATCGAAATTGGAAACTGACGATCGTAGTGTTCCAACCAGCTTTGGGATATCGAACGGTCTCAGAATTAGCCAATTCGGGTCCCATTTGGAAGCTTGTCAATTTACCAATCCAATGAGCTCAAAATAGTCTAAATTCGCCCACTGAAGAGAGAGTTATGAAAGTTACAATTGGACAAGGAGATGAAGTGAAAATTCAGGACCCACGACTGCAATCCCACTTACGGATGCCCTAATTGTCTCGGAATACGACAATTTCGATCAGGAATGAAAGTGTACTCAATTACCATTCAGATGACCAAAAATTGACCCAATCCGACATCAAACGAGGGAGTTATGAGCGTGTACGTTGGATCGTGCAATTTGGAAAGATTAACAATCCAAATTGAAAAGTGACGATCAAAGAGTTCCAACGTGCTTTTGGGATACCGAACGGTCTCGAAATTAGCCAATTCAGGTCCCATTTGGAAGCTTGTCAAGTTACCATTCCAATGATCTCAAAATAGTCTAAATTCGACCACTGAAGAGAGAGTTATGAAAGTTAGAATTGGTCAAGGAGATGAAGAAAAATTTAGGACCCACAACTGCGATCCCACTTACGGATGCCCAAATGGTCATGGAATACGACGATTTTAAAAAGTATTAAAGAGCACTAAATTCCCTCTCAGATCACCAAACATCGGCCCAATCTGACACCAAACGAGGGTGTTATGAGCGTCTCCGTTGGATCGCACGATTTAGAAAGATTAACAATCCAAATTGCAAAATGACGATCGAAGAGTTCCAGCGTGCTTTTGGGATATCGAACGGTCTCAGGAATTAGCCAATTCGGGTCCCATTTTGGAGGTTGTCAAGTTACCATTCCAATGAGCTCAAAATAGTCTAAATTCGACCACTGAAGAGAGAGTTATGAAAGTTACAATTGGACAAAGAGATGAAGGAAAAATTCATGACCCACGACTGCTATCCACTTACGGATGCCCAAATGGTCTCGGAGAAGACGATTTCGATCAGGAAGGAAGAGCACTAAATTACCTTTCAGATGACCAAAAATGACCCAATCTGACCTCAAATGAGGGAGTTATGAGTGTGTACGTGGATCGTGCGATTTGGAAAGATTAACAATCCAAATTACAAAGTGACGATCAAAGAGTTCCAACGTGCTTTTGGGGTATCGAACGGACTAAGAATTAGCCAATTCAGGTCCCATTTGGAAGCTTGTCAAGTTACCATTCCAATGAGCTCAAAATAGTCTAAATTCGACCACCGAAGAGAGAATTTTGAAAGTTAGAATTGGACAAAACGATGAAGGAAAAATTCAGGACCCACACTGGGATCCCAGTTACTAATGCCCAAATGGTCTCAAAGTATGACGTTTTCAATAAGGAATGAAACAGCACTAAATTACCTCTCAAATCACCAAACGGCGGCCCAATCTGACACCAAACGATGGTGTTATGCGCATCTCCGTTGGATCGCGCGATTTGAAAAGATTAACAATCGAAATTGCAAAATGACGATCAAAGTGTTCCAACCAGCTTTTGGGATATCGAACGGTCTCAGAATTAGCCAATTCGGGTCCCATTTGGAAGCTTGTCAATTTACCAATCCAATGAGCTCAAAATAGTCTAAATTCGCCCACTGAAGAGAGAGTTATGAAAGTTACAATTGGACAAGGAGATGAAGTGAAAATTCAGGACCCACGACTGCAATCCCACTTACGGATGCCCTAATTGTCTCGGAATACGACGATTTTGATCAATAATCAAAGTGTACTCAATTACCATTCAGATGACCAAAAATTGACCCAATCCGACATCAAACGAGGGAGTTATGAGCATGTACGTTGGATCGTGCAATTTGGAAAGATTAACAATCCAAATTGAAAAGTGACGATCAAAGAGTTCCAACGTGCTTTTGGGATACCGAACGGTCTCGGAATTAGCCAATTCAGGTCCCATTTGGAAGCTTGTTAAGTTACCATTCCAATGATCTCAAAATAGTCTAAATTCGACCACTGAAGAGACAGTTATGAAAGTTAGAATTGGACAAGGAGATGAAGGAAAAATTCAGGACCCACAACTGCGATCTCACTTACGGATGCCCAAATGGTCATGGAATACCACGATTTCAAAAAGGAATGAAAGAGCACTAAATTACCTCTCAGATCACCAAACATCGGCCCAATCCGACACCAAACGAGGGTGTTATGAGCGTCTCTGTTGGATCGCACGATTTGGAAAGATTAACAATCCAAATTGCAAAATGACGATCGAAGAGTTCCAACGTGCTTTTGGGATATCGAACGGTCTCAGAATTAGCCAATTCGGGTCCCATTTTGGGAGCTTATCAAGTTACCATTCCAA
Organism: Magnolia officinalis; assembly: GCA_021015155.1. Lineage (NCBI taxonomy): Eukaryota > Viridiplantae > Streptophyta > Magnoliopsida > Magnoliales > Magnoliaceae > Magnolia > Magnolia officinalis. The sequence goes on from JAJHSJ010000010.1 coordinate 33,744,545, forward strand.
TGAGCTCAAAAGTATAAATTCGACCACTGAAGAGAGAGTTACGAAAGTTACAATTGGACAAGGAGATGAAGGAAAAATTCATGACCCACGACTGCTATCCACTTACGGATGCCCAAATGGTCTCGGAATAAGACGATTTCGATCAGGAATGAAAGAGCACTAGATTACCTTTCAGATGACCAAAAATCGACCCAATCTGACCTCAAATGAGGGAGTTAAGAACGTGTACATTAGATCGTGCGATTCGGAAAGATTAACAATCCAAATTGGAAAGTGACGATCAAAGTGTTCCAACGTGCTTTGGGGTATCGAACGGACTCAGAATTATTAATTCAGGTCCCATTTGGAAGCTTGTCAAGTAACCATTCCAATGAGCTCAGAATAGTCTAAATTCGACCACCGAAGAGGGAATTTTGAAAGTTAGAATTGGAAAAAAAGATGAAGGAAAAATTCAGGACCCACAACTGGGTTCCCACTTACTAATGCCCAAATGGTCTCAGAGTACGACGTTTTCAATAAGGAATGAAAGAGCACTAAATTACCTCTCAGATCACCCAACATCGGCCCAATCTGACACCAAACGATGGTGTTATGCGCATCTCCGTTAGATCGCGCGATTTGAAAAGATTAACAATCGAAATTGGAAACTGACGATCGTAGTGTTCCAACCAGCTTTTGGGATATCGAACGGTCTCAGAATTAGCCAATTCGGGTCCCATTTGGAAGCTTGTCAATTTACCAATCCAATGAGCTCAAAATAGTCTAAATTCGCCCACTGAAGAGAGAGTTATGAGTTACAATTGGACAAGGAGATGAATTGAAATTCAGGACCCACGACTGCAATCCCACTTACGGATGCCCTAATTGTCTCGGAATCGACATTTCGATCAGGAATGAAAGTGTACTCAATTACCATTCAGATGACCAAAAATTGACCCAATCCGACATCAAACGAGGGAGTTATGAGCGTGTACGTTGGATCGTGCAATTTGGAAAGATTAACAATCCAAATTGAAAAGTGACGATCAAAGAGTTCCAACGTGCTTTTGGGATACCGAACGGTCTCGAAATTAGCCAATTCAGGTCCCATTTGGAAGCTTGTCAAGTTACCATTCCAATGATCTCAAAATAGTCTAAATTCGACCACTGAAGAGAGAGTTATGAAAGTTAGAATTGGTCAAGGAGATGAAGGAAAAATTTAGGACCCACAACTGCGATCCCCCACTTACGGATGCCCAAATGGTCATGGAATACGACGATTTTAAAAGTAATTAAAGAGCACTAAATTTCCTCTCAGATCACCAAACATCGGCCCAATCTGACACCAAACGAGGGTGTTATGAGCGTCTCCGTTGGATCGCACGATTTAGAAAGATTAACAATCCAAATTGCAAAATGACGACCGAAGAGTTCCAGCGTGCTTTTGGGATATCGAACGGTCTCGGAATTAGCCAATTCGGGTCCCATTTTGGGAGGTTGTCAAGTTACCATTCCAATGAGCTCAAAATAGTCTAAATTCGACCACTGAAGAGAGAGTTATGAAAGTTACAATTGGACAAAGAGATGAAGGAAAAATTCATGACCCACGACTGCTATCCACTTACGGATGCCCAAATGGTCTCGGAAGAAGACGATTTCGATCAGGAAGGAAAGAGCACTAATTACCTTTCAGATGACCAAAATGACCCAATCTGACCTCAAATGAGGGAGTTATGAGTGTGTACGATGGATCGTGCGATTTGGAAAGATTAACAATCCAAATTACAAAGTGACGATCAAAGAGTTCCAACGTGCTTTTGGGGTATCGAACGGACTAAGAATTAGCCAATTCAGGTCCCATTTGGAAGCTTGTCAAGTTACCATTCCAATGAGCTCAAATAGTCTAAATTCGACCACCGAAGAGAGAATTTGAAAGTTAGAATTGGACAAAACGATGAAGGAAAAATTCAGGACCCACAACTGGGATCCCAGTTACTAATGCCCAAATGGTCTCAAAGTAGACGTTTTCAATAAGGAATGAAACAGCACTAAATTACCTCTCAATCACCAAACGCGCCCCATCTGACACCAAACGATGGTGTTATGCGCATCTCCGTTGGATCGCGCGATTTGAAAAGATTAACAATCGAAATTGCAAAATGACTATCAAAGTGTTCCAACCAGCTTTTGGGATATCGAACGGTCTCAGAATTAGCCAATTCGGGTCCCATTTGGAAGCTTGTCAATTTACCAATCCAATGAGCTCAAAATAGTCTAAATTCGCCCACTGAAGAGAGAGTTATGAAAGTTACAATTGGACAAGGAGATGAAGTGAAAATTCAGGACCCACGACTGCAATCCCACTTACGGATGCCCTAATTGTCTCGGAATACGACGATTTTGATCAGGAATGAAAGTGTACTCAATTACCATTGATGACCAAAAATTGACCCAATCCGACATGGACAATTGGGAGATGAAGTGAAAATTCAGGACCCACGACTGCAATCCCACTTACGGATGCCCTAATTGTCTCGGGAATACGACGATTTTGATCAGATCAAAGGTCTCAATTACCATTCAGATGACCAAAAATTGACCCAATCCGACATCAAACGAGGAGTTATGAGCGTGTACGTTGGATCGTGCAATTTGGAAAGATTAACAATCCAAATTGAAAAGTGACGATCAAAGAGTTCCAACGTGCTTTTGGGATACCGAACGGTCTCGAATTAGCCAATTCAGGTCCCATTTGGAAGCTTGTCAAGTTACCATTCCAATGATCTCAAAATAGTCTAAATTCGACCACTGAAGAGAGAGTTATGAAAGTTAGAATTGGACAAGGAGATGAAGGGAAAAATTCAGGACCCACAACTGCGATCCCACTTACGGATGCCCAAATGGTCATGGAATACCACGATTTCAAAAAGGAATGAAAGAGCACTAAATTAGCTCTCAGATCACCAAACATCGGCCCAATCCGACACCAAACGAGGGTGTTATGAGCGTCTCGTTGGATCGCACGATTTGGAAAGATTAACAATCCAAATTGCAAAATGACGATCGAAGAGTTCCAACGTGCTTTTGGGATATCGAACGGTCTCAGAATTAGCCAATTCGGGTCCCATTTTGGGAGCTTATCAAGTTACCATTCCAATGAGCTCAAAATAGTATAAATTCGACCACTGAAGAGAGAGTTACGAAAGTTACAATTGGACAAGGAGATGAAGGAAAATTCATGACCCACGACTGCTATCCACTTACGGATGCCCAAATGGTCTCGGAATAAGACGATTTCGATCAGGAATGAAAGAGCACTAAATTACCTTTCAGATGACCAAAAATCGACCCAATCTGACCTCAAATGAGGGAGTTAAGAGCGTGTACATTAGGATCGTGCGATTGGAAAGATTAACAATCCAAATTAAAGTGACGATCAAAGTGTTCCAACGTGCTTTTGGGGTATCGAACGGACTCAGAATTAGCCAATTCAGGTCCCATTTGGAAGCTTGTCAAGTTAACCATTCCAATGAGCTCAAAATAGTCTAAATTCGACCACCGAAGAGGAATTTTGAAAGTTAGAATTGGAAAAAAGATGAAGGAAAAATTCAGGACCCACAACTGGGTTCCCACTTACTAATGCCCAAATGGTCTCAGAGTACGACGTTTTCAATAAGGAATGAAAGAGCACTAAATTACCTCTCAGATCACCAACATCGGCCCAATCTGACACCAAACGATGGTGTTATGCGCATCTCCGTTGGATCGCGCGATTTGAAAAGATTAACAATCGAAATTGGAAAATGACGATCGTAGTGTTCCAACCAGCTTTTGGGATATCGAACGGTCTCAGAATTAGCCAATTCGGGTCCCATTTGGAAGCTTGTCAATTTACCAATCCAATGAGCTCAAAATAGTCTAAATTCGCCCACTGAAGAGAGAGTTATGAAAGTTACAATTGGACAAGGAGATGAATTGAAAATTCAGGACCCACGACTGCAATCCCACTTACGGATGCCCTAATTGTCTCGGAATACGACAATTTCGATCAGGAATGAAAGTGTACTCAATTACCATTCAGATGACCAAAAATTGACCCAATCCGACATCAAACGAGGGAGTTATGAGCGTGTACGTTGGATCGTGCAATTTGGAAAGATTAACAATCCAAATTGAAAAGTGACGATCAAAGAGTTCCAACGTGCTTTTGGGATACCGAACGGTCTCGAAATTAGCCAATTCAGGTCCCATTTGGAAGCTTGTCAAGTTACCATTCCAATGATCTCAAAATAGTCTAAATTCGACCACTGAAGAGAGAGTTATGAAAGTTAGAATTGGTCAAGGAGATGAAGGAAAAATTTAGGACCCACAACTGCGATCCCACTTACGGATGCCCAAATGGTCATGGAATACGACGATTTTAAAAAGTAATAAAGAGCACTAAATTTCCTCTCAGATCACCAAACATCGGCCCAATCTGACACCAAACGAGGGTGTTATGAGCGTCTCCGTTGGATCGCACGATTTAGAAAGATTAACAATCCAAATTGCAAAATGACGACCGAAGAGTTCCAGCGTGCTTTTGGGATATCGAACGGTCTCGGAATTAGCCAATTCGGGTCCCATTTTGGGAGGTTGTCAAGTTACCATTCCAATGAGCTCAAAATAGTCTAAATTCGACCACTGAAGAGAGAGTTATGAAAGTTACAATTGGACAAAGAGATGAAGGAAAAATTCATGACCCACGACTGCTATCCACTTACGGATGCCCAAATGGTCTCGGAAGAAGACGATTTCGATCAGGAAGGAAAGAGCACTAAATTACCTTTCAGATGACCAAAAAACGACCCAATCTGACCTCAAATGAGGGAGTTATGAGTGTGTACGATTGGATCGTGCGATTTGGAAAGATTAACAATCCAAATTACAAAGTGACGATCAAAGAGTTCCAACGTGCTTTTGGGGTATCGAACGGACTAAGAATTAGCCAATTCAGGTCCCATTTGGAAGCTTGTCAAGTTACCATTCCAATGAGCTCAAAATAGTCTAAATTCGACCACCGAAGAGAGAATTTTGAAAGTTAGAATTGGACAAAACGATGAAGGAAAAATTCAGGACCCACAACTGGGATCCCAGTTACTAATGCCCAAATGGTCTCAAAGTATGACGTTTTCAATAAGGAATGAAACAGCACTAAATTACCTCTCAAATCACCAAACGGCGGCCCAATCTGACACCAAACGATGGTGTTATGCGCATCTCCGTTGGATCGCGCGATTTGAAAAGATTAACAATCGAAATTGCAAAATGACTATCAAAGTGTTCCAACCAGCTTTTGGGATATCGAACGGTCTCAGAATTAGCCAATTCGGGTCCCATTTGGAAGCTTGTCAATTTACCAATCCAATGAGCTCAAAATAGTCTAAATTCGCCCACTGAAGAGAGAGTTATGAAAGTTACAATTGGACAAGGAGATGAAGTGAAAATTCAGGACCCACGACTGCAATCCCACTTACGGATGCCCTAATTGTCTCGGAATACGACGATTTTGATCAATAATCAAAGTGTACTCAATTACCATTCAGATGACCAAAAATTGACCCAATCCGACATCAAACGAGGGAGTTATGAGCATGTACGTTGGATCGTGCAATTTGGAAAGATTAACAATCCAAATTGAAAAGTGACGATCAAAGAGTTCCAACGTGCTTTTGGGATACCGAACGGTCTCGGAATTAGCCAATTCAGGTCCCATTTGGAAGCTTGTTAAGTTACCATTCCAATGATCTCAAAATAGCCTAAATTCGACCACTGAAGAGACAGTTATGAAAGTTAGAATTGGACAAGGAGATGAGGAAAAATTCAGGACCCACAACTGCGATCCCACTTACGGATGCCCAAATGGTCATGGAATACCACGATTTCAAAAAGGAATGAAAGAGCACTAAATTACTCTCAGATCACCAAACATCGGCCCAATCCGACACCAAACGAGGGTGTTATGAGCGTCTCTGTTGGATCGCACGATTTGGAAAGATTAACAATCCAAATTGCAAAATGACGATCGAAGAGTTCCAACGTGCTTTTGGGATATCGAACGGTCTCAGAATTAGCCAATTCGGGTCCCATTTTGGGAGCTTATCAAGTTACCATTCCAATGAGCTCAAAATAGTATAAATTCGACCACTGAAGAGAGAGTTACGAAAGTTACAATTGGACAAGGAGATGAAGGAAAAATTCATGACCCACGACTGCTATCCACTTACGGATGCCCAAATGGTCTCGGAATAAGACGATTTCGATCAGGAATGAAAGAGCACTAGATTACCTTTCAGATGACCAAAATCGACCCAATCTGACCTCAAATGAGGGAGTTAAGAACGTGTACATTAGATCGTGCGATTCGGAAAGATTAACAATCCAAATTGGAAAGTGACGATCAAAGTGTTCCAACGTGCTTTTGGGGTATCGAACGGACTCAGAATTATAAATTCAGGTCCCATTTGGAAGCTTGTCAAGTAAATTCCAGAATAGTCTAAATTCGACCACCGAAGAGAGAATTTTGAAAGTTAGAATTGGAAAAAAAGATGAAGGAAAAATTCAGGACCCACAACTGGGTTCCCACTTACTAATGCCCAAATGGTCTCAGAGTACGACGTTTTCAATAAGGAATGAAAGAGCACTAAATTACCTCTCAGATCACCCAACATCGGCCCAATCTGACACCAAACGATGGTGTTATGCGCATCTCCGTTAGATCGCGCGATTTGAAAAGATTAACAATCGAAATTGGAAACTGACGATCGTAGTGTTCCAACCAGCTTTTGGGATATCGAACGGTCTCAGAATTAGCCAATTCGGGTCCCATTTGGAAGCTTGTCAATTTACCAATCCAATGAGCTCAAAATAGTCTAAATTCGCCCACTGAAGAGAGAGTTATGAAAGTTACAATTGGACAAGGAGATGAATTGAAAATTCAGGACCCACGACTGCAATCCCACTTACGGATGCCCTAATTGTCTCGGAATACGACAATTTCGATCAGGAATGAAAGTGTACTCAATTACCATTCAGATGACCAAAAATTGACCCAATCCGACATCAAACGAGGGAGTTATGAGCGTGTACGTTGGATCGTGCAATTTGGAAAGATTAACAATCCAAATTGAAAAGTGACGATCAAAGAGTTCCAACGTGCTTTTGGGATACCGAACGGTCTCGAAATTAGCCAATTCAGGTCCCATTTGGAAGCTTGTCAAGTTACCATTCCAATGATCTCAAAATAGTCTAAATTCGACCACTGAAGAGAGAGTTATGAAAGTTAGAATTGGTCAAGGAGATGAAGGAAAAATTTAGGACCCACAACTGCGATCCCACTTACGGATGCCCAAATGGTCATGGAATACGACGATTTTAAAAAGTAATTAAAGAGCACTAAATTTCCTCTCAGATCACCAAACATCGGCCCAATCTGACACCAAACGAGGGTGTTATGAGCGTCTCCGTTGGATCGCACGATTTAGAAAGATTAACAATCCAAATTGCAAAATGACGACCGAAGAGTTCCAGCGTGCTTTTGGGATATCGAACGGTCTCGGAATTAGCCAATTCGGGTCCCATTTTGGGAGGTTGTCAAGTTACCATTCCAATGAGCTCAAAATAGTCTAAATTCGACCACTGAAGAGAGAGTTATGAAAGTTACAATTGGACAAAGAGATGAAGGAAAAATTCATGACCCACGACTGCTATCCACTTACGGATGCCCAAATGGTCTCGGAAGAAGACGATTTCGATCAGGAAGGAAAGAGCACTAAATTACCTTTCAGATGACCAAAAAACGACCCAATCTGACCTCAAATGAGGGAGTTATGAGTGTGTACGATGGATCGTGCGATTTGGATTAACAATCCAAATACGTGACGATCAAAGAGACGTGCTTTTGGAAAGATTAACAATCCAAATTACAAAGTGACGATCAAAGAGTTCCAACGTGCTTTTGGGGTATCGAACGGACTAAGAATTAGCCAATTCAGGTCCCATTTGGAAGCTTGTCAAGTTACCATTCCAATGAGCTCAAAATAGTCTAAATTCGACCACCGAAGAGAGAATTTTGAAAGTTAGAATTGGACAAAACGATGAAGGAAAAATTCAGGACCCACAACTGGGATCCCAGTTACTAATGCCCAAATGGTCTCAAAGTATGACGTTTTCAATAAGGAATGAAACAGCACTAAATTACCTCTCAAATCACCAAACGGCGGCCCAATCTGACACCAAACGATGGTGTTATGCGCATCTCCGTTGGATCGCGCGATTTGAAAAGATTAACAATCGAAATTGCAAAATGACTATCAAAGTGTTCCAACCAGCTTTTGGGATATCGAACGGTCTCAGAATTAGCCAATTCGGGTCCCATTTGGAAGCTTGTCAATTTACCAATCCAATGAGCTCAAAATAGTCTAAATTCGCCCACTGAAGAGAGAGTTATGAAAGTTACAATTGGACAAGGAGATGAAGTGAAAATTCAGGACCCACGACTGCAATCCCACTTACGGATGCCCTAATTGTCTCGGAATACGACGATTTTGATCAATAATCAAAGTGTACTCAATTACCATTCAGATGACCAAAAATTGACCCAATCCGACATCAAACGAGGGAGTTATGAGCATGTACGTTGGATCGTGCAATTTGGAAAGATTAACAATCCAAATTGAAAAGTGACGATCAAAGAGTTCCAACGTGCTTTTGGGATACCGAACGGTCTCGGAATTAGCCAATTCAGGTCCCATTTGGAAGCTTGTTAAGTTACCATTCCAATGATCTCAAAATAGCCTAAATTCGACCACTGAAGAGACAGTTATGAAAGTTAGAATTGGACAAGGAGATGAGGAAAAATTCAGGACCCACAACTGCGATCCCACTTACGGATGCCCAAATGGTCATGGAATACCACGATTTCAAAAAGGAATGAAAGAGCACTAAATTAGCTCTCAGATCACCAAACATCGGCCCAATCCGACACCAAACGAGGGTGTTATGAGCGTCTCTGTTGGATCGCACGATTTGGAAAGATTAACAATCCAAATTGCAAAATGACGATCGAAGAGTTCCAACGTGCTTTTGGGATATCGAACGGTCTCAGAATTAGCCAATTCGGGTCCCATTTTGGGAGCTTATCAAGTTACCATTCCAATGAGCTCAAAATAGTATAAATTCGACCACTGAAGAGAGAGTTACGAAAGTTACAATTGGACAAGGAGATGAAGGAAAAATTCATGACCCACGACTGCTATCCACTTACGGATGCCCAAATGGTCTCGGAATAAGACGATTTCGATCAGGAATGAAAGAGCACTAGATTACCTTTCAGATGACCAAAAATCGACCCAATCTGACCTCAAATGAGGGAGTTAAGAACGTGTACATTAGATCGTGCGATTCGGAAAGATTAACAATCCAAATTGGAAAGTGACGATCAAAGTGTTCCAACGTGCTTTTGGGGTATCGAACGGACTCAGAATTATTAAATTCAGGTCCCATTTGGAAGCTTGTCAAGTAACCATTCCAATGAGCTCAGAATAGTCTAAATTCGACCACCGAAGAGGGAATTTTGAAAGTTAGAATTGGAAAAAAAGATGAAGGAAAAATTCAGGACCCACAACTGGGTTCCCACTTACTAATGCCCAAATGGTCTCAGAGTACGACGTTTTCAATAAGGAATGAAAGAGCACTAAATTACCTCTCAGATCACCCAACATCGGCCCAATCTGACACCAAACGATGGTGTTATGCGCATCTCCGTTAGATCGCGCGATTTGAAAAGATTAACAATCGAAATTGGAAACTGACGATCGTAGTGTTCCAACCAGCTTTTGGGATATCGAACGGTCTCAGAATTAGCCAATTCGGGTCCCATTTGGAAGCTTGTCAATTTACCAATCCAATGAGCTCAAAATAGTCTAAATTCGCCCACTGAAGAGAGAGTTATGAAAGTTACAATTGGACAAGGAGATGAATTGAAAATTCAGGACCCACGACTGCAATCCCACTTACGGATGCCCTAATTGTCTCGGAATACGACAATTTCGATCAGGAATGAAAGTGTACTCAATTACCATTCAGATGACCAAAAATTGACCCAATCCGACATCAAACGAGGGAGTTATGAGCGTGTACGTTGGATCGTGCAATTTGGAAAGATTAACAATCCAAATTGAAAAGTGACGATCAAAGAGTTCCAACGTGCTTTTGGGATACCGAACGGTCTCGAAATTAGCCAATTCAGGTCCCATTTGGAAGCTTGTCAAGTTACCATTCCAATGATCTCAAAATAGTCTAAATTCGACCACTGAAGAGAGAGTTATGAAAGTTAGAATTGGTCAAGGAGATGAAGGAAAAATTTAGGACCCACAACTGCGATCCCACTTACGGATGCCCAAATGGTCATGGAATACGACGATTTTAAAAAGTAATTAAAGAGCACTAAATTTCCTCTCAGATCACCAAACATCGGCCCAATCTGACACCAAACGAGGGTGTTATGAGCGTCTCCGTTGGATCGCACGATTTAGAAAGATTAACAATCCAAATTGCAAAATGACGACCGAAGAGTTCCAGCGTGCTTTTGGGATATCGAACGGTCTCGGAATTAGCCAATTCGGGTCCCATTTTGGGAGGTTGTCAAGTTACCATTCCAATGAGCTCAAAATAGTCTAAATTCGACCACTGAAGAGAGAGTTATGAAAGTTACAATTGGACAAAGAGATGAAGGAAAAATTCATGACCCACGACTGCTATCCACTTACGGATGCCCAAATGGTCTCGGAAGAAGACGATTTCGATCAGGAAGGAAAGAGCACTAAATTACCTTTCAGATGACCAAAAAACGACCCAATCTGACCTCAAATGAGGGAGTTATGAGTGTGTACGATGGATCGTGCGATTTGGAAAGATTAACAATCCAAATTACAAAGTGACGATCAAAGAGTTCCAACGTGCTTTTGGGGTATCGAACGGACTAAGAATTAGCCAATTCAGGTCCCATTTGGAAGCTTGTCAAGTTACCATTCCAATGAGCTCAAAATAGTCTAAATTCGACCACCGAAGAGAGAATTTTGAAAGTTAGAATTGGACAAAACGATGAAGGAAAAATTCAGGACCCACAACTGGGATCCCAGTTACTAATGCCCAAATGGTCTCAAAGTATGACGTTTTCAATAAGGAATGAAACAGCACTAAATTACCTCTCAAATCACCAAACGGCGGCCCAATCTGACACCAAACGATGGTGTTATGCGCATCTCCGTTGGATCGCGCGATTTGAAAAGATTAACAATCGAAATTGCAAAATGACTATCAAAGTGTTCCAACCAGCTTTTGGGATATCGAACGGTCTCAGAATTAGCCAATTCGGGTCCCATTTGGAAGCTTGTCAATTTACCAATCCAATGAGCTCAAAATAGTCTAAATTCGCCCACTGAAGAGAGAGTTATGAAAGTTACAATTGGACAAGGAGATGAAGTGAAAATTCAGGACCCACGACTGCAATCCCACTTACGGATGCCCTAATTGTCTCGGAATACGACGATTTTGATCAATAATCAAAGTGTACTCAATTACCATTCAGATGACCAAAAATTGACCCAATCCGACATCAAACGAGGGAGTTATGAGCATGTACGTTGGATCGTGCAATTTGGAAAGATTAACAATCCAAATTGAAAAGTGACGATCAAAGAGTTCCAACGTGCTTTTGGGATACCGAACGGTCTCGGAATTAGCCAATTCAGGTCCCATTTGGAAGCTTGTTAAGTTACCATTCCAATGATCTCAAAATAGCCTAAATTCGACCACTGAAGAGACAGTTATGAAAGTTAGAATTGGACAAGGAGATGAGGGAAAAATTCAGGACCCACAACTGCGATCCCACTTACGGATGCCCAAATGGTCATGGAATACCACGATTTCAAAAAGGAATGAAAGAGCACTAAATTAGCTCTCAGATCACCAAACATCGGCCCAATCCGACACCAAACGAGGGTGTTATGAGCGTCTCTGTTGGATCGCACGATTTGGAAAGATTAACAATCCAAATTGCAAAATGACGATCGAAGAGTTCCAACGTGCTTTTGGGATATCGAACGGTCTCAGAATTAGCCAATTCGGGTCCCATTTTGGGAGCTTATCAAGTTACCATTCCAATGAGCTCAAAATAGTATAAATTCGACCACTGAAGAGAGAGTTACGAAAGTTACAATTGGACAAGGAGATGAAGGAAAAATTCATGACCCACGACTGCTATCCACTTACGGATGCCCAAATGGTCTCGGAATAAGACGATTTCGATCAGGAATGAAAGAGCACTAGATTACCTTTCAGATGACCAAAAATCGACCCAATCTGACCTCAAATGAGGGAGTTAAGAACGTGTACATTAGATCGTGCGATTCGGAAAGATTAACAATCCAAATTGGAAAGTGACGATCAAAGTGTTCCAACGTGCTTTTGGGGTATCGAACGGACTCAGAATTATTAAATTCAGGTCCCATTTGGAAGCTTGTCAAGTAACCATTCCAATGAGCTCAGAATAGTCTAAATTCGACCACCGAAGAGGGAATTTTGAAAGTTAGAATTGGAAAAAAAGATGAAGGAAAAATTCAGGACCCACAACTGGGTTCCCACTTACTAATGCCCAAATGGTCTCAGAGTACGACGTTTTCAATAAGGAATGAAAGAGCACTAAATTACCTCTCAGATCACCCAACATCGGCCCAATCTGACACCAAACGATGGTGTTATGCGCATCTCCGTTAGATCGCGCGATTTGAAAAGATTAACAATCGAAATTGGAAACTGACGATCGTAGTGTTCCAACCAGCTTTTGGGATATCGAACGGTCTCAGAATTAGCCAATTCGGGTCCCATTTGGAAGCTTGTCAATTTACCAATCCAATGAGCTCAAAATAGTCTAAATTCGCCCACTGAAGAGAGAGTTATGAAAGTTACAATTGGACAAGGAGATGAATTGAAAATTCAGGACCCACGACTGCAATCCCACTTACGGATGCCCTAATTGTCTCGGAATACGACAATTTCGATCAGGAATGAAAGTGTACTCAATTACCATTCAGATGACCAAAAATTGACCCAATCCGACATCAAACGAGGGAGTTATGAGCGTGTACGTTGGATCGTGCAATTTGGAAAGATTAACAATCCAAATTGAAAAGTGACGATCAAAGAGTTCCAACGTGCTTTTGGGATACCGAACGGTCTCGAAATTAGCCAATTCAGGTCCCATTTGGAAGCTTGTCAAGTTACCATTCCAATGATCTCAAAATAGTCTAAATTCGACCACTGAAGAGAGAGTTATGAAAGTTAGAATTGGTCAAGGAGATGAAGGAAAAATTTAGGACCCACAACTGCGATCCCACTTACGGATGCCCAAATGGTCATGGAATACGACGATTTTAAAAAGTAATTAAAGAGCACTAAATTTCCTCTCAGATCACCAAACATCGGCCCAATCTGACACCAAACGAGGGTGTTATGAGCGTCTCCGTTGGATCGCACGATTTAGAAAGATTAACAATCCAAATTGCAAAATGACGACCGAAGAGTTCCAGCGTGCTTTTGGGATATCGAACGGTCTCGGAATTAGCCAATTCGGGTCCCATTTTGGGAGGTTGTCAAGTTACCATTCCAATGAGCTCAAAATAGTCTAAATTCGACCACTGAAGAGAGAGTTATGAAAGTTACAATTGGACAAAGAGATGAAGGAAAAATTCATGACCCACGACTGCTATCCACTTACGGATGCCCAAATGGTCTCGGAAGAAGACGATTTCGATCAGGAAGGAAAGAGCACTAAATTACCTTTCAGATGACCAAAAAACGACCCAATCTGACCTCAAATGAGGGAGTTATGAGTGTGTACGATGGATCGTGCGATTTGGAAAGATTAACAATCCAAATTACAAAGTGACGATCAAAGAGTTCCAACGTGCTTTTGGGGTATCGAACGGACTAAGAATTAGCCAATTCAGGTCCCATTTGGAAGCTTGTCAAGTTACCATTCCAATGAGCTCAAAATAGTCTAAATTCGACCACCGAAGAGAGAATTTTGAAAGTTAGAATTGGACAAAACGATGAAGGAAAAATTCAGGACCCACAACTGGGATCCCAGTTACTAATGCCCAAATGGTCTCAAAGTATGACGTTTTCAATAAGGAATGAAACAGCACTAAATTACCTCTCAAATCACCAAACGGCGGCCCAATCTGACACCAAACGATGGTGTTATGCGCATCTCCGTTGGATCGCGCGATTTGAAAAGATTAACAATCGAAATTGCAAAATGACTATCAAAGTGTTCCAACCAGCTTTTGGGATATCGAACGGTCTCAGAATTAGCCAATTCGGGTCCCATTTGGAAGCTTGTCAATTTACCAATCCAATGAGCTCAAAATAGTCTAAATTCGCCCACTGAAGAGAGAGTTATGAAAGTTACAATTGGACAAGGAGATGAAGTGAAAATTCAGGACCCACGACTGCAATCCCACTTACGGATGCCCTAATTGTCTCGGAATACGACGATTTTGATCAATAATCAAAGTGTACTCAATTACCATTCAGATGACCAAAAATTGACCCAATCCGACATCAAACGAGGGAGTTATGAGCATGTACGTTGGATCGTGCAATTTGGAAAGATTAACAATCCAAATTGAAAAGTGACGATCAAAGAGTTCCAACGTGCTTTTGGGATACCGAACGGTCTCGGAATTAGCCAATTCAGGTCCCATTTGGAAGCTTGTTAAGTTACCATTCCAATGATCTCAAAATAGCCTAAATTCGACCACTGAAGAGACAGTTATGAAAGTTAGAATTGGACAAGGAGATGAGGGAAAAATTCAGGACCCACAACTGCGATCCCACTTACGGATGCCCAAATGGTCATGGAATACCACGATTTCAAAAAGGAATGAAAGAGCACTAAATTAGCTCTCAGATCACCAAACATCGGCCCAATCCGACACCAAACGAGGGTGTTATGAGCGTCTCTGTTGGATCGCACGATTTGGAAAGATTAACAATCCAAATTGCAAAATGACGATCGAAGAGTTCCAACGTGCTTTTGGGATATCGAACGGTCTCAGAATTAGCCAATTCGGGTCCCATTTTGGGAGCTTATCAAGTTACCATTCCAATGAGCTCAAAATAGTATAAATTCGACCACTGAAGAGAGAGTTACGAAAGTTACAATTGGACAAGGAGATGAAGGAAAAATTCATGACCCACGACTGCTATCCACTTACGGATGCCCAAATGGTCTCGGAATAAGACGATTTCGATCAGGAATGAAAGAGCACTAGATTACCTTTCAGATGACCAAAAATCGACCCAATCTGACCTCAAATGAGGGAGTTAAGAACGTGTACATTAGATCGTGCGATTCGGAAAGATTAACAATCCAAATTGGAAAGTGACGATCAAAGTGTTCCAACGTGCTTTTGGGGTATCGAACGGACTCAGAATTATTAAATTCAGGTCCCATTTGGAAGCTTGTCAAGTAACCATTCCAATGAGCTCAGAATAGTCTAAATTCGACCACCGAAGAGGGAATTTTGAAAGTTAGAATTGGAAAAAAAGATGAAGGAAAAATTCAGGACCCACAACTGGGTTCCCACTTACTAATGCCCAAATGGTCTCAGAGTACGACGTTTTCAATAAGGAATGAAAGAGCACTAAATTACCTCTCAGATCACCCAACATCGGCCCAATCTGACACCAAACGATGGTGTTATGCGCATCTCCGTTAGATCGCGCGATTTGAAAAGATTAACAATCGAAATTGGAAACTGACGATCGTAGTGTTCCAACCAGCTTTTGGGATATCGAACGGTCTCAGAATTAGCCAATTCGGGTCCCATTTGGAAGCTTGTCAATTTACCAATCCAATGAGCTCAAAATAGTCTAAATTCGCCCACTGAAGAGAGAGTTATGAAAGTTACAATTGGACAAGGAGATGAATTGAAAATTCAGGACCCACGACTGCAATCCCACTTACGGATGCCCTAATTGTCTCGGAATACGACAATTTCGATCAGGAATGAAAGTGTACTCAATTACCATTCAGATGACCAAAAATTGACCCAATCCGACATCAAACGAGGGAGTTATGAGCGTGTACGTTGGATCGTGCAATTTGGAAAGATTAACAATCCAAATTGAAAAGTGACGATCAAAGAGTTCCAACGTGCTTTTGGGATACCGAACGGTCTCGAAATTAGCCAATTCAGGTCCCATTTGGAAGCTTGTCAAGTTACCATTCCAATGATCTCAAAATAGTCTAAATTCGACCACTGAAGAGAGAGTTATGAAAGTTAGAATTGGTCAAGGAGATGAAGGAAAAATTTAGGACCCACAACTGCGATCCCACTTACGGATGCCCAAATGGTCATGGAATACGACGATTTTAAAAAGTAATTAAAGAGCACTAAATTTCCTCTCAGATCACCAAACATCGGCCCAATCTGACACCAAACGAGGGTGTTATGAGCGTCTCCGTTGGATCGCACGATTTAGAAAGATTAACAATCCAAATTGCAAAATGACGACCGAAGAGTTCCAGCGTGCTTTTGGGATATCGAACGGTCTCGGAATTAGCCAATTCGGGTCCCATTTTGGGAGGTTGTCAAGTTACCATTCCAATGAGCTCAAAATAGTCTAAATTCGACCACTGAAGAGAGAGTTATGAAAGTTACAATTGGACAAAGAGATGAAGGAAAAATTCATGACCCACGACTGCTATCCACTTACGGATGCCCAAATGGTCTCGGAAGAAGACGATTTCGATCAGGAAGGAAAGAGCACTAAATTACCTTTCAGATGACCAAAAAACGACCCAATCTGACCTCAAATGAGGGAGTTATGAGTGTGTACGATGGATCGTGCGATTTGGAAAGATTAACAATCCAAATTACAAAGTGACGATCAAAGAGTTCCAACGTGCTTTTGGGGTATCGAACGGACTAAGAATTAGCCAATTCAGGTCCCATTTGGAAGCTTGTCAAGTTACCATTCCAATGAGCTCAAAATAGTCTAAATTCGACCACCGAAGAGAGAATTTTGAAAGTTAGAATTGGACAAAACGATGAAGGAAAAATTCAGGACCCACAACTGGGTCCCAGTTACTAATGCCCAAATGGTCTCAAAGTATGACGTTTTCAATAAGGAATGAAACAGCACTAAATTACCTCTCA
The DNA here is from genome assembly GCA_021015155.1 of Magnolia officinalis. Lineage (NCBI taxonomy): Eukaryota > Viridiplantae > Streptophyta > Magnoliopsida > Magnoliales > Magnoliaceae > Magnolia > Magnolia officinalis. The sequence continues at coordinate 33,761,791 of JAJHSJ010000010.1, forward strand.
AATCACCAAACGGCGGCCCAATCTGACACCAAACGATGGTGTTATGCGCATCTCCGTTGGATCGCGCGATTTGAAAAGATTAACAATCGAAATTGCAAAATGACTATCAAAGTGTTCCAACCAGCTTTTGGGATATCGAACGGTCTCAGAATTAGCCAATTCGGGTCCCATTTGGAAGCTTGTCAATTTACCAATCCAATGAGCTCAAAATAGTCTAAATTCGCCCACTGAAGAGAGAGTTATGAAAGTTACAATTGGACAAGGAGATGAAGTGAAAATTCAGGACCCACGACTGCAATCCCACTTACGGATGCCCTAATTGTCTCGGAATACGACGATTTTGATCAATAATCAAAGTGTACTCAATTACCATTCAGATGACCAAAAATTGACCCAATCCGACATCAAACGAGGGAGTTATGAGCATGTACGTTGGATCGTGCAATTTGGAAAGATTAACAATCCAAATTGAAAAGTGACGATCAAAGAGTTCCAACGTGCTTTTGGGATACCGAACGGTCTCGGAATTAGCCAATTCAGGTCCCATTTGGAAGCTTGTTAAGTTACCATTCCAATGATCTCAAAATAGCCTAAATTCGACCACTGAAGAGACAGTTATGAAAGTTAGAATTGGACAAGGAGATGAGGGAAAAATTCAGGACCCACAACTGCGATCCCACTTACGGATGCCCAAATGGTCATGGAATACCACGATTTCAAAAAGGAATGAAAGAGCACTAAATTAGCTCTCAGATCACCAAACATCGGCCCAATCCGACACCAAACGAGGGTGTTATGAGCGTCTCTGTTGGATCGCACGATTTGGAAAGATTAACAATCCAAATTGCAAAATGACGATCGAAGAGTTCCAACGTGCTTTTGGGATATCGAACGGTCTCAGAATTAGCCAATTCGGGTCCCATTTTGGGAGCTTATCAAGTTACCATTCCAATGAGCTCAAAATAGTATAAATTCGACCACTGAAGAGAGAGTTACGAAAGTTACAATTGGACAAGGAGATGAAGGAAAAATTCATGACCCACGACTGCTATCCACTTACGGATGCCCAAATGGTCTCGGAATAAGACGATTTCGATCAGGAATGAAAGAGCACTAGATTACCTTTCAGATGACCAAAAATCGACCCAATCTGACCTCAAATGAGGGAGTTAAGAACGTGTACATTAGATCGTGCGATTCGGAAAGATTAACAATCCAAATTGGAAAGTGACGATCAAAGTGTTCCAACGTGCTTTTGGGGTATCGAACGGACTCAGAATTATTAAATTCAGGTCCCATTTGGAAGCTTGTCAAGTAACCATTCCAATGAGCTCAGAATAGTCTAAATTCGACCACCGAAGAGGGAATTTTGAAAGTTAGAATTGGAAAAAAAGATGAAGGAAAAATTCAGGACCCACAACTGGGTTCCCACTTACTAATGCCCAAATGGTCTCAGAGTACGACGTTTTCAATAAGGAATGAAAGAGCACTAAATTACCTCTCAGATCACCCAACATCGGCCCAATCTGACACCAAACGATGGTGTTATGCGCATCTCCGTTAGATCGCGCGATTTGAAAAGATTAACAATCGAAATTGGAAACTGACGATCGTAGTGTTCCAACCAGCTTTTGGGATATCGAACGGTCTCAGAATTAGCCAATTCGGGTCCCATTTGGAAGCTTGTCAATTTACCAATCCAATGAGCTCAAAATAGTCTAAATTCGCCCACTGAAGAGAGAGTTATGAAAGTTACAATTGGACAAGGAGATGAATTGAAAATTCAGGACCCACGACTGCAATCCCACTTACGGATGCCCTAATTGTCTCGGAATACGACAATTTCGATCAGGAATGAAAGTGTACTCAATTACCATTCAGATGACCAAAAATTGACCCAATCCGACATCAAACGAGGGAGTTATGAGCGTGTACGTTGGATCGTGCAATTTGGAAAGATTAACAATCCAAATTGAAAAGTGACGATCAAAGAGTTCCAACGTGCTTTTGGGATACCGAACGGTCTCGAAATTAGCCAATTCAGGTCCCATTTGGAAGCTTGTCAAGTTACCATTCCAATGATCTCAAAATAGTCTAAATTCGACCACTGAAGAGAGAGTTATGAAAGTTAGAATTGGTCAAGGAGATGAAGGAAAAATTTAGGACCCACAACTGCGATCCCACTTACGGATGCCCAAATGGTCATGGAATACGACGATTTTAAAAAGTAATTAAAGAGCACTAAATTTCCTCTCAGATCACCAAACATCGGCCCAATCTGACACCAAACGAGGGTGTTATGAGCGTCTCCGTTGGATCGCACGATTTAGAAAGATTAACAATCCAAATTGCAAAATGACGACCGAAGAGTTCCAGCGTGCTTTTGGGATATCGAACGGTCTCGGAATTAGCCAATTCGGGTCCCATTTTGGGAGGTTGTCAAGTTACCATTCCAATGAGCTCAAAATAGTCTAAATTCGACCACTGAAGAGAGAGTTATGAAAGTTACAATTGGACAAAGAGATGAAGGAAAAATTCATGACCCACGACTGCTATCCACTTACGGATGCCCAAATGGTCTCGGAAGAAGACGATTTCGATCAGGAAGGAAAGAGCACTAAATTACCTTTCAGATGACCAAAAAACGACCCAATCTGACCTCAAATGAGGGAGTTATGAGTGTGTACGATGGATCGTGCGATTTGGAAAGATTAACAATCCAAATTACAAAGTGACGATCAAAGAGTTCCAACGTGCTTTTGGGGTATCGAACGGACTAAGAATTAGCCAATTCAGGTCCCATTTGGAAGCTTGTCAAGTTACCATTCCAATGAGCTCAAAATAGTCTAAATTCGACCACCGAAGAGAGAATTTTGAAAGTTAGAATTGGACAAAACGATGAAGGAAAAATTCAGGACCCACAACTGGGATCCCAGTTACTAATGCCCAAATGGTCTCAAAGTATGACGTTTTCAATAAGGAATGAAACAGCACTAAATTACCTCTCAAATCACCAAACGGCGGCCCAATCTGACACCAAACGATGGTGTTATGCGCATCTCCGTTGGATCGCGCGATTTGAAAAGATTAACAATCGAAATTGCAAAATGACTATCAAAGTGTTCCAACCAGCTTTTGGGATATCGAACGGTCTCAGAATTAGCCAATTCGGGTCCCATTTGGAAGCTTGTCAATTTACCAATCCAATGAGCTCAAAATAGTCTAAATTCGCCCACTGAAGAGAGAGTTATGAAAGTTACAATTGGACAAGGAGATGAAGTGAAAATTCAGGACCCACGACTGCAATCCCACTTACGGATGCCCTAATTGTCTCGGAATACGACGATTTTGATCAATAATCAAAGTGTACTCAATTACCATTCAGATGACCAAAAATTGACCCAATCCGACATCAAACGAGGGAGTTATGAGCATGTACGTTGGATCGTGCAATTTGGAAAGATTAACAATCCAAATTGAAAAGTGACGATCAAAGAGTTCCAACGTGCTTTTGGGATACCGAACGGTCTCGGAATTAGCCAATTCAGGTCCCATTTGGAAGCTTGTTAAGTTACCATTCCAATGATCTCAAAATAGCCTAAATTCGACCACTGAAGAGACAGTTATGAAAGTTAGAATTGGACAAGGAGATGAGGGAAAAATTCAGGACCCACAACTGCGATCCCACTTACGGATGCCCAAATGGTCATGGAATACCACGATTTCAAAAAGGAATGAAAGAGCACTAAATTAGCTCTCAGATCACCAAACATCGGCCCAATCCGACACCAAACGAGGGTGTTATGAGCGTCTCTGTTGGATCGCACGATTTGGAAAGATTAACAATCCAAATTGCAAAATGACGATCGAAGAGTTCCAACGTGCTTTTGGGATATCGAACGGTCTCAGAATTAGCCAATTCGGGTCCCATTTTGGGAGCTTATCAAGTTACCATTCCAATGAGCTCAAAATAGTATAAATTCGACCACTGAAGAGAGAGTTACGAAAGTTACAATTGGACAAGGAGATGAAGGAAAAATTCATGACCCACGACTGCTATCCACTTACGGATGCCCAAATGGTCTCGGAATAAGACGATTTCGATCAGGAATGAAAGAGCACTAGATTACCTTTCAGATGACCAAAAATCGACCCAATCTGACCTCAAATGAGGGAGTTAAGAACGTGTACATTAGATCGTGCGATTCGGAAAGATTAACAATCCAAATTGGAAAGTGACGATCAAAGTGTTCCAACGTGCTTTTGGGGTATCGAACGGACTCAGAATTATTAAATTCAGGTCCCATTTGGAAGCTTGTCAAGTAACCATTCCAATGAGCTCAGAATAGTCTAAATTCGACCACCGAAGAGGGAATTTTGAAAGTTAGAATTGGAAAAAAAGATGAAGGAAAAATTCAGGACCCACAACTGGGTTCCCACTTACTAATGCCCAAATGGTCTCAGAGTACGACGTTTTCAATAAGGAATGAAAGAGCACTAAATTACCTCTCAGATCACCCAACATCGGCCCAATCTGACACCAAACGATGGTGTTATGCGCATCTCCGTTAGATCGCGCGATTTGAAAAGATTAACAATCGAAATTGGAAACTGACGATCGTAGTGTTCCAACCAGCTTTTGGGATATCGAACGGTCTCAGAATTAGCCAATTCGGGTCCCATTTGGAAGCTTGTCAATTTACCAATCCAATGAGCTCAAAATAGTCTAAATTCGCCCACTGAAGAGAGAGTTATGAAAGTTACAATTGGACAAGGAGATGAATTGAAAATTCAGGACCCACGACTGCAATCCCACTTACGGATGCCCTAATTGTCTCGGAATACGACAATTTCGATCAGGAATGAAAGTGTACTCAATTACCATTCAGATGACCAAAAATTGACCCAATCCGACATCAAACGAGGGAGTTATGAGCGTGTACGTTGGATCGTGCAATTTGGAAAGATTAACAATCCAAATTGAAAAGTGACGATCAAAGAGTTCCAACGTGCTTTTGGGATACCGAACGGTCTCGAAATTAGCCAATTCAGGTCCCATTTGGAAGCTTGTCAAGTTACCATTCCAATGATCTCAAAATAGTCTAAATTCGACCACTGAAGAGAGAGTTATGAAAGTTAGAATTGGTCAAGGAGATGAAGGAAAAATTTAGGACCCACAACTGCGATCCCACTTACGGATGCCCAAATGGTCATGGAATACGACGATTTTAAAAAGTAATTAAAGAGCACTAAATTTCCTCTCAGATCACCAAACATCGGCCCAATCTGACACCAAACGAGGGTGTTATGAGCGTCTCCGTTGGATCGCACGATTTAGAAAGATTAACAATCCAAATTGCAAAATGACGACCGAAGAGTTCCAGCGTGCTTTTGGGATATCGAACGGTCTCGGAATTAGCCAATTCGGGTCCCATTTTGGGAGGTTGTCAAGTTACCATTCCAATGAGCTCAAAATAGTCTAAATTCGACCACTGAAGAGAGAGTTATGAAAGTTACAATTGGACAAAGAGATGAAGGAAAAATTCATGACCCACGACTGCTATCCACTTACGGATGCCCAAATGGTCTCGGAAGAAGACGATTTCGATCAGGAAGGAAAGAGCACTAAATTACCTTTCAGATGACCAAAAAACGACCCAATCTGACCTCAAATGAGGGAGTTATGAGTGTGTACGATGGATCGTGCGATTTGGAAAGATTAACAATCCAAATTACAAAGTGACGATCAAAGAGTTCCAACGTGCTTTTGGGGTATCGAACGGACTAAGAATTAGCCAATTCAGGTCCCATTTGGAAGCTTGTCAAGTTACCATTCCAATGAGCTCAAAATAGTCTAAATTCGACCACCGAAGAGAGAATTTTGAAAGTTAGAATTGGACAAAACGATGAAGGAAAAATTCAGGACCCACAACTGGGATCCCAGTTACTAATGCCCAAATGGTCTCAAAGTATGACGTTTTCAATAAGGAATGAAACAGCACTAAATTACCTCTCAAATCACCAAACGGCGGCCCAATCTGACACCAAACGATGGTGTTATGCGCATCTCCGTTGGATCGCGCGATTTGAAAAGATTAACAATCGAAATTGCAAAATGACTATCAAAGTGTTCCAACCAGCTTTTGGGATATCGAACGGTCTCAGAATTAGCCAATTCGGGTCCCATTTGGAAGCTTGTCAATTTACCAATCCAATGAGCTCAAAATAGTCTAAATTCGCCCACTGAAGAGAGAGTTATGAAAGTTACAATTGGACAAGGAGATGAAGTGAAAATTCAGGACCCACGACTGCAATCCCACTTACGGATGCCCTAATTGTCTCGGAATACGACGATTTTGATCAATAATCAAAGTGTACTCAATTACCATTCAGATGACCAAAAATTGACCCAATCCGACATCAAACGAGGGAGTTATGAGCATGTACGTTGGATCGTGCAATTTGGAAAGATTAACAATCCAAATTGAAAAGTGACGATCAAAGAGTTCCAACGTGCTTTTGGGATACCGAACGGTCTCGGAATTAGCCAATTCAGGTCCCATTTGGAAGCTTGTTAAGTTACCATTCCAATGATCTCAAAATAGCCTAAATTCGACCACTGAAGAGACAGTTATGAAAGTTAGAATTGGACAAGGAGATGAGGGAAAAATTCAGGACCCACAACTGCGATCCCACTTACGGATGCCCAAATGGTCATGGAATACCACGATTTCAAAAAGGAATGAAAGAGCACTAAATTAGCTCTCAGATCACCAAACATCGGCCCAATCCGACACCAAACGAGGGTGTTATGAGCGTCTCTGTTGGATCGCACGATTTGGAAAGATTAACAATCCAAATTGCAAAATGACGATCGAAGAGTTCCAACGTGCTTTTGGGATATCGAACGGTCTCAGAATTAGCCAATTCGGGTCCCATTTTGGGAGCTTATCAAGTTACCATTCCAATGAGCTCAAAATAGTATAAATTCGACCACTGAAGAGAGAGTTACGAAAGTTACAATTGGACAAGGAGATGAAGGAAAAATTCATGACCCACGACTGCTATCCACTTACGGATGCCCAAATGGTCTCGGAATAAGACGATTTCGATCAGGAATGAAAGAGCACTAGATTACCTTTCAGATGACCAAAAATCGACCCAATCTGACCTCAAATGAGGGAGTTAAGAACGTGTACATTAGATCGTGCGATTCGGAAAGATTAACAATCCAAATTGGAAAGTGACGATCAAAGTGTTCCAACGTGCTTTTGGGGTATCGAACGGACTCAGAATTATTAAATTCAGGTCCCATTTGGAAGCTTGTCAAGTAACCATTCCAATGAGCTCAGAATAGTCTAAATTCGACCACCGAAGAGGGAATTTTGAAAGTTAGAATTGGAAAAAAAGATGAAGGAAAAATTCAGGACCCACAACTGGGTTCCCACTTACTAATGCCCAAATGGTCTCAGAGTACGACGTTTTCAATAAGGAATGAAAGAGCACTAAATTACCTCTCAGATCACCCAACATCGGCCCAATCTGACACCAAACGATGGTGTTATGCGCATCTCCGTTAGATCGCGCGATTTGAAAAGATTAACAATCGAAATTGGAAACTGACGATCGTAGTGTTCCAACCAGCTTTTGGGATATCGAACGGTCTCAGAATTAGCCAATTCGGGTCCCATTTGGAAGCTTGTCAATTTACCAATCCAATGAGCTCAAAATAGTCTAAATTCGCCCACTGAAGAGAGAGTTATGAAAGTTACAATTGGACAAGGAGATGAATTGAAAATTCAGGACCCACGACTGCAATCCCACTTACGGATGCCCTAATTGTCTCGGAATACGACAATTTCGATCAGGAATGAAAGTGTACTCAATTACCATTCAGATGACCAAAAATTGACCCAATCCGACATCAAACGAGGGAGTTATGAGCGTGTACGTTGGATCGTGCAATTTGGAAAGATTAACAATCCAAATTGAAAAGTGACGATCAAAGAGTTCCAACGTGCTTTTGGGATACCGAACGGTCTCGAAATTAGCCAATTCAGGTCCCATTTGGAAGCTTGTCAAGTTACCATTCCAATGATCTCAAAATAGTCTAAATTCGACCACTGAAGAGAGAGTTATGAAAGTTAGAATTGGTCAAGGAGATGAAGGAAAAATTTAGGACCCACAACTGCGATCCCACTTACGGATGCCCAAATGGTCATGGAATACGACGATTTTAAAAAGTAATTAAAGAGCACTAAATTTCCTCTCAGATCACCAAACATCGGCCCAATCTGACACCAAACGAGGGTGTTATGAGCGTCTCCGTTGGATCGCACGATTTAGAAAGATTAACAATCCAAATTGCAAAATGACGACCGAAGAGTTCCAGCGTGCTTTTGGGATATCGAACGGTCTCGGAATTAGCCAATTCGGGTCCCATTTTGGGAGGTTGTCAAGTTACCATTCCAATGAGCTCAAAATAGTCTAAATTCGACCACTGAAGAGAGAGTTATGAAAGTTACAATTGGACAAAGAGATGAAGGAAAAATTCATGACCCACGACTGCTATCCACTTACGGATGCCCAAATGGTCTCGGAAGAAGACGATTTCGATCAGGAAGGAAAGAGCACTAAATTACCTTTCAGATGACCAAAAAACGACCCAATCTGACCTCAAATGAGGGAGTTATGAGTGTGTACGATGGATCGTGCGATTTGGAAAGATTAACAATCCAAATTACAAAGTGACGATCAAAGAGTTCCAACGTGCTTTTGGGGTATCGAACGGACTAAGAATTAGCCAATTCAGGTCCCATTTGGAAGCTTGTCAAGTTACCATTCCAATGAGCTCAAAATAGTCTAAATTCGACCACCGAAGAGAGAATTTTGAAAGTTAGAATTGGACAAAACGATGAAGGAAAAATTCAGGACCCACAACTGGGATCCCAGTTACTAATGCCCAAATGGTCTCAAAGTATGACGTTTTCAATAAGGAATGAAACAGCACTAAATTACCTCTCAAATCACCAAACGGCGGCCCAATCTGACACCAAACGATGGTGTTATGCGCATCTCCGTTGGATCGCGCGATTTGAAAAGATTAACAATCGAAATTGCAAAATGACTATCAAAGTGTTCCAACCAGCTTTTGGGATATCGAACGGTCTCAGAATTAGCCAATTCGGGTCCCATTTGGAAGCTTGTCAATTTACCAATCCAATGAGCTCAAAATAGTCTAAATTCGCCCACTGAAGAGAGAGTTATGAAAGTTACAATTGGACAAGGAGATGAAGTGAAAATTCAGGACCCACGACTGCAATCCCACTTACGGATGCCCTAATTGTCTCGGAATACGACGATTTTGATCAATAATCAAAGTGTACTCAATTACCATTCAGATGACCAAAAATTGACCCAATCCGACATCAAACGAGGGAGTTATGAGCATGTACGTTGGATCGTGCAATTTGGAAAGATTAACAATCCAAATTGAAAAGTGACGATCAAAGAGTTCCAACGTGCTTTTGGGATACCGAACGGTCTCGGAATTAGCCAATTCAGGTCCCATTTGGAAGCTTGTTAAGTTACCATTCCAATGATCTCAAAATAGCCTAAATTCGACCACTGAAGAGACAGTTATGAAAGTTAGAATTGGACAAGGAGATGAGGGAAAAATTCAGGACCCACAACTGCGATCCCACTTACGGATGCCCAAATGGTCATGGAATACCACGATTTCAAAAAGGAATGAAAGAGCACTAAATTAGCTCTCAGATCACCAAACATCGGCCCAATCCGACACCAAACGAGGGTGTTATGAGCGTCTCTGTTGGATCGCACGATTTGGAAAGATTAACAATCCAAATTGCAAAATGACGATCGAAGAGTTCCAACGTGCTTTTGGGATATCGAACGGTCTCAGAATTAGCCAATTCGGGTCCCATTTTGGGAGCTTATCAAGTTACCATTCCAATGAGCTCAAAATAGTATAAATTCGACCACTGAAGAGAGAGTTACGAAAGTTACAATTGGACAAGGAGATGAAGGAAAAATTCATGACCCACGACTGCTATCCACTTACGGATGCCCAAATGGTCTCGGAATAAGACGATTTCGATCAGGAATGAAAGAGCACTAGATTACCTTTCAGATGACCAAAAATCGACCCAATCTGACCTCAAATGAGGGAGTTAAGAACGTGTACATTAGATCGTGCGATTCGGAAAGATTAACAATCCAAATTGGAAAGTGACGATCAAAGTGTTCCAACGTGCTTTTGGGGTATCGAACGGACTCAGAATTATTAAATTCAGGTCCCATTTGGAAGCTTGTCAAGTAACCATTCCAATGAGCTCAGAATAGTCTAAATTCGACCACCGAAGAGGGAATTTTGAAAGTTAGAATTGGAAAAAAAGATGAAGGAAAAATTCAGGACCCACAACTGGGTTCCCACTTACTAATGCCCAAATGGTCTCAGAGTACGACGTTTTCAATAAGGAATGAAAGAGCACTAAATTACCTCTCAGATCACCCAACATCGGCCCAATCTGACACCAAACGATGGTGTTATGCGCATCTCCGTTAGATCGCGCGATTTGAAAAGATTAACAATCGAAATTGGAAACTGACGATCGTAGTGTTCCAACCAGCTTTTGGGATATCGAACGGTCTCAGAATTAGCCAATTCGGGTCCCATTTGGAAGCTTGTCAATTTACCAATCCAATGAGCTCAAAATAGTCTAAATTCGCCCACTGAAGAGAGAGTTATGAAAGTTACAATTGGACAAGGAGATGAATTGAAAATTCAGGACCCACGACTGCAATCCCACTTACGGATGCCCTAATTGTCTCGGAATACGACAATTTCGATCAGGAATGAAAGTGTACTCAATTACCATTCAGATGACCAAAAATTGACCCAATCCGACATCAAACGAGGGAGTTATGAGCGTGTACGTTGGATCGTGCAATTTGGAAAGATTAACAATCCAAATTGAAAAGTGACGATCAAAGAGTTCCAACGTGCTTTTGGGATACCGAACGGTCTCGAAATTAGCCAATTCAGGTCCCATTTGGAAGCTTGTCAAGTTACCATTCCAATGATCTCAAAATAGTCTAAATTCGACCACTGAAGAGAGAGTTATGAAAGTTAGAATTGGTCAAGGAGATGAAGGAAAAATTTAGGACCCACAACTGCGATCCCACTTACGGATGCCCAAATGGTCATGGAATACGACGATTTTAAAAAGTAATTAAAGAGCACTAAATTTCCTCTCAGATCACCAAACATCGGCCCAATCTGACACCAAACGAGGGTGTTATGAGCGTCTCCGTTGGATCGCACGATTTAGAAAGATTAACAATCCAAATTGCAAAATGACGACCGAAGAGTTCCAGCGTGCTTTTGGGATATCGAACGGTCTCGGAATTAGCCAATTCGGGTCCCATTTTGGGAGGTTGTCAAGTTACCATTCCAATGAGCTCAAAATAGTCTAAATTCGACCACTGAAGAGAGAGTTATGAAAGTTACAATTGGACAAAGAGATGAAGGAAAAATTCATGACCCACGACTGCTATCCACTTACGGATGCCCAAATGGTCTCGGAAGAAGACGATTTCGATCAGGAAGGAAAGAGCACTAAATTACCTTTCAGATGACCAAAAAACGACCCAATCTGACCTCAAATGAGGGAGTTATGAGTGTGTACGATGGATCGTGCGATTTGGAAAGATTAACAATCCAAATTACAAAGTGACGATCAAAGAGTTCCAACGTGCTTTTGGGGTATCGAACGGACTAAGAATTAGCCAATTCAGGTCCCATTTGGAAGCTTGTCAAGTTACCATTCCAATGAGCTCAAAATAGTCTAAATTCGACCACCGAAGAGAGAATTTTGAAAGTTAGAATTGGACAAAACGATGAAGGAAAAATTCAGGACCCACAACTGGGGTCCCAGTTACTAATGCCCAAATGGTCTCAAAGTATGACGTTTTCAATAAGGAATGAAACAGCACTAAATTACCTCTCAAATCACCAAACGGCGGCCCAATCTGACACCAAACGATGGTGTTATGCGCATCTCCGTTGGATCGCGCGATTTGAAAAGATTAACAATCGAAATTGCAAAATGACTATCAAAGTGTTCCAACCAGCTTTTGGGATATCGAACGGTCTCAGAATTAGCCAATTCGGGTCCCATTTGGAAGCTTGTCAATTTACCAATCCAATGAGCTCAAAATAGTCTAAATTCGCCCACTGAAGAGAGAGTTATGAAAGTTACAATTGGACAAGGAGATGAAGTGAAAATTCAGGACCCACGACTGCAATCCCACTTACGGATGCCCTAATTGTCTCGGAATACGACGATTTTGATCAATAATCAAAGTGTACTCAATTACCATTCAGATGACCAAAAATTGACCCAATCCGACATCAAACGAGGGAGTTATGAGCATGTACGTTGGATCGTGCAATTTGGAAAGATTAACAATCCAAATTGAAAAGTGACGATCAAAGAGTTCCAACGTGCTTTTGGGATACCGAACGGTCTCGGAATTAGCCAATTCAGGTCCCATTTGGAAGCTTGTTAAGTTACCATTCCAATGATCTCAAAATAGCCTAAATTCGACCACTGAAGAGACAGTTATGAAAGTTAGAATTGGACAAGGAGATGAGGGAAAAATTCAGGACCCACAACTGCGATCCCACTTACGGATGCCCAAATGGTCATGGAATACCACGATTTCAAAAAGGAATGAAAGAGCACTAAATTAGCTCTCAGATCACCAAACATCGGCCCAATCCGACACCAAACGAGGGTGTTATGAGCGTCTCTGTTGGATCGCACGATTTGGAAAGATTAACAATCCAAATTGCAAAATGACGATCGAAGAGTTCCAACGTGCTTTTGGGATATCGAACGGTCTCAGAATTAGCCAATTCGGGTCCCATTTTGGGAGCTTATCAAGTTACCATTCCAATGAGCTCAAAATAGTATAAATTCGACCACTGAAGAGAGAGTTACGAAAGTTACAATTGGACAAGGAGATGAAGGAAAAATTCATGACCCACGACTGCTATCCACTTACGGATGCCCAAATGGTCTCGGAATAAGACGATTTCGATCAGGAATGAAAGAGCACTAGATTACCTTTCAGATGACCAAAAATCGACCCAATCTGACCTCAAATGAGGGAGTTAAGAACGTGTACATTAGATCGTGCGATTCGGAAAGATTAACAATCCAAATTGGAAAGTGACGATCAAAGTGTTCCAACGTGCTTTTGGGGTATCGAACGGACTCAGAATTATTAAATTCAGGTCCCATTTGGAAGCTTGTCAAGTAACCATTCCAATGAGCTCAGAATAGTCTAAATTCGACCACCGAAGAGGGAATTTTGAAAGTTAGAATTGGAAAAAAAGATGAAGGAAAAATTCAGGACCCACAACTGGGTTCCCACTTACTAATGCCCAAATGGTCTCAGAGTACGACGTTTTCAATAAGGAATGAAAGAGCACTAAATTACCTCTCAGATCACCCAACATCGGCCCAATCTGACACCAAACGATGGTGTTATGCGCATCTCCGTTAGATCGCGCGATTTGAAAAGATTAACAATCGAAATTGGAAACTGACGATCGTAGTGTTCCAACCAGCTTTTGGGATATCGAACGGTCTCAGAATTAGCCAATTCGGGTCCCATTTGGAAGCTTGTCAATTTACCAATCCAATGAGCTCAAAATAGTCTAAATTCGCCCACTGAAGAGAGAGTTATGAAAGTTACAATTGGACAAGGAGATGAATTGAAAATTCAGGACCCACGACTGCAATCCCACTTACGGATGCCCTAATTGTCTCGGAATACGACAATTTCGATCAGGAATGAAAGTGTACTCAATTACCATTCAGATGACCAAAAATTGACCCAATCCGACATCAAACGAGGGAGTTATGAGCGTGTACGTTGGATCGTGCAATTTGGAAAGATTAACAATCCAAATTGAAAAGTGACGATCAAAGAGTTCCAACGTGCTTTTGGGATACCGAACGGTCTCGAAATTAGCCAATTCAGGTCCCATTTGGAAGCTTGTCAAGTTACCATTCCAATGATCTCAAAATAGTCTAAATTCGACCACTGAAGAGAGAGTTATGAAAGTTAGAATTGGTCAAGGAGATGAAGGAAAAATTTAGGACCCACAACTGCGATCCCACTTACGGATGCCCAAATGGTCATGGAATACGACGATTTTAAAAAGTAATTAAAGAGCACTAAATTTCCTCTCAGATCACCAAACATCGGCCCAATCTGACACCAAACGAGGGTGTTATGAGCGTCTCCGTTGGATCGCACGATTTAGAAAGATTAACAATCCAAATTGCAAAATGACGACCGAAGAGTTCCAGCGTGCTTTTGGGATATCGAACGGTCTCGGAATTAGCCAATTCGGGTCCCATTTTGGGAGGTTGTCAAGTTACCATTCCAATGAGCTCAAAATAGTCTAAATTCGACCACTGAAGAGAGAGTTATGAAAGTTACAATTGGACAAAGAGATGAAGGAAAAATTCATGACCCACGACTGCTATCCACTTACGGATGCCCAAATGGTCTCGGAAGAAGACGATTTCGATCAGGAAGGAAAGAGCACTAAATTACCTTTCAGATGACCAAAAAATGACCCAATCTGACCTCAAATGAGGGAGTTATGAGTGTGTACGATGGATCGTGCGATTTGGAAAGATTAACAATCCAAATTACAAAGTGACGATCAAAGAGTTCCAACGTGCTTTTGGGGTATCGAACGGACTAAGAATTAGCCAATTCAGGTCCCATTTGGAAGCTTGTCAAGTTACCATTCCAATGAGCTCAAAATAGTCTAAATTCGACCACCGAAGAGAGAATTTTGAAAGTTAGAATTGGACAAAACGATGAAGGAAAAATTCAGGACCCACAACTGGGGTCCCAGTTACTAATGCCCAAATGGTCTCAAAGTATGACGTTTTCAATAAGGAATGAAACAGCACTAAATTACCTCTCAAATCACCAAACGGCGGCCCAATCTGACACCAAACGATGGTGTTATGCGCATCTCCGTTGGATCGCGCGATTTGAAAAGATTAACAATCGAAATTGCAAAATGACTATCAAAGTGTTCCAACCAGCTTTTGGGATATCGAACGGTCTCAGAATTAGCCAATTCGGGTCCCATTTGGAAGCTTGTCAATTTACCAATCCAATGAGCTCAAAATAGTCTAAATTCGCCCACTGAAGAGAGAGTTATGAAAGTTACAATTGGACAAGGAGATGAAGTGAAAATTCAGGACCCACGACTGCAATCCCACTTACGGATGCCCTAATTGTCTCGGAATACGACGATTTTGATCAATAATCAAAGTGTACTCAATTACCATTCAGATGACCAAAAATTGACCCAATCCGACATCAAACGAGGGAGTTATGAGCATGTACGTTGGATCGTGCAATTTGGAAAGATTAACAATCCAAATTGAAAAGTGACGATCAAAGAGTTCCAACGTGCTTTTGGGATACCGAACGGTCTCGGAATTAGCCAATTCAGGTCCCATTTGGAAGCTTGTTAAGTTACCATTCCAATGATCTCAAAATAGCCTAAATTCGACCACTGAAGAGACAGTTATGAAAGTTAGAATTGGACAAGGAGATGAGGGAAAAATTCAGGACCCACAACTGCGATCCCACTTACGGATGCCCAAATGGTCATGGAATACCACGATTTCAAAAAGGAATGAAAGAGCACTAAATTAGCTCTCAGATCACCAAACATCGGCCCAATCCGACACCAAACGAGGGTGTTATGAGCGTCTCTGTTGGATCGCACGATTTGGAAAGATTAACAATCCAAATTGCAAAATGACGATCGAAGAGTTCCAACGTGCTTTTGGGATATCGAACGGTCTCAGAATTAGCCAATTCGGGTCCCATTTTGGGAGCTTATCAAGTTACCATTCCAATGAGCTCAAAATAGTATAAATTCGACCACTGAAGAGAGAGTTACGAAAGTTACAATTGGACAAGGAGATGAAGGAAAAATTCATGACCCACGACTGCTATCCACTTACGGATGCCCAAATGGTCTCGGAATAAGACGATTTCGATCAGGAATGAAAGAGCACTAGATTACCTTTCAGATGACCAAAAATCGACCCAATCTGACCTCAAATGAGGGAGTTAAGAACGTGTACATTAGATCGTGCGATTCGGAAAGATTAACAATCCAAATTGGAAAGTGACGATCAAAGTGTTCCAACGTGCTTTTGGGGTATCGAACGGACTCAGAATTATTAAATTCAGGTCCCATTTGGAAGCTTGTCAAGTAACCATTCCAATGAGCTCAGAATAGTCTAAATTCGACCACCGAAGAGGGAATTTTGAAAGTTAGAATTGGAAAAAAAGATGAAGGAAAAATTCAGGACCCACAACTGGGTTCCCACTTACTAATGCCCAAATGGTCTCAGAGTACGACGTTTTCAATAAGGAATGAAAGAGCACTAAATTACCTCTCAGATCACCCAACATCGGCCCAATCTGACACCAAACGATGGTGTTATGCGCATCTCCGTTAGATCGCGCGATTTGAAAAGATTAACAATCGAAATTGGAAACTGACGATCGTAGTGTTCCAACCAGCTTTTGGGATATCGAACGGTCTCAGAATTAGCCAATTCGGGTCCCATTTGGAAGCTTGTCAATTTACCAATCCAATGAGCTCAAAATAGTCTAAATTCGCCCACTGAAGAGAGAGTTATGAAAGTTACAATTGGACAAGGAGATGAATTGAAAATTCAGGACCCACGACTGCAATCCCACTTACGGATGCCCTAATTGTCTCGGAATACGACAATTTCGATCAGGAATGAAAGTGTACTCAATTACCATTCAGATGACCAAAAATTGACCCAATCCGACATCAAACGAGGGAGTTATGAGCGTGTACGTTGGATCGTGCAATTTGGAAAGATTAACAATCCAAATTGAAAAGTGACGATCAAAGAGTTCCAACGTGCTTTTGGGATACCGAACGGTCTCGAAATTAGCCAATTCAGGTCCCATTTGGAAGCTTGTCAAGTTACCATTCCAATGATCTCAAAATAGTCTAAATTCGACCACTGAAGAGAGAGTTATGAAAGTTAGAATTGGTCAAGGAGATGAAGGAAAAATTTAGGACCCACAACTGCGATCCCACTTACGGATGCCCAAATGGTCATGGAATACGACGATTTTAAAAAGTAATTAAAGAGCACTAAATTTCCTCTCAGATCACCAAACATCGGCCCAATCTGACACCAAACGAGGGTGTTATGAGCGTCTCCGTTGGATCGCACGATTTAGAAAGATTAACAATCCAAATTGCAAAATGACGACCGAAGAGTTCCAGCGTGCTTTTGGGATATCGAACGGTCTCGGAATTAGCCAATTCGGGTCCCATTTTGGGAGGTTGTCAAGTTACCATTCCAATGAGCTCAAAATAGTCTAAATTCGACCACTGAAGAGAGAGTTATGAAAGTTACAATTGGACAAAGAGATGAAGGAAAAATTCATGACCCACGACTGCTATCCACTTACGGATGCCCAAATGGTCTCGGAAGAAGACGATTTCGATCAGGAAGGAAAGAGCACTAAATTACCTTTCAGATGACCAAAAAATGACCCAATCTGACCTCAAATGAGGGAGTTATGAGTGTGTACGATGGATCGTGCGATTTGGAAAGATTAACAATCCAAATTACAAAGTGACGATCAAAGAGTTCCAACGTGCTTTTGGGGTATCGAACGGACTAAGAATTAGCCAATTCAGGTCCCATTTGGAAGCTTGTCAAGTTACCATTCCAATGAGCTCAAAATAGTCTAAATTCGACCACCGAAGAGAGAATTTTGAAAGTTAGAATTGGACAAAACGATGAAGGAAAAATTCAGGACCCACAACTGGGATCCCAGTTACTAATGCCCAAATGGTCTCAAAGTATGACGTTTTCAATAAGGAATGAAACAGCACTAAATTACCTCTCAAATCACCAAACGGCGGCCCAATCTGACACCAAACGATGGTGTTATGCGCATCTCCGTTGGATCGCGCGATTTGAAAAGATTAACAATCGAAATTGCAAAATGACGATCAAAGTGTTCCAACCAGCTTTTGGGATATCGAACGGTCTCAGAATTAGCCAATTCGGGTCCCATTTGGAAGCTTGTCAATTTACCAATCCAATGAGCTCAAAATAGTCTAAATTCGCCCACTGAAGAGAGAGTTATGAAAGTTACAATTGGACAAGGAGATGAAGTGAAAATTCAGGACCCACGACTGCAATCCCACTTACGGATGCCCTAATTGTCTCGGAATACGACGATTTTGATCAATAATCAAAGTGTACTCAATTACCATTCAGATGACCAAAAATTGACCCAATCCGACATCAAACGAGGGAGTTATGAGCATTACGTTTGGATCTCAATTTGGAAAGTTAATTCCAATCCAAAATATTAAATTGACATCAAGAGAGTATCCAAGTTTTGGACAAGGAGATGAGGAAAAATTCAGGACCCACAATTCCCACTTACGGATGCCCAAATGGTCATGGAATACCACGATTTCAAAAAGGAATGAAAGAGCACTAAATTACCTCTCAGATCACCAAACATCGGCCCAATCCGACACCAAACGAGGGTGTTATGAGCGTCTCTGTTGGATCGCACGATTTGGAAAGATTAACAATCCAAATTGCAAAATGACGATCGAAGAGTTCCAACGTGCTTTTGGGATCGAACGGTCTCAGAATTAGCCAATTCGGGTCCCATTTTGGAGCTTATCAAGTTACCATTCCAATGAGCTCAAAATAGTTAAATTCGACCACTGAAGAGAGAGTTCGAAAGTTACAATTGGACAAGGAGATGAAGGAAAAATTCATGACCCACGACTGCTATCCACTTACGGATGCCCAAATGGTCTCGGAATAAGACGATTTCGATCAGGAATGAAAGAGCACTAAATTACCTTTCAGATGACCAAAAATCGACCCAATCTGACCTCAAATGAGGGAGTTAGAACGTGTGTTGGATCGTGCGATTCGGAAAGATTAACAATCCAAATTGGAAAGTGACGATCAAAGTGTTCCAACGTGCTTTTGGGGTATCGAACGGACTCAGAATTAGCCAATTCAGGTCCCATTTGGAAGCTTGTCAAGTTACCATTCCAATGAGCTCAAAATAGTCTAAATTCGACCACCGAAGAGAATTTTGAAAGTTAGAATTGGAAAAGATGAAGGAAAATTCAGGACCCACAACTGGGATCCCACTTACTAATGCCCAAATGGTCTCAGAGTACGACGTTTTAATCAATAAGGAATGAAAGAGCACTAAATTACCTCTCAGATCACCAAACATCGGCCCAATCTGACACCAAACGATGGTGTTATGCGCATCTCCGTTGGATCGCGCGATTTGAAAAGATTAACAATCGAAATTGAAAACTGACGATCAAGTAGTGTTCCAACCAGCTTTTGGGATATCGAACGGTCTCAGAATTAGCCAATTCGGGTCCCATTTGGAAGCTTGTCAATTTACCAATCCAATGAGCTCAAAATAGTCTAAATTCGCCCACTGAAGAGAGAGTTATGAAAGTTACAATTGGACAAGGAGATGAATTGAAAATTCAGGACCCACGACTGCAATCCCACTTACGGATGCCCTAATTGTCTCGGAATACGACAATTTCGAAGGAATGAAAGTGTACTCAATTACCATTCAGATGACCAAAAATGACCCAATCCGACATCAAACGAGGGAGTTATGAGCGTGTACGTTGGATCGTGCAATTTGGAAAGATTAACAATCCAAATTGAAAAGTGACGATCAAAGAGTTCCAACGTGCTTTTGGGATACCGAACGGTCTCAGAATTAGCCAATTCAGGTCCCATTTGGAAGCTTGTCAAGTTACCATTCCAATGATCTCAAAATAGTCTAAATTCGACCACTGAAGAGAGAGTTATGAAAGTTAGAATTGGACAAGGAGATGAAGGAAAAATTTACTGATCCCACTTACGGATGCCCAAACACGACGGAGGAATAAAGAGCACTAAATTACCTCTCAGATCACCAAACATCGGCCCAATCGACACCAAACGAGGGTGTTATGAGCGTCTCGTTGGATCGCACGATTTGGAAGATTAACAATCCAAATTGCAAAATGACGATCGAAGAGTTCCAACGTGCTTTTGGGATATCGAACGGTCTCAGAATTAGCCAATTCGGGTCCCATTTGGGAGCTTGTCAAGTTACCATTCCAATGAGCTCAAAAGTTAAATTTCGACCACTGAAGAGAGAGTTATGAAAGTTACAATTGGACAAGGAGATGAAGGAAAAATTCATGACCCACGACTGCTATCCACTTACGGATGCCCAAATGGTCTCGGAATAAGACGATTTCGA
>JAJHSJ010000010.1:33782353-33824719 GCA_021015155.1 Magnolia officinalis
TTTTGGGGTATCGAACGGACTCAGAATTAGCCAATTCAGGTCCCATTTGGAAGCTTGTCAAGTTACCATTCCAATAGGTCAAAATAGTCTAAATTAGACCACCGAAGAGAGAATTTTGAAAGTTAGGATTGGACAAAAGATGAAGGAAAATTCAGGACCCACAACTGGGATCCCACTTACTAATGCCCAAATGGTCTCAAAGTACACGTTTTCAATAAGGAATGGAATAGCACTAAATTACCTCTCAAATCACCAACGTCGGCCCAATCTGACACCAAACGATGGTGTTATGCGCATCTCCGTTGGATCGCGCGATTTGAAAAGATTAACAATCGAAATTGCAAAATGACGATCGAAGTGTTCCAACCAGCTTTTGGGATCCGAACGGTCTCAGAATTAGCCAATTCGGGTCCCATTTGGAAGCTTGTCAATTTACCAATCCAATGAGCTCAAAATAGTCTAAATTCGCCCACTGAAGAGAGAGTTATGAAAGTTACAATTGGACAAGGAGATGAAGTGAAAATTCAGGACCCACGACTGCAATCCCACTTACGGATGCCCTAATCGTCTCGGAATACGACGATTTCGATCAGGAATGAAAGTGTACTCAATTACCATTCAGATGACCAAAAATTGACCCAATCCGACATCAAACGAGGGAGTTATGGAGCGTGTACGTTGGATCGCACGATTTGGAAAGATTAACAATCCAAATTGCAAAATGACGATCGAAGAGTTCCAACGTGCTTTTGGGATATCGAACGGTCTCAGAATTAGCCATTCGGGTCCCATTTTGGGAGGTGTCAAGTTACCATTCCAATGAGCTCAAAATAGTCTAAATTCGACCACTGAGAGAGAGTTATGAAAGTTACAATTGGACAAAGAGATGAAGGAAAAATTCATGACCCACGACTGCTATCCGCTTACGGAAGCCCAAATGGTGTCGGAATAAGACGATTTCGATCAGGAATGAAAGAGCACTAAATTACCTTTCGGATGACCAAAAATCGACCCAATCTGACCTCAAATGAGGGAGTTATGAGCGTGTACGTTGGATCGTGCGATTTGGAAAGATTAACAATCCAAATTGCAAAATGACGATCGAAGAGTTCCAACGTGCTTTTGGGGTATCGAACGGACTCAGAATTAGCTAATTCAGGTCCCATTTGGAAGCTTGTCAAGTTACCATTCCAATGAGCTCAAAATAGTCTAAATTCGACCACTGAAGAGAGAGTTATGAAAGTTACAATTGGACAAAGAGATGAAGGAAAAATTCATGACCCACGACTGCTATCCGCTTACGGAAGCCCAAATGGTGTCGGAATAAGACGATTTCGATCAGGAATGAAAGAGCACTAAATTACCTTTCGGATGACCAAAAATCGACCCAATCTAACCTCAAATGAGGGAGTTATGAGCGTGTACGTTGGATCGTGCGATTTGGAAAGATTAACAATCCAAATTACAAAGTGGCAATCAAGAGTTCCAACGTGCTTTGGGGTATCGAACGGACTCAGAATTAGCTAATTCAGGTCCCATTTGGAAGCTTGTCAAGTTACCATTCCAATGAGCTCAAAATAGTCTAAATTCGCCCACTGAAGATAGAGTTATGAAAGTTACAACTGGACAAGAGATGAAGGAAAAATTCAGGACCCACAACTGCGATCCCACTTACGGATGCCCAAATGGTCATGGAATACGACGATTTCAAAAAGGAATGAAGAGCACTAAATTACCTCTCAGATCACCAAACATCGGCCCAATCCGACCCCAAACGAGGGTGTTATGAGCGTCTCTGTTGGATCGCACGATTTGGAAAGATTAACAATCCAAATTGCAAAATGACGATCGAAGAGTTCCAACGTGCTTTTGGGATATCGAACGGTCTCAGAATTAGCCAATTCGGGTCCCATTTTGGGAGCTTGTCAAGTTACCATTCCAATGAGCTCAAAATAGTCTAAATTCGACCACTGAAGAGAGAGTTTGAAAGTTACAATTGGACAAGGAGATGAAGGAAAAATTCATGACCCCACGACTGCTATCCACTTATGGATGCCCAAATGGTCTCGGAATAAGACGATTTCAATCAGAATGAAAGAGCACTAAATTACCTTTCAGATGACCAAAAATCGACCCAATCTGACCTCAAATGAGGGAGTTATGAGCGTGTACGTTGGATCGTGCGATTTGGAAAGATTAAAATCCGAATTACAAAGTGACGATCAAGAGTTCCAACGTGCTTTTGGGGTATCGAACGGACTCAGAATTAGCCAATTCAGGTCCCATTTGGAAGCTTGTCAAGTTACCATTCCAATGAGGTCAAAATAGTCTAAATTACCACTGAAGAGAGATTTTGAAAGTTAGAATTGGACAAAAAGATGAGGAAAAATTCAGGACCCACAACTGGGATCCCACTTACTAATGCCCAAATGGTCTCAAAGTACGACGATTTCAATAAGGAATGAATAGCACTAAATTACCTCTCAAATCACCAAACGTCGGCCCAATCTGACACCAAACGATGGTGTTATGCGCATCGTCTCTGTTGGATCGCGCGATTTGAAAGATTAACAATCGAAATTGCAAAATGACGATCGAAGTGTTCCAACGTGCTTTTGGGATACCGACGACGGTCTCAGAATTAGCCAATTCGGGTCCCATTTGGAAGCTTGTCAATTTACCATCCCATGAGCTCAAAATAGTCTAAATTCGCCCACTGAAGAGAGAGTTATGAAAGTTACAATTGGACAAGGAGATGAAGTGAAAATTCAGGACCCACGACTGCAATCCCACTTACGGATGCCCAAATCGTGTCTCGGAATACGACGATTTCGATCAGAGAATGAAAGAGCACTAATTACCTTTCAGATGACCAAAATTGACCCAATCCGACATCAAACGAGGGAGTTAGGAGCGTGTACGTTGGATCGCACGATTTGGAAAGATTAACAATCCAAATTGCAAAATGACGATCGAAGAGTTCCAACGTGCTTTTGGGATATCGAACGGTCTCAGAATTAGCCAATTCGGGTCCCATTTGGAAGCTTGTCAAGTTACCATTCCAATGAGCTCAAAATAGTCTAAATTCGACCACTGAAGAGAGAGTTATGAAAGTTACAATTGGACAAAGAGATGAAGGAAAAATTCATGACCCACGACTGCTATCCGCTTACGGAAGCCCAAATGGTCTCGGAATAAGACGATTTCGATCAGGAATGAAAGAGCACTAAATTACCTTTCAGATGACCAAAAATCGACCCAATCTGACCTCAAATGAGGGAGTTATGAGCGTGTACGTTGGATCGTGCGATTTGGAAAGATAACAATCCAAATTAAAATGACGATCAAAGAGTTCCAACGTGCTTTTGGGTATCGAACGGACTCAGAATTAGCCAATTCAGGTCCCATTTGGAAGCTTGTCAAGTTACCATTCCAATGAGCTCAAAATAGTCTAAATTCGCCCACTGAAGAGAGAGTTATGAAAGTTACAATTGGACAAGGAGATGAAGGAAAAATTCAGGACCCACAACTGCGATCCCACTTACGGATGCCCAAATGGTCTCGGAATACGACGATTTCGATCAGGAATGAAAGAGCACTAAATTACCTCTCAGATCACCAAAAATCGGCCCCAATCCGACACCAAACGAGGGAGTTTATGAGCGTGTCTTGGATCGCACGATTTGGAAAGATTAACAATCCAAATTGCAAAATGACGATCGAAGAGTTCCAACGTGCTTTTGGGATATCGAACGGTCTCAGAATTAGCCAATTCGGGTCCCATTTGGGAGCTTGTCAAGTTACCATTCCAATGAGCTCAAAATAGTCTAAATTCGACCACTGAAGAGAGAGTTATGAAAGTTACAATTGGACAAGAGATGAAGGAAAAATTCATGACCCACGACTGCTATCCCCTTACGGAAGCCCAAATGGTGTCGGAATAAGACGATTTCGATCAGGAATGAAAGAGCACTAAATTACCTTTCGATGACCAAAATCGACCCAATCTGACCTCAAATGAGGGAGTTATGAGCGTGTACGTTGGATCGTGCGATTTGGAAAGATTAACAATCCAAATTACAAAGTGGCAATCAAAGAGTTCCAACGTGCTTTTGGGGTATCGAACGGACTCAGAATTAGCTAATTCAGGTCCCATTTGGAAGCTTGTCAAGTTACCATTCCAATGAGCTCAAAATAGTCTAAATTCGCCCACTGAAGATAGAGTTATGAAAGTTACAACTGGACAGGAGATGAAGGAAAAATTCAGGACCCACAACTGCGATCCCACTTACGGATGCCCAAATGGTCATGGAATACGACGATTTCAAAAAGGAATGAAAGAGCACTAATTACCTCTCAGATCACCAAACATCGGCCCAATCCGACACCAAACGAGGTGTTATGAGCGTCTCTGTTGGATCGCACGATTTGGAAAGATTAACAATCCAAATTGCAAAATGACGATCGAAGAGTTCCAACGTGCTTTTGGGATATCGAACGGTCTCAGAATTAGCCAATTCGGGTCCCATTTTGGGAGCTTATCAAGTTACCATTCCAATGAGCTCAAAATAGTCTAAATTCGACCACTGAAGAGAGAGTTATGAAAGTTACAATTGGACAGGAGATGAAGGAAAAATTCATGACCCACGACTGCTATCCACTTATGGATGCCCAAATGGTCTCGGAATAAGACGATTTCAATCAAGAATGAAAGAGCACTAGATTACCTTTCAGATGACCAAAATCGACCCAATCTGACCTCAAATGAGGGAGTTATGAGCGTGTACGTTGGATTGTGCGATTTGGAAAGATTAAAAATCCAATTACAAAGTGACGATCAAAGAGTTCCAACGTGCTTTTGGGGTATCGAACGGACTCAGAATTAGCCAATTCAGGTCCCATTTGGAAGCTTGTCAAGTTACCATTCCAATGAGGTCAAAATAGTCTAAATTAGACCACCGAAGAGAGAATTTTGAAAGTTAGGATTGGACAAAAAGATGAAGGAAAAATTCAGGACCCACAACTGGGATCCCACTTACTAATGCCCAAATGGTCTCAAAGTACGACGTTTCAATAAGGAATGGAATAGCACTAAATTACCTCTCTCAAATCACCAAACGTCGGCCCAATCTGACACCAAACGATGTGTTATGATGCGCATCTCCGTTGGATCGCGCGATTTGAAAAGATTAACAATCGAAATTGCAAAATGACGATCGAAGTGTTCCAACCAGCTTTTGGGATACCGAACGAACGGTCTCAGAATTAGCCAATTCGGGTCCCATTTGGAAGCTTGTCAATTTACCATCCAATGAGCTCAAAATAGTCTAAATTCGCCCACTGAAGAGAGAGTTATGAAAGTTACAATTGGACAAGGAGATGAAGTGAAAATTCAGGACCCACGACTGCAATCCCACTTACGGATGCCCTAATCGTCTCGGAATACGACGATTTCGATCAGGAATGAAAGTGTACTCAATTACCATTCAGATGACCAAAAATTGACCCAATCCGACATCAAACGAGGGAGTTAGAGCGTGTACGTTGGATCGCACGATTTGGAAAGATTAATCCAAATTGCAAAATGACGATCGAAGAGTTCCAACGTGCTTTTGGGATATCGAACGGTCTCAGAATTAGCCAATTCGGGTCCCATTTGGGAGGTGTTCAAGTTACCATTCCAATGAGCTCAAAATAGTCTAAATTCGACCACTGAAGAGAGAGTTATGAAAGTTACAATTGGACAAAGAGATGAAGGAAAAATTCATGACCCACGACTGCTATCCGCTTACGGAAGCCCAAATGGTGTCGGAATAAGACGATTTCGATCAGGAATGAAAGAGCACTAAATTACCTTTCGGATGACCAAAAATCGACCCAATCTGACCTCAAATGAGGGAGTTATGAGCGTGTACGTTGGATCGTGCGATTTGGAAAGATTAACAATCCAAATTACAAAGTGACAATCAAAGAGTTCCAACGTGCTTTTGGGGTATCGAACGGACTCAGAATTAGCTAATTCAGGTCCCATTTGGAAGCTTGTCAAGTTACCATTCCAATGAGCTCAAAATAGTCTAAATTCGCCCACTGAAGATAGAGTTATGAAAGTTACAACTGGACAAGGAGATGAAGGAAAAATTCAGGACCCACAACTGCGATCCCACTTACGGATGCCCAAATGGTCATGGAATACGACGATTTCAAAAGGAATGAAAGAGCACTAAATTACCTCTCAGATCACCAAACATCGGCCCAATCCGACACCAAACGAGGGTGTTATGAGCGTCTCTGTTGGATCGCACGATTTGGAAAGATTAACAATCCAAATTGCAAAATGACGATCGAAGAGTTCCAACGTGCTTTTGGGATATCGAACGGTCTCAGAATTAGCCAATTCGGGTCCCATTTTGGGAGCTTATCAAGTTACCATTCCAATGAGCTCAAAATAGTCTAAATTCGACCACTGAAGAGAGAGTTATGAAAGTTACAATTGGACAAGGAGATGAAGGAAAAATTCATGACCCACGACTGCTATCCACTTATGGATGCCCAAATGGTCTCGGAATAAGACGATTTCAATCAAGAATGAAAGAGCACTAGATTACCTTTCAGATGACCAAAATCGACCCAATCTGACCTCAAATGAGGGAGTTATGAGCGTGTACGTTGGATTGTGCGATTTGGAAAGATTAAAAATCCGAATTACAAAGTGACGATCAAAGAGTTCCAACGTGCTTTTGGGGTATCGAACGGACTCAGAATTAGCCAATTCAGGTCCCATTTGGAAGCTTGTCAAGTTACCATTCCAATGAGGTCAAAATAGTCTAAATTAGACCACCGAAGAGAGAATTTTGAAAGTTAGGATTGGACAAAAAGATGAAGGAAAAATTCAGGACCCACAACTGGGATCCCACTTACTAATGCCCAAATGGTCTCAAAGTACGACGTTTTCAATAAGGAATGGAATAGCACTAAATTACCTCTCAAATCACCAAACGTCGGCCCAATCTGACACCAAACGATGGTGTTATGCGCATCTCCGTTGGATCGCGCGATTTGAAAAGATTAACAATCGAAATTGCAAAATGACGATCGAAGTGTTCCAACCAGCTTTTGGGATATCGAACGGTCTCAGAATTAGCCAATTCGGGTCCCATTTGGAAGCTTGTCAATTTACCAATCCAATGAGCTCAAAATAGTCTAAATTCGCCCACTGAAGAGAGAGTTATGAAAGTTACAATTGGACAAGGAGATGAAGTGAAAATTCAGGACCCACGACTGCAATCCCACTTACGGATGCCCTAATCGTCTCGGAATACGACGATTTCGATCAGGAATGAAAGTGTACTCAATTACCATTCAGATGACCAAAAATTGACCCAATCCGACATCAAACGAGGGAGTTAGGAGCGTGTACGTTGGATCGCACGATTTGGAAAGATTAACAATCCAAATTGCAAAATGACGATCGAAGAGTTCCAACGTGCTTTTGGGATATCGAACGGTCTCAGAATTAGCCAATTCGGGTCCCATTTGGGAGGTGTCAAGTTACCATTCCAATGAGCTCAAAATAGTCTAAATTCGACCACTGAAGAGAGAGTTATGAAAGTTACAATTGGACAAAGAGATGAAGGAAAAATTCATGACCCACGACTGCTATCCGCTTACGGAAGCCCAAATGGTGTCGGAATAAGACGATTTCGATCAGGAATGAAAGAGCACTAAATTACCTTTCGGATGACCAAAAATCGACCCAATCTGACCTCAAATGAGGGAGTTATGAGCGTGTACGTTGGATCGTGCGATTTGGAAAGATTAACAATCCAAATTACAAAGTGACATCAAAGAGTTCCAACGTGCTTTTGGGGTATCGAACGGACTCAGAATTAGCTAATTCAGGTCCCATTTGGAAGCTTGTCAAGTTACCATTCCAATGAGCTCAAAATAGTCTAAATTCGCCCACTGAAGATAGAGTTATGAAAGTTACAACTGGACAAGGAGATGAAGGAAAAATTCAGGACCCACAACTGCGATCCCACTTACGGATGCCCAAATGGTCATGGAATACGACGATTTCAAAAAGGAATGAAAGAGCACTAAATTACCTCTCAGATCACCAAACATCGGCCCAATCCGACACCAAACGAGGGTGTTATGAGCGTCTCTGTTGGATCGCACGATTTGGAAAGATTAACAATCCAAATTGCAAAATGACGATCGAAGAGTTCCAACGTGCTTTTGGGATATCGAACGGTCTCAGAATTAGCCAATTCGGGTCCCATTTGGGAGGTGTCAAGTTACCATTCCAATGAGCTCAAAATAGTCTAAATTCGACCACTGAAGAGAGAGTTATGAAAGTTACAATTGGACAAAGAGATGAAGGAAAAATTCATGACCCACGACTGCTATCCGCTTACGGAAGCCCAAATGGTCTGTCGGAATAAGACGATTTCGATCAGGAATGAAAGAGCACTAAATTACCTTTCGATGACCAAAAATCGACCCAATCTGACCTCAAATGAGGGAGTTATGAGCGTGTACGTTGGATCGTGCGATTTGGAAAGATTAACAATCCAAATTACAAAGTGACATCAAAGAGTTCCAACGTGCTTTTGGGGTATCGAACGGACTCAGAATTAGCCAATTCAGGTCCCATTTGGAAGCTTGTCAAGTTACCATTCCAATGAGCTCAAAATAGTCTAAATTCAACCACTAAAGAGAGAGTTATGAAAGTTAGAATTGGACAAGGAGATGAAGGAAAAATTCAGGACCCACAACTGCGATCCCACTTACGGATGCCCAAATGGTCATGGAATACGACGATTTCAAAAAGGAATGAAAGAGCACTAAATTACCTCTCAGATCACCAAGCATCGGCCCAATCCGACACCAAACGAGGGTGTTATGAGCGTCTCTGTTGGATCGCACGATTTGGAAAGATTAAGAATCCAAATTGCAAAATGACGATCGAAGAGTTCCAACGTGCTTTTGGGATATCGAACGGTCTCAGAATTAGCCAATTCGGGTCCCATTTCGGGAGGTTGTCAAGTTACCATTCAATGAGCTCAAAATAGTCTAAATTCGACCACTGAAGAGAGAGTTATGAAAGTTACAATTGGACAAGGAGATGAAGGAAAAATTCATGACCCACGACTGCTATCCACTTATGGATGCCCAAATGGTCTCGGAATAAGACGATTTCAATCAGAATGAAAGAGCACTAGATTACCTTTCAGATGACCAAAAATCGACCCAATCTGACCTCAAATGAGGGAGTTATGAGCGTGTACGTTGGATCGTGCGATTTGGAAAGATTAAAAATCCGAATTACAAAGTGACGATCAAAGAGTTCCAACGTGCTTTTGGGGTATCGAACGGACTCAGAATTAGCCAATTCAGGTCCCATTTGGAAGCTTGTCAAGTTACCATTCCAATGAGCTCAAAATAGTCTAAATTCGACCACACGAAGAGAGATTTGAAAGTTACATTGGACAAAAAGATGAAGGAAAAATTCAGGACCCACAACTGGGATCCCACTTACTAATGCCCAAATGGTCTCAAAGTACGACGTTTCAATAAGGAATGGAATCACTAAATTACCTCTCAGATCACCAAACGTCGGCCCAATCTGACACCAAACGATGGTGTTATGCGCATCTCCGTTGGATCGCGCGATTTGAAAAGATTAACAATCGAAATTGCAAAATGACGATCGAAGTGTTCCAACCAGCTTTTGGGATACCGAACGGTCTCAGAATTAGCCAATTCGGGTCCCATTTGGAAGCTTGTCAAGTTACCATTCCAATGAGCTCAAAATAGTCTAAATTCGCCCACTGAAGAGAGAGTTATGAAAGTTACAATTGGACAAGGAGATGAAGGAAAATTCAGGACCCACGACTGCAATCCCACTTACGGATGCCCAAATGGTCTCGGAATACGACGATTTCGATCAGGAATGAAAGAGCACTCAATTACCTTCAGATGACCAAAAATCGACCCAATCCGACATCAAACGAGGGAGTTATGAGCGTGTACGTTGGATCGCACGATTTGGAAAGATTAACAATCCAAATTGCAAAATGACGATCGAAGAGTTCCAACGTGCTTTTGGGATATCGAACGGTCTCAGAATTAGCCAATTCGGGTCCCATTTCGGGAGGTTGTCAAGTTACCATTCCAATGAGCTCAAAATAGTCTAAATTCGACCACTGAAGAGAGAGTTATGAAAGTTACAATTAGACAAAGAGATGAAGGAAAAATTCATGACCCACGACTGCTATCCGCTTACGGATGCCCAAATGGTTTCGGAATAAGACGATTTCGATCAGGAAGGAAAGAGCACTAAATTACCTTTCAGATGACCAAAAATCGACCCAATCTGACCTCAAATGAGGGAGTTATGAGCGTGTACGATGGATCGTGCGATTTGGAAAGATTAACAATCCAAATTACAAAGTGACGATCAAAGAGTTCCAACGTGCTTTTGGGGTATCGAACGGACTCAGAATTAGCCAATTCAGGTCCCATTTGGAAGCTTGTCAAGTTACCATTCCAATGAGCTCAAAATAGTCTAAATTCGCCCACTGAAGAGAGAGTTATGAAAGTTACAATTGGACAAGGAGATGAAGGAAAAATTCAGGACCCACAACTGCGATCCCACTTACGGATGCCCAAATGGTCATGGAATACGACGATTTCAAAAAGGAATGAAAGAGCACTAAATTACCTCTCAGATCACCAAACATCGGCCCAATCCGACACCAAACGAGGGTTATGAGCGTCTCTGTTGGATCGCACGATTTGGAAAGATTAACAATCCAAATTGCAAAATGACGATCGAAGAGTTCCAACGTGCTTTTGAGATATCGAACGGTCTCAGAATTAGCCAATTCGGGTCCCATTTTGGGAGGTTGTCAAGTTACCATTCCAATGAGCTCAAAATAGTCTAAATTCGACCACTGAAGAGAGAGTTATGAAAGTTACAATTGGACAAAGAGATGAAGGAAAAATTCATGACCCACGACTGCTATCCACTTACGGATGCCCAAATGGTGTCGGAATAAGACGATTTCGATCAGGAATGAAAGAGCACTAAATTACCTTTCAGATGACCGAAAATCGACCCAATCTGACCTCAAATGAGGGAGTTATGAGCGTGTACGTTGGATCGTGCGATTTGGAAAGATTAACAATCTAAATTACAAAGTGACGATCAAAGAGTTCCAACGTGCTTTTGGGGTATCGAACGGACTCAGAATTAGCCAATTCAGGTCCCATTTGGAAGCTTGTCAAGTTACCATTCCAATGAGCTCAAAATAGTCTAAATTCGCCCACTGAAGATAGAGTTATGAAAGTTACAATTGGACAAGGAGATGAAGGAAAAATTCAGGACCCACAACTGCGATCCCACTTACGGATGCCCAAATGGTCATGGAATACGACGATTTCAAAAAGGAATGAAAGAGCACTAAATTACCTCTCAGATCACCAAACATCGGCCCAATCCGACACCAAACGAGGGTGTTATGAGCGTCTCTGTTGGATCGCACGATTTGGAAAGATTAACAATCCAAATTGCAAAATGACGATCGAAGAGTTCCAACGTGCTTTTGGGATATCGAACGGTCTCAGAATTAGCCAATTCGGGTCCCATTTTGGGAGCTTATCAAGTTACCATTCCAATGAGCTCAAAATAGTCTAAATTCGACCACTGAAGAGAGAGTTATGAAAGTTACAATTGGACAAGGAGAGATGAAGGAAAAATTCATGACCCACGACTGCTATCCACTTATGGATGCCCAAATGGTCTCGGAATAAGACGATTTCAATCAAGAATGAAAGAGCACTAGATTACCTTTCAGATGACCAAAAATCGACCCAATCTGACCTCAAATGAGGGAGTTATGAGCGTGTACGTTGGATCGTGCGATTTGGAAAGATTAAAATCCGAAATTACAAAGTGACGATCAAAGAGTTCCAACGTGCTTTTGGGGTATCGAACGGACTCAGAATTAGCCAATTCAGGTCCCATTTGGAAGCTTGTCAAGTTACCATTCCAATGAGCTCAAAATAGTCTAAATTCGACCACCGAAGAGAGAATTTGAAAGTTAGGATTGGACAAAAAGATGAAGGAAAAATTCAGGACCCACAACTGGGATCCCACTTACTAATGCCCAAATGGTCTCAAAGTACGACGTTTTCAATAAGGAATGAATAGCACTAAATTACCTCTCAAATCACCAAACGTCGGCCCAATCTGACACCAAACGATGGTGTTATGCGCATCTCCGTTGGATCGCGCGATTTGAAAAGATTAACAATCGAAATTGCAAAATGACGATCGAAGTGTTCCAACCAGCTTTTGGGATATCGAACGGTCTCAGAATTAGCCAATTCGGGTCCCATTTGGAAGCTTGTCAATTTACCAATCCAATGAGCTCAAAATAGTCTAAATTCGCCCACTGAAGAGAGAGTTATGAAAGTTACAATTGGACAAGGAGATGAAGTGAAAATTCAGGACCCACGACTGCAATCCCACTTACGGATGCCCTAATCGTCTCGGAATACGACGATTTCGATCAGGAATGAAAGTGTACTAATTACCATTCAGATGACCAAAAATTGACCCAATCCGACATCAAACGAGGGAGTTATGAGCGTGTACGTTGGATCGCACGATTTGGAAAGATTAACAATCCAAATTGCAAAATGACGATCGAAGAGTTCCAACGTGCTTTTGGGATATCGAACGGTCTCAGAATTAGCCAATTCGGGTCCCATTTGGGAGGTGTCAAGTTACCATTCCAATGAGCTCAAAATAGTCTAAATTCGACCACTGAAGAGAGAGTTATGAAAGTTACAATTGGACAAAGAGATGAAGGAAAAATTCATGACCCACGACTGCTATCCCTTACGGAAGCCCAAATGGTGTCGGAATAAGACGATTTCGATCAGGAATGAAAGAGCACTAAATTACCTTCGGATGACCAAAATCGACCCAATCTGACCTCAAATGAGGGAGTTATGAGCGTGTACGTTGGATCGTGCGATTTGGAAAGATTAACAATCCAAATTACAAAGTGACAATCAAAGAGTTCCAACGTGCTTTTGGGGTATCGAACGGACTCAGAATTAGCTAATTCAGGTCCCATTTGGAAGCTTGTCAAGTTACCATTCCAATGAGCTCAAAATAGTCTAAATTCGCCCACTGAAGATAGAGTTATGAAAGTTACAATGGACAAGGAGATGAATGGACACAACTGCGATCCCACTTACGGATGCCCAAATGGTCATGGAATACGACGATTTCAAAAAGGAATGAAAGAGCACTAAATTACCTCTCAGATCACCAAACATCGGCCCAATCCGACACCAAACGAGGGTGTTATGAGCGTCTCTGTTGGATCGCACGATTTGGAAAGATTAACAATCCAAATTGCAAAATGACGATCGAAGAGTTCCAACGTGCTTTTGGGATATCGAACGGTCTCAGAATTAGCCAATTCGGGTCCCATTTTGGGAGCTTCAAGTTACCATTCCAATGAGCTCAAAATAGTCTAAATTCGACCACTGAAGAGAGAGTTATGAAAGTTACAATTGGACAAGGAGATGAAGGAAAAATTCATGACCCACGACTGCTATCCACTTACGGATGCCCAAATGGTCTCGGAATAAGACGATTTCATCAAGAATGAAAGAGCACTAAATTACCTTTCAGATGACCAAAAATCGACCCAATCTGACCTCAAATGAGGGAGTTATGAGCGTGTACGTTGGATCGTGCGATTTGGAAAGATTAAAATCCAATTACAAAGTGACGATCAAAGAGTTCCAACGTGCTTTTGGGGTATCGAACGGACTCAGAATTAGCCAATTCAGGTCCCATTTGGAAGCTTGTCAAGTTACCATTCCAATGAGCTCAAAATAGTCTAAATTCGACCACCGAAGAGAGAATTTTGAAAGTTAGGATTGGACAAAAGATGAAGGAAAAATTCAGGACCCACAACTGGGATCCCACTTACGGATGCCCAAATGGTCTCAAGTACGACGTTTTCAATAAGGAATGGAATAGAGCACTAAATTACCTCTCAGATCACCAAACATCGGCCCAATCTGACACCAAACGATGGTGTTATGAGCATCTCCGTTGGATCGCGCGATTTGAAAGATTAACAATCGAAATTGCAAAATGACGATCGAAGAGTTCCAACCAGCTTTTGGGATACCGAACGGTCTCAGAATTAGCCAATTCGGGTCCCATTTGGAAGCTTGTCAAGTTACCATTCCAATGAGCTCAAAATAGTCTAAATTCGACCACTGAAGAGAGAGTTATGAAAGTTACAATTGGACAAGGATGAAGGAAAAATTCAGGACCCACGACTGCAATCCACTTACGGATGCCCAAATGTCTCGGAATACGACGATTTCGATCAGGAATGAAAGAGTACTAAATTACCATTCAGATGACCAAAATCGACCCAATCCGACATCAAACGAGGGAGTTATGAGCGTGTACGTTGGATCGCACGATTTGGAAAGATTAACAATCCAATTGCAAAATGACGATCGAAGAGTTCCAACGTGCTTTTGGGATATCGAACGGTCTCAGAATTAGCCAATTCGGGTCCCATTTTGGAGGTGTCAAGTTACCATTCCAATGAGCTCAAAATAGTCTAAATTCGACCACTGAAGAGAGAGTTATGAAAGTTACAATTGGACAAAGAGATGAAGGAAAAATTCATGACCCACGACTGCTATCCGCTTACGGAAGCCCAAATGGTCGGAATAAGACGATTTCGATCAGGAATGAAAGAGCACTAAATTACCTTTCAGATCGACCAAACCTCAAATCTGAGGGAGTTATGAGCCTCAAATGTGTACGTTGGATCGTGCGATTTGGAAAGATTAACAATCCAAATTACAAAGTGACAATCAAAGAGTTCCAACGTGCTTTTGGGGTATCGAACGGACTCAGAATTAGCTAATTCAGGTCCCATTTGGAAGCTTGTCAAGTTACCATTCCAATGAGCTCAAAATAGTCTAAATTCGCCCACTGAAGATAGAGTTATGAAAGTTACAACTGGACAAGGAGATGAAGGAAAAATTCAGGACCCACAACTGCGATCCCACTTACGGATGCCCAAATGGTCATGGAATACGACGATTTTCAAAGGAATGAAAGAGCACTAAATTACCTCTCAGATCACCAAACATCGGCCCAATCCGACACCAAACGAGGGTGTTATGAGCGTCTCTGTTGGATCGCACGATTTGGAAAGATTAACAATCCAAATTGCAAAATGACGATCGAAGAGTTCCAACGTGCTTTTGGGATATCGAACGGTCTCAGAATTAGCCAATTCGGGTCCCATTTTGGGAGGTGTCAAGTTACCATTCCAATGAGCTCAAAATAGTCTAAATTCGACCACTGAAGAGAGAGTTATGAAAGTTACAATTGGACAAAGAGATGAAGAAAAATTCATGACCCACGACTGCTATCCGCTTACGGAAGCCCAAATGGTGTCGGAATAAGACGATTTCGATCAGAATGAAAGAGCACTAAATTACCTTTCGGATGACCAAAAATCGACCCAATCTGACCTCAAATGAGGGAGTTATGAGCGTGTACGTTGGATCGTGCGATTTGGAAAGATTAACAATCCAAATTACAAAGTGGCAATCAAAGAGTTCCAACGTGCTTTTGGGGTATCGAACGGACTCAGAATTAGCTAATTCAGGTCCCATTTGGAAGCTTGTCAAGTTACCATTCCAATGAGCTCAAAATAGTCTAAATTCGCCCACTGAAGATAGAGTTATGAAAGTTACAACTGGACAAAGATGAAGGAAAAATTCAGGACCCACAACTGCGATCCCACTTACGGATGCCCAAATGGTCATGGAATACGACGATTTCAAAAAGGAATGAAAGAGCACTAAATTACCTCTCAGATCACCAAACATCGGCCCAATCCGACACCAAACGAGGGTGTTATGAGCGTCTCTGTTGGATCGCACGATTTGGAAAGATTAACAATCCAAATTGCAAAATGACGATCGAAGAGTTCCAACGTGCTTTTGGGATATCGAACGGTCTCAGAATTAGCCAATTCGGGTCCCATTTTGGGAGCTTATCAAGTTACCATTCCAATGAGCTCAAAATAGTCTAAATTCGACCACTGAAGAGAGAGTTATGAAAGTTACAATTGGACAAGGAGATGAAGGAAAAATTCATGACCCACGACTGCTATCCACTTATGGATGCCCAAATGGTCTCGGAATAAGACGATTTCAATCAAGAATGAAAGAGCACTAATTACCTTTCAGATGACCAAAATCGACCCAATCTGACCTCAAATGAGGGAGTTATGAGCGTGTACGTTGGATTGTGCGATTTGGAAAGATTAAAATCCGAATTACAAAGTGACGATCAAAGAGTTCCAACGTGCTTTTGGGGTATCGAACGGACTCAGAATTAGCCAATTCAGGTCCCATTTGGAAGCTTGTCAAGTTACCATTCCAATGAGGTCAAAATAGTCTAAATTAGACCACCGAAGAGAGAATTTTGAAAGTTAGGATTGGACAAAAAGATGAAGGAAAAATTCAGGACCCACAACTGGGATCCCACTTACTAATGCCCAAATGGTCTCAAAGTACGACGTTTTCAATAAGGAATGGAATAGCACTAAATTACCTCTCAAATCACCAAACGTCGGCCCAATCTGACACAAACGATGGTGTTATGCGCATCTCCGTTGGATCGCGCGATTTGAAAAGATTAACAATCGAAATTGCAAAATGACGATCGAAGTGTTCCAACCAGCTTTTGGGATACCGAACGGTCTACGGTCAGAATTAGCCAATTCGGGTCCCATTTGGAAGCTTGTCAATTTACCAATCCAATGAGCTCAAAATAGTCTAAATTCGCCCACTGAAGAGAGAGTTATGAAAGTTACAATTGGACAAGGAGATGAAGTGAAAATTCAGGACCCACGACTGCAATCCCACTTACGGATGCCCTAATCGTCTCGGAATACGACGATTTCGATCAGGAATGAAAGTGTACTCAATTACCATTCAGATGACCAAAAATTGACCCAATCCGACATCAAACGAGGGAGTTAGGAGCGTGTACGTTGGATCGCACGATTTGGAAAGATTAACAATCCAAATTGCAAAATGACGATCGAAGAGTTCCAACGTGCTTTTGGGATATCGAACGGTCTCAGAATTAGCCAATTCGGGTCCCATTTTGGGAGGTGTCAAGTTACCATTCCAATGAGCTCAAAATAGTCTAAATTCGACCACTGAAGAGAGAGTTATGAAAGTTACAATT
Source organism: Magnolia officinalis (assembly GCA_021015155.1). Classification (NCBI taxonomy): domain Eukaryota; kingdom Viridiplantae; phylum Streptophyta; class Magnoliopsida; order Magnoliales; family Magnoliaceae; genus Magnolia; species Magnolia officinalis. Next base: position 33,799,686 of record JAJHSJ010000010.1, read on the forward strand.
GGACAAAGAGATGAAGGAAAAATTCATGACCCACGACTGCTATCCGCTTACGGAAGCCCAAATGGTGTCGGAATAAGACGATTTCGATCAGGAATGAAAGAGCACTAAATTACCTTTCGGATGACCAAAAATCGACCCAATCTGACCTCAAATGAGGGAGTTATGAGCGTGTACGTTGGATCGTGCGATTTGGAAATTATTAACAATCCAAATTACAAAGTGGCAATCAAAGAGTTCCAACGTGCTTTTGGGGTATCGAACGGACTCAGAATTAGCTAATTCAGGTCCCATTTGGAAGCTTGTCAAGTTACCATTCCAATGAGCTCAAAATAGTCTAAATTCGCCCACTGAAGATAGAGTTATGAAAGTTACAACTGGACAAGGAGATGAAGGAAAAATTCAGGACCCACAACTGCGATCCCACTTACGGATGCCCAAATGGTCATGGAATACGACGATTTCAAAAGGAATGAAAGAGCACTAAATTACCTCTCAGATCACCAAACATCGGCCCAATCCGACACCAAACGAGGGTGTTATGAGCGTCTCTGTTGGATCGCACGATTTGGAAAGATTAACAATCCAAATTGCAAAATGACGATCGAAGAGTTCCAACGTGCTTTTGGGATATCGAACGGTCTCAGAATTAGCCAATTCGGGTCCCATTTTGGGAGCTTATCAAGTTACCATTCCAATGAGCTCAAAATAGTCTAAATTCGACCCACTGAAGAGAGTTATGAAAGTTACAATTGGACAAGGAGATGAAGGAAAATTCATGACCCACGACTGCTATCCACTTATGGATGCCCAAATGGTCTCGGAATAAGACGATTTCAATCAGAATGAAAGAGCACTAGATTACCTTTCAGATGACCAAAAATCGACCCAATCTGACCTCAAATGAGGGAGTTATGAGCGTGTACGTTGGATTGTGCGATTTGGAAAGATTAAAAATCCGAATTACAAAGTGACGATCAAAGAGTTCCAACGTGCTTTTGGGGTATCGAACGGACTCAGAATTAGCCAATTCAGGTCCCATTTGGAAGCTTGTCAAGTTACCATTCCAATGAGGTCAAAATAGTCTAAATTAGACCACCGAAGAGAGAATTTTGAAAGTTAGGATTGGACAAAAGATGAAGGAAAAATTCAGGACCCACAACTGGGATCCCACTTACTAATGCCCAAATGGTCTCAAAGTACGACGTTTTCAATAAGGAATGGAATAGCACTAAATTACCTCTCAAATCACCAAACGTCGGCCCAATCTGACACCAAACGATGGTGTTATGCGCATCTCCGTTGGATCGCGCGATTTGAAAGATTAACAATCGAAATTGCAAAATGACGATCGAAGTGTTCCAACCAGCTTTTGGGATACCGAACGGTCTCAGAATTAGCCAATTCGGGTCCCATTTGGAAGCTTGTCAATTTACCATCCAATGAGCTCAAAATAGTCTAAATTCGCCCACTGAAGAGAGAGTTATGAAAGTTACAATTGGACAAGGAGATGAAGTGAAAATTCAGGACCCACGACTGCAATCCCACTTACGGATGCCCTAATCGTCTCGGAATACGACGATTTCGATCAGGAATGAAAGTGTACTCAATTACCATTCAGATGACCAAAAATTGACCCAATCCGACATCAAACGAGGGAGTTAGGAGCGTGTACGTTGGATCGCACGATTTGGAAAGATTAACAATCCAAATTGCAAAATGACGATCGAAGAGTTCCAACGTGCTTTTGGGATATCGAACGGTCTCAGAATTAGCCAATTCGGGTCCCATTTTGGGAGGTGTCAAGTTACCATTCCAATGAGCTCAAAATAGTCTAAATTCGACCACTGAAGAGAGAGTTATGAAAGTTACAATTGGACAAAGAGATGAAGGAAAAATTCATGACCCACGACTGCTATCCGCTTACGGAAGCCCAAATGGTGTCGGAATAAGACGATTTCGATCAGGAATGAAAGAGCACTAAATTACCTTTCGGATGACCAAAATCGACCCAATCTGACCTCAAATGAGGGAGTTATGAGCGTGTACGTTGGATCGTGCGATTTGGAAAGATTAACAATCCAAATTACAAAGTGACAATCAAAGAGTTCCAACGTGCTTTTGGGGTATCGAACGGACTCAGAATTAGCTAATTCAGGTCCCATTTGGAAGCTTGTCAAGTTACCATTCCAATGAGCTCAAAATAGTCTAAATTCGCCCACTGAAGATAGAGTTATGAAAGTTACAACTGGACAAGGAGATGAAGGAAAAATTCAGGACCCACAACTGCGATCCCACTTACGGATGCCCAAATGGTCATGGAATACGACGATTTCAAAAAGGAATGAAAGAGCACTAAATTACCTCTCAGATCACCAAACATCGGCCCAATCCGACACCAAACGAGGGTGTTATGAGCGTCTCTGTTGGATCGCACGATTTGGAAAGATTAACAATCCAAATTGCAAAATGACGATCGAAGAGTTCCAACGTGCTTTTGGGATATCGAACGGTCTCAGAATTAGCCAATTCGGGTCCCATTTTGGGAGCTGTCAAGTTACCATTCCAATGAGCTCAAAATAGTCTAAATTCGACCACTGAAGAGAGAGTTATGAAAGTTACAATTGGACAAAGAGATGAAGGAAAAATTCATGACCCACGACTGCTATCGCTTACGGAAGCCCAAATGGTGTCGGAATAAGACGATTTCGATCAGGAATGAAAGAGCACTAATTACCTTTCGGATGACCAAAAATCGACCCAATCTGACCTCAAATGAGGGAGTTATGAGCGTGTACGTTGGATCGTGCGATTTGGAAAGATTAACAATCCAAATTACAAAGTGAATCAAAGAGTTCCAACGTGCTTTTGGGGTATCGAACGGACTCAGAATTAGCCAATTCAGGTCCCATTTGGAAGCTTGTCAAGTTACCATTCCAATGAGCTCAAAATAGTCTAAATTCGCCCACTGAAGAGAGAGTTATGAAAGTTACAATTGGACAAGGAGATGAAGGAAAAATTCAGGACCCACAACTGCGATCCCACTTACGGATGCCCAAATGGTCATGGAATACGACGATTTCAAAAAGGAATGAAAGAGCACTAAATTACCTCTCAGATCACCAAAATCGGCCCAATCCGACACCAAACGAGGGTGTTATGAGCGTCTCTGTTGGATCGCACGATTTGGAAAGATTAACAATCCAAATTGCAAAATGACGATCGAAGAGTTCCAACGTGCTTTTGGGATATCGAACGGTCTCAGAATTAGCCAATTCGGGTCCCATTTTGGGAGGTGTCAAGTTACCATTCCAATGAGCTCAAAATAGTCTAAATTCGACCACTGAAGAGAGAGTTATGAAAGTTACAATTGGACAAAGAGATGAAGGAAAAATTCATGACCCACGACTGCTATCCGCTTACGGATGCCCAAATGGTGTCGGAATAAGACGATTTCGATCAGGAATGAAAGAGCACTAAATTACCTTTCGGATGACCAAAAATCGACCCAATCTGACCTCAAATGAGGGAGTTATGAGCGTGTACGTTGGATCGTGCGATTTGGAAAGATTAACAATCCAAATTACAAAGTGACAATCAAAGAGTTCCAACGTGCTTTTGGGGTATCGAACGGACTCAGAATTAGCTAATTCAGGTCCCATTTGGAAGCTTGTCAAGTTACCATTCCAATGAGCTCAAAATAGTCTAAATTCGCCCACTGAAGATAGAGTTATGAAAGTTACAACTGGACAAGGAGATGAAGGAAAAATTCAGGACCCACAACTGCGATCCCACTTACGGATGCCCAAATGGTCATGGAATACGACGATTTCAAAAGGAATGAAAGAGCACTAAATTACCTCTCAGATCACCAAACATCGGCCCAATCCGACACCAAACGAGGGTGTTATGAGCGTCTCTGTTGGATCGCACGATTTGGAAAGATTAACAATCCAAATTGCAAAATGACGATCGAAGAGTTCCAACGTGCTTTTGGGATATCGAACGGTCTCAGAATTAGCCAATTCGGGTCCCATTTTGGGGCTTATCAAGTTACCATTCCAATGAGCTCAAAATAGTCTAAATTCGACCACTGAAGAGAGAGTTATGAAAGTTACAATTGGACAAGGAGATGAAGGAAAAATTCATGACCCACGACTGCTATCCACTTATGGATGCCCAAATGGTCTCGGAATAAGACGATTTCAATCAAGAATGAAAGAGCACTAGATTACCTTTCAGATGACCAAAAATCGACCCAATCTGACCTCAAATGAGGGAGTTATGAGCGTGTACGTTGGATTGTGCGATTTGGAAAGATTAAAAATCCGAATTACAAAGTGACGATCAAAGAGTTCCAACGTGCTTTTGGGGTATCGAACGGACTCAGAATTAGCCAATTCAGGTCCCATTTGGAAGCTTGTCAAGTTACCATTCCAATGAGGTCAAAATAGTCTAAATTCGACCACGAAGAGAGAATTTTGAAAGTTAGGATTGGACAAAGATGAAGGAAAAATTCAGGACCCACAACTGGGATCCCACTTACTAATGCCCAAATGGTCTCAAAGTACGACGTTTTCAATAAGGAATGGAATAGCACTAAATTACCTCTCAAATCACCAAACGTCGGCCCAATCTGACACCAAACGATGGTGTTATGCGCATCTCCGTTGGATCGCGCGATTTGAAAAGATTAACAATCGAAATTGCAAAATGACGATCGAAGTGTTCCAACCAGCTTTTGGGATACCGAACGGTCTCAGAATTAGCCAATTCGGGTCCCATTTGGAAGCTTGTCAATTTACCATCCAATGAGCTCAAAATAGTCTAAATTCGCCCACTGAAGAGAGAGTTATGAAAGTTACAATTGGACAAGGAGATGAAGTGAAAATTCAGGACCCACGACTGCAATCCCACTTACGGATGCCCTAATCGTCTCGGAATACGACGATTTCGATCAGGAATGAAAGTGTACTCAATTACCATTCAGATGACCAAAAATTGACCCAATCCGACATCAAACGAGGGAGTTAGGAGCGTGTACGTTGGATCGCACGATTTGGAAAGATTAACAATCCAAATTGCAAAATGACGATCGAAGAGTTCCAACGTGCTTTTGGGATATCGAACGGTCTCAGAATTAGCCAATTCGGGTCCCATTTTGGGAGGTGTCAAGTTACCATTCCAATGAGCTCAAAATAGTCTAAATTCGACCACTGAAGAGAGAGTTATGAAAGTTACAATTGGACAAAGAGATGAAGGAAAAATTCATGACCCACGACTGCTATCCGCTTACGGAAGCCCAAATGGTGTCGGAATAAGACGATTTCGATCAGGAATGAAAGAGCACTAAATTACCTTTCGGATGACCAAAAATCGACCCAATCTGACCTCAAATGAGGGAGTTATGAGCGTGTACGTTGGATCGTGCGATTTGGAAAGATTAACAATCCAAATTACAAAGTGACAATCAAAGAGTTCCAACGTGCTTTTGGGGTATCGAACGGACTCAGAATTAGCTAATTCAGGTCCCATTTGGAAGCTTGTCAAGTTACCATTCCAATGAGCTCAAAATAGTCTAAATTCGCCCACTGAAGATAGAGTTATGAAAGTTACAACTGGACAAGGAGATGAAGGAAAAATTCAGGACCCACAACTGCGATCCCACTTACGGATGCCCAAATGGTCATGGAATACGACGATTTCAAAAGGAATGAAAGAGCACTAAATTACCTCTCAGATCACCAAACATCGGCCCAATCCGACACCAAACGAGGGTGTTATGAGCGTCTCTGTTGGATCGCACGATTTGGAAAGATTAACAATCCAAATTGCAAAATGACGATCGAAGAGTTCCAACGTGCTTTTGGGATATCGAACGGTCTCAGAATTAGCCAATTCGGGTCCCATTTTGGGAGGTGTCAAGTTACCATTCCAATGAGCTCAAAATAGTCTAAATTCGACCACTGAAGAGAGAGTTATGAAAGTTACAATTGGACAAAGAGATGAAGGAAAAATTCATGACCCACGACTGCTATCCACTTACGGAAGCCCAAATGGTGTCGGAATAAGACGATTTCGATCAGGAATGAAAGAGCACTAAATTACCTTTCGGATGACCAAAAATCGACCCAATCTGACCTCAAATGAGGGAGTTATGAGCGTGTACGTTGGATCGTGCGATTTGGAAAGATTAACAATCCAAATTACAAAGTGACAATCAAAGAGTTCCAACGTGCTTTTGGGGTATCGAACGGACTCAGAATTAGCTAATTCAGGTCCCATTTGGAAGCTTGTCAAGTTACCATTCCAATGAGCTCAAAATAGTCTAAATTCGCCCACTGAAGATAGAGTTATGAAAGTTACAACTGGACAAGGAGATGAAGGAAAAATTCAGGACCCACAACTGCGATCCCACTTACGGATGCCCAAATGGTCATGGAATACGACGATTTCAAAAAGGAATGAAAGAGCACTAAATTACCTCTCAGATCACCAAACATCGGCCCAATCCGACACCAAACGAGGGTGTTATGAGCGTCTCTGTTGGATCGCACGATTTGGAAAGATTAACAATCCAAATTGCAAAATGACGATCGAAGAGTTCCAACGTGCTTTTGGGATATCGAACGGTCTCAGAATTAGCCAATTCGGGTCCCATTTTGGGAGCTTATCAAGTTACCATTCCAATGAGCTCAAAATAGTCTAAATTCGACCACTGAAGAGAGAGTTATGAAAGTTACAATTGGACAAGGAGATGAAGGAAAAATTCATGACCCACGACTGCTATCCACTTATGGATGCCCAAATGGTCTCGGAATAAGACGATTTCAATCAAGAATGAAAGAGCACTAGATTACCTTTCAGATGACCAAAAATCGACCCAATCTGACCTCAAATGAGGGAGTTATGAGCGTGTACGTTGGATTGTGCGATTTGGAAAGATTAAAATCCGAATTACAAAGTGACGATCAAAGAGTTCCAACGTGCTTTTGGGGTATCGAACGGACTCAGAATTAGCCAATTCAGGTCCCATTTGGAAGCTTGTCAAGTTACCATTCCAATGAGGTCAAAATAGTCTAAATTAGACCACGAAGAGAGAATTTTGAAAGTTAGGATTGGACAAAAAGATGAAGGAAAAATTCAGGACCCACAACTGGGATCCCACTTACTAATGCCCAAATGGTCTCAAAGTACGACGTTTTCAATAAGGAATGGAATAGCACTAAATTACCTCTCAAATCACCAAACGTCGGCCCAATCTGACACCAAACGATGGTGTTATGCGCATCTCCGTTGGATCGCGCGATTTGAAAAGATTAACAATCGAAATTGCAAAATGACGATCGAAGTGTTCCAACCAGCTTTTGGGATACCGAACGGTCTCAGAATTAGCCAATTCGGGTCCCATTTGGAAGCTTGTCAATTACCAATCCAATGAGCTCAAAATAGTCTAAATTCGCCCACTGAAGAGAGAGTTATGAAAGTTACAATTGGACAAGGAGATGAAGTGAAAATTCAGGACCCACGACTGCAATCCCACTTACGGATGCCCTAATCGTCTCGGAATACGACGATTTCGATCAGGAATGAAAGTGTACTCAATTACCATTCAGATGACCAAAAATTGACCCAATCCGACATCAAACGAGGGAGTTAGGAGCGTGTACGTTGGATCGCACGATTTGGAAAGATTAACAATCCAAATTGCAAAATGACGATCGAAGAGTTCCAACGTGCTTTTGGGATATCGAACGGTCTCAGAATTAGCCAATTCGGGTCCCATTTTGGGAGGTGTCAAGTTACCATTCCAATGAGCTCAAAATAGTCTAAATTCGACCACTGAAGAGAGAGTTATGAAAGTTACAATTGGACAAAGAGATGAAGGAAAAATTCATGACCCACGACTGCTATCCGCTTACGGAAGCCCAAATGGTGTCGGAATAAGACGATTTCGATCAGGAATGAAAGAGCACTAAATTACCTTTCGGATGACCAAAAATCGACCCAATCTGACCTCAAATGAGGGAGTTATGAGCGTGTACGTTGGATCGTGCGATTTGGAAAGATTAACAATCCAAATTACAAAGTGACAATCAAAGAGTTCCAACGTGCTTTTGGGGTATCGAACGGACTCAGAATTAGCTAATTCAGGTCCCATTTGGAAGCTTGTCAAGTTACCATTCCAATGAGCTCAAAATAGTCTAAATTCGACCACTGAAGAGAGAGTTATGAAAGTTACAATTGGACAAAGAGATGAAGGAAAAATTCAGGACCCACAACTGCGATCCCACTTACGGATGCCCAAATGGTCATGGAATACGACGATTTCAAAAGGAATGAAAGAGCACTAAATTACCTCTCAGATCACCAAACATCGGCCCAATCCGACACCAAACGAGGGTGTTATGAGCGTCTCTGTTGGATCGCACGATTTGGAAAGATTAACAATCCAAATTGCAAAATGACGATCGAAGAGTTCCAACGTGCTTTTGGGATATCGAACGGTCTCAGAATTAGCCAATTCGGGTCCCATTTTGGGGCTTGTCAAGTTACCATTCCAATGAGCTCAAAATAGTCTAAATTCGACCACTGAAGAGAGAGTTATGAAAGTTACAATTGGACAAGGAGATGAAGGAAAAATTCATGACCCACGACTGCTATCCACTTACGGATGCCCAAATGGTCTCGGAATAAGACGATTTCGATCAAGAATGAAAGAGCACTAATTACCTTTCGATGACCAAAAATCGACCCAATCTGACCTCAAATGAGGGAGTTATGAGCGTGTACGTTGGATCGTGCGATTTGGAAAGATTAACAATCCAAATTACAAAGTGACGATCAAAGAGTTCCAACGTGCTTTTGGGGTATCGAACGGACTCAGAATTAGCCAATTCAGGTCCCATTTGGAAGCTTGTCAAGTTACCATTCCAATGAGCTCAAAATAGTCTAAATTCGCCCACTGAAGAGAGAGTTATGAAAGTTACAATTGGACAAGGAGATGAAGGAAAAATTCAGGACCCACAACTGCGATCCCACTTACGGATGCCCAAATGGTCATGGAATACGACGATTTCAAAAAGGAATGAAAGAGCACTAAATTACCTCTCAGATCACCAAACATCGGCCCAATCCGACACCAAACGAGGGTGTTATGAGCGTCTCTGTTGGATCGCACGATTTGGAAAGATTAACAATCCAAATTGCAAAATGACGATCGAAGAGTTCCAACGTGCTTTTGGGATATCGAACGGTCTCAGAATTAGCCAATTCGGGTCCCATTTTGGGAGCTTATCAAGTTACCATTCCAATGAGCTCAAAATAGTCTAAATTCGACCACTGAAGAGAGAGTTATGAAAGTTACAATTGGACAAGGAGATGAAGGAAAAATTCATGACCCACGACTGCTATCCACTTATGGATGCCCAAATGGTCTCGGAATAAGACGATTTCAATCAAGAATGAAAGAGCACTAGATTACCTTTCAGATGACCAAAAATCGACCCAATCTGACCTCAAATGAGGGAGTTATGAGCGTGTACGTTGGATTGTGCGATTTGGAAAGATTAAAAATCCGAATTACAAAGTGACGATCAAAGAGTTCCAACGTGCTTTTGGGGTATCGAACGGACTCAGAATTAGCCAATTCAGGTCCCATTTGGAAGCTTGTCAAGTTACCATTCCAATGAGGTCAAAATAGTCTAAATTAGACCACGAAGAGAGAATTTGAAAGTTAGGATTGGACAAAAGATGAAGGAAAAATTCAGGACCCACAACTGGGATCCCACTTACTAATGCCCAAATGGTCTCAAAGTACGACGTTTTCAATAAGGAATGGAATAGCACTAAATTACCTCTCAAATCACCAAACGTCGGCCCAATCTGACACCAAACGATGGTGTTATGCGCATCTCCGTTGGATCGCGCGATTTGAAAAGATTAACAATCGAAATTGCAAAATGACGATCGAAGTGTTCCAACCAGCTTTTGGGATACCGAACGGTCTCAGAATTAGCCAATTCGGGTCCCATTTGGAAGCTTGTCAATTTACCAATCCAATGAGCTCAAAATAGTCTAAATTCGCCCACTGAAGAGAGAGTTATGAAAGTTACAATTGGACAAGGAGATGAAGTGAAAATTCAGGACCCACGACTGCAATCCCACTTACGGATGCCCTAATCGTCTCGGAATACGACGATTTCGATCAGGAATGAAAGTGTACTCAATTACCATTCAGATGACCAAAAATTGACCCAATCCGACATCAAACGAGGGAGTTAGGAGCGTGTACGTTGGATCGCACGATTTGGAAAGATTAACAATCCAAATTGCAAAATGACGATCGAAGAGTTCCAACGTGCTTTTGGGATATCGAACGGTCTCAGAATTAGCCAATTCGGGTCCCATTTTGGGAGGTGTCAAGTTACCATTCCAATGAGCTCAAAATAGTCTAAATTCGACCACTGAAGAGAGAGTTATGAAAGTTACAATTGGACAAAGAGATGAAGGAAAAATTCATGACCCACGACTGCTATCCGCTTACGGAAGCCCAAATGGTGTCGGAATAAGACGATTTCGATCAGGAATGAAAGAGCACTAAATTACCTTTCGGATGACCAAAAATCGACCCAATCTGACCTCAAATGAGGGAGTTATGAGCGTGTACGTTGGATCGTGCGATTTGGAAAGATTAACAATCCAAATTACAAAGTGACAATCAAAGAGTTCCAACGTGCTTTTGGGGTATCGAACGGACTCAGAATTAGCTAATTCAGGTCCCATTTGGAAGCTTGTCAAGTTACCATTCCAATGAGCTCAAAATAGTCTAAATTCGCCCACTGAAGATAGAGTTATGAAAGTTACAACTGGACAAGGAGATGAAGGAAAAATTCAGGACCCACAACTGCGATCCCACTTACGGATGCCCAAATGGTCATGGAATACGACGATTTCAAAAGGAATGAAAGAGCACTAAATTACCTCTCAGATCACCAAACATCGGCCCAATCCGACACCAAACGAGGGTGTTATGAGCGTCTCTGTTGGATCGCACGATTTGGAAAGATTAACAATCCAAATTGCAAAATGACGATCGAAGAGTTCCAACGTGCTTTTGGGATATCGAACGGTCTCAGAATTAGCCAATTCGGGTCCCATTTTGGGAGGTGTCAAGTTACCATTCCAATGAGCTCAAAATAGTCTAAATTCGACCACTGAAGAGAGAGTTATGAAAGTTACAATTGGACAAAGAGATGAAGGAAAAATTCATGACCCACGACTGCTATCCGCTTACGGAAGCCCAAATGGTGTCGGAATAAGACGATTTCGATCAGGAATGAAAGAGCACTAAATTACCTTTTAGATGACCAAAAATCGACCCAATCTGACCTCAAATGAGGGAGTTTTGAGCGTGTACGTTGGATCGTGTGATTTGGAAAGATTAACAATCCAAATTACAAAGTGACGATCAAAGAGTTCCAACGTGCTTTTGGGGTATCGAACGGACTCAGAATTAGCCAATTCAGGTCCCATTTGGAAGCTTGTCAAGTTACCATTCCAATGAGCTCAAAATAGTCTAAATTCGCCCACTGAAGAGAGAGTTATGAAAGTTACAATGGACAAGGAGATGAAGGAAAAATTCAGGACCCACAACTGCGATCCCACTTACGGATGCCCAAATGGTCATGGAATACGACGATTTCAAAAAGGAATGAAAGAGCACTAAATTACCTCTCAGATCACCAAACATCGGCCCAATCCGACACCAAACGAGGGTGTTATGAGCGTCTCTGTTGGATCGCACGATTTGGAAAGATTAACAATCCAAATTGCAAAATGACGATCGAAGAGTTCCAACGTGCTTTTGGGATATCGAACGGTCTCAGAATTAGCCAATTCGGGTCCCATTTTGGGAGCTTGTCAAGTTACCATTCCAATGAGCTCAAAATAGTCTAAATTCGACCACTGAAGAGAGAGTTATGAAAGTTACAATTGGACAAGGAGATGAAGGAAAAATTCATGACCCACGACTGCTATCCACTTATGGATGCCCAAATGGTCTCGGAATAAGACGATTTCAATCAAGAATGAAAGAGCACTAGATTACCTTTCAGATGACCAAAAATCGACCCAATCTGACCTCAAATGAGGGAGTTATGAGCGTGTACGTTGGATTGTGCGATTTGGAAAGATTAAAATCCAAATTACAAAGTGACGATCAAAGAGTTCCAACGTGCTTTTGGGGTATCGAACGGACTCAGAATTAGCCAATTCAGGTCCCATTTGGAAGCTTGTCAAGTTACCATTCCAATGAGGTCAAAATAGTCTAAATTAGACCACGAAGAGAGAATTTTGAAAGTTAGGATTGGACAAAAAGATGAAGGAAAAATTCAGGACCCACAACTGGGATCCCACTTACTAATGCCCAAATGGTCTCAAAGTACGACGTTTTCAATAAGGAATGGAATAGCACTAAATTACCTCTCAAATCACCAAACGTCGGCCCAATCTGACACCAAACGATGGTGTTATGCGCATCTCCGTTGGATCGCGCGATTTGAAAAGATTAACAATCGAAATTGCAAAATGACGATCGAAGTGTTCCAACCAGCTTTTGGGATATCGAACGGTCTCAGAATTAGCCAATTCGGGTCCCATTTGGAAGCTTGTCAATTTACCAATCCAATGAGCTCAAAATAGTCTAAATTCGCCCACTGAAGAGAGAGTTATGAAAGTTACAATTGGACAAGGAGATGAAGTGAAAATTCAGGACCCACGACTGCAATCCCACTTACGGATGCCCTAATCGTCTCGGAATACGACGATTTCGATCAGGAATGAAAGTGTACTCAATTACCATTCAGATGACCAAAAATTGACCCAATCCGACATCAAACGAGGGAGTTAGGAGCGTGTACGTTGGATCGCACGATTTGGAAAGATTAACAATCCAAATTGCAAAATGACGATCGAAGAGTTCCAACGTGCTTTTGGGATATCGAACGGTCTCAGAATTAGCCAATTCGGGTCCCATTTTGGGAGGTGTCAAGTTACCATTCCAATGAGCTCAAAATAGTCTAAATTCGACCACTGAAGAGAGAGTTATGAAAGTTACAATTGGACAAAGAGATGAAGGAAAAATTCATGACCCACGACTGCTATCCGCTTACGGAAGCCCAAATGGTGTCGGAATAAGACGATTTCGATCAGGAATGAAAGAGCACTAAATTACCTTTCGGATGACCAAAAATCGACCCAATCTGACCTCAAATGAGGGAGTTATGAGCGTGTACGTTGGATCGTGCGATTTGGAAAGATTAACAATCCAAATTACAAAGTGGCAATCAAAGAGTTCCAACGTGCTTTTGGGGTATCGAACGGACTCAGAATTAGCTAATTCAGGTCCCATTTGGAAGCTTGTCAAGTTACCATTCCAATGAGCTCAAAATAGTCTAAATTCGCCCACTGAAGATAGAGTTATGAAAGTTACAACTGGACAAGGAGATGAAGGAAAAATTCAGGACCCACAACTGCGATCCCACTTACGGATGCCCAAATGGTCATGGAATACGACGATTTCAAAAAGGAATGAAAGAGCACTAAATTACCTCTCAGATCACCAAACATCGGCCCAATCCGACACCAAACGAGGGTGTTATGAGCGTCTCTGTTGGATCGCACGATTTGGAAAGATTAACAATCCAAATTGCAAAATGACGATCGAAGAGTTCCAACGTGCTTTTGGGATATCGAACGGTCTCAGAATTAGCCAATTCGGGTCCCATTTTGGGAGCTTATCAAGTTACCATTCCAATGAGCTCAAAATAGTCTAAATTCGACCACTGAAGAGAGAGTTATGAAAGTTACAATTGGACAAGGAGATGAAGGAAAAATTCATGACCCACGACTGCTATCCACTTATGGATGCCCAAATGGTCTCGGAATAAGACGATTTCAATCAAGAATGAAAGAGCACTAGATTACCTTTCAGATGACCAAAAATCGACCCAATCTGACCTCAAATGAGGGAGTTATGAGCGTGTACGTTGGATTGTGCGATTTGGAAAGATTAAAAATCCGAATTACAAAGTGACGATCAAAGAGTTCCAACGTGCTTTTGGGGTATCGAACGGACTCAGAATTAGCCAATTCAGGTCCCATTTGGAAGCTTGTCAAGTTACCATTCCAATGAGGTCAAAATAGTCTAAATTAGACCACGAAGAGAGAATTTTGAAAGTTAGGATTGGACAAAAAGATGAAGGAAAAATTCAGGACCCACAACTGGGATCCCACTTACTAATGCCCAAATGGTCTCAAAGTACGACGTTTTCAATAAGGAATGGAATAGCACTAAATTACCTCTCAAATCACCAAACGTCGGCCCAATCTGACACCAAACGATGGTGTTATGCGCATCTCCGTTGGATCGCGCGATTTGAAAAGATTAACAATCGAAATTGCAAAATGACGATCGAAGTGTTCCAACCAGCTTTTGGGATACCGAACGGTCTCAGAATTAGCCAATTCGGGTCCCATTTGGAAGCTTGTCAATTTACCAATCCAATGAGCTCAAAATAGTCTAAATTCGCCCACTGAAGAGAGAGTTATGAAAGTTACAATTGGACAAGGAGATGAAGTGAAAATTCAGGACCCACGACTGCAATCCCACTTACGGATGCCCTAATCGTCTCGGAATACGACGATTTCGATCAGGAATGAAAGTGTACTCAATTACCATTCAGATGACCAAAAATTGACCCAATCCGACATCAAACGAGGGAGTTAGGAGCGTGTACGTTGGATCGCACGATTTGGAAAGATTAACAATCCAAATTGCAAAATGACGATCGAAGAGTTCCAACGTGCTTTTGGGATATCGAACGGTCTCAGAATTAGCCAATTCGGGTCCCATTTTGGGAGGTGTCAAGTTACCATTCCAATGAGCTCAAAATAGTCTAAATTCGACCACTGAAGAGAGAGTTATGAAAGTTACAATTGGACAAAGAGATGAAGGAAAAATTCATGACCCACGACTGCTATCCGCTTACGGAAGCCCAAATGGTGTCGGAATAAGACGATTTCGATCAGGAATGAAAGAGCACTAAATTACCTTTCGGATGACCAAAAATCGACCCAATCTGACCTCAAATGAGGGAGTTATGAGCGTGTACGTTGGATCGTGCGATTTGGAAAGATTAACAATCCAAATTACAAAGTGGCAATCAAAGAGTTCCAACGTGCTTTTGGGGTATCGAACGGACTCAGAATTAGCTAATTCAGGTCCCATTTGGAAGCTTGTCAAGTTACCATTCCAATGAGCTCAAAATAGTCTAAATTCGCCCACTGAAGATAGAGTTATGAAAGTTACAACTGGACAAGGAGATGAAGGAAAAATTCAGGACCCACAACTGCGATCCCACTTACGGATGCCCAAATGGTCATGGAATACGACGATTTCAAAAAGGAATGAAAGAGCACTAAATTACCTCTCAGATCACCAAACATCGGCCCAATCCGACACCAAACGAGGGTGTTATGAGCGTCTCTGTTGGATCGCACGATTTGGAAAGATTAACAATCCAAATTGCAAAATGACGATCGAAGAGTTCCAACGTGCTTTTGGGATATCGAACGGTCTCAGAATTAGCCAATTCGGGTCCCATTTTGGGAGCTTATCAAGTTACCATTCCAATGAGCTCAAAATAGTCTAAATTCGACCACTGAAGAGAGAGTTATGAAAGTTACAATTGGACAAGGAGATGAAGGAAAAATTCATGACCCACGACTGCTATCCACTTATGGATGCCCAAATGGTCTCGGAATAAGACGATTTCAATCAAGAATGAAAGAGCACTAGATTACCTTTCAGATGACCAAAAATCGACCCAATCTGACCTCAAATGAGGGAGTTATGAGCGTGTACGTTGGATTGTGCGATTTGGAAAGATTAAAAATCCGAATTACAAAGTGACGATCAAAGAGTTCCAACGTGCTTTTGGGGTATCGAACGGACTCAGAATTAGCCAATTCAGGTCCCATTTGGAAGCTTGTCAAGTTACCATTCCAATGAGGTCAAAATAGTCTAAATTAGACCACGAAGAGAGAATTTTGAAAGTTAGGATTGGACAAAAAGATGAAGGAAAAATTCAGGACCCACAACTGGGATCCCACTTACTAATGCCCAAATGGTCTCAAAGTACGACGTTTTCAATAAGGAATGGAATAGCACTAAATTACCTCTCAAATCACCAAACGTCGGCCCAATCTGACACCAAACGATGGTGTTATGCGCATCTCCGTTGGATCGCGCGATTTGAAAAGATTAACAATCGAAATTGCAAAATGACGATCGAAGTGTTCCAACCAGCTTTTGGGATACCGAACGGTCTCAGAATTAGCCAATTCGGGTCCCATTTGGAAGCTTGTCAATTTACCAATCCAATGAGCTCAAAATAGTCTAAATTCGCCCACTGAAGAGAGAGTTATGAAAGTTACAATTGGACAAGGAGATGAAGTGAAAATTCAGGACCCACGACTGCAATCCCACTTACGGATGCCCTAATCGTCTCGGAATACGACGATTTCGATCAGGAATGAAAGTGTACTCAATTACCATTCAGATGACCAAAAATTGACCCAATCCGACATCAAACGAGGGAGTTAGGAGCGTGTACGTTGGATCGCACGATTTGGAAAGATTAACAATCCAAATTGCAAAATGACGATCGAAGAGTTCCAACGTGCTTTTGGGATATCGAACGGTCTCAGAATTAGCCAATTCGGGTCCCATTTTGGGAGGTGTCAAGTTACCATTCCAATGAGCTCAAAATAGTCTAAATTCGACCACTGAAGAGAGAGTTATGAAAGTTACAATTGGACAAAGAGATGAAGGAAAAATTCATGACCCACGACTGCTATCCGCTTACGGAAGCCCAAATGGTGTCGGAATAAGACGATTTCGATCAGGAATGAAAGAGCACTAAATTACCTTTCGGATGACCAAAAATCGACCCAATCTGACCTCAAATGAGGGAGTTATGAGCGTGTACGTTGGATCGTGCGATTTGGAAAGATTAACAATCCAAATTACAAAGTGACAATCAAAGAGTTCCAACGTGCTTTTGGGGTATCGAACGGACTCAGAATTAGCTAATTCAGGTCCCATTTGGAAGCTTGTCAAGTTACCATTCCAATGAGCTCAAAATAGTCTAAATTCGCCCACTGAAGATAGAGTTATGAAAGTTACAACTGGACAAGGAGATGAAGGAAAAATTCAGGACCCACAACTGCGATCCCACTTACGGATGCCCAAATGGTCATGGAATACGACGATTTCAAAAAGGAATGAAAGAGCACTAAATTACCTCTCAGATCACCAAACATCGGCCCAATCCGACACCAAACGAGGGTGTTATGAGCGTCTCTGTTGGATCGCACGATTTGGAAAGATTAACAATCCAAATTGCAAAATGACGATCGAAGAGTTCCAACGTGCTTTTGGGATATCGAACGGTCTCAGAATTAGCCAATTCGGGTCCCATTTTGGGAGCTTATCAAGTTACCATTCCAATGAGCTCAAAATAGTCTAAATTCGACCACTGAAGAGAGAGTTATGAAAGTTACAATTGGACAAGGAGATGAAGGAAAAATTCATGACCCACGACTGCTATCCACTTATGGATGCCCAAATGGTCTCGGAATAAGACGATTTCAATCAAGAATGAAAGAGCACTAGATTACCTTTCAGATGACCAAAAATCGACCCAATCTGACCTCAAATGAGGGAGTTATGAGCGTGTACGTTGGATCGTGCGATTTGGAAAGATTAAAAATCCAATTACAAAGTGACGATCAAAGAGTTCCAACGTGCTTTTGGGGTATCGAACGGACTCAGAATTAGCCAATTCAGGTCCCATTTGGAAGCTTGTCAAGTTACCATTCCAATGAGGTCAAAATAGTCTAAATTCGACCACGAAGAGAGAATTTTGAAAGTTAGGATTGGACAAAAAGATGAAGGAAAAATTCAGGACCCACAACTGGGATCCCACTTACTAATGCCCAAATGGTCTCAAAGTACGACGTTTTCAATAAGGAATGGAATAGCACTAAATTACCTCTCAAATCACCAAACGTCGGCCCAATCTGACACCAAACGATGGTGTTATGCGCATCTCCGTTGGATCGCGCGATTTGAAAGATTAACAATCGAAATTGCAAAATGACGATCGAAGTGTTCCAACCAGCTTTTGGGATACCGAACGGTCTCAGAATTAGCCAATTCGGGTCCCATTTGGAAGCTTGTCAATTTACCAATCCAATGAGCTCAAAATAGTCTAAATTCGCCCACTGAAGAGAGAGTTATGAAAGTTACAATTGGACAAGGAGATGAAGTGAAAATTCAGGACCCACGACTGCAATCCCACTTACGGATGCCCTAATGTCTCGGAATACGACGATTTCGATCAGGAATGAAAGTGTACTCAATTACCATTCAGATGACCAAAAATTGACCCAATCCGACATCAAACGAGGGAGTTAGGAGCGTGTACGTTGGATCGCACGATTTGGAAAGATTAACAATCCAAATTGCAAAATGACGATCGAAGAGTTCCAACGTGCTTTTGGGATATCGAACGGTCTCAGAATTAGCCAATTCGGGTCCCATTTTGGGAGAGGTGTCAAGTTACCATTCCAATGAGCTCAAAATAGTCTAAATTCGACCACTGAAGAGAGAGTTATGAAAGTTACAATTGGACAAAGAGATGAAGGAAAAATTCATGACCCACGACTGCTATCCGCTTACGGAAGCCCAAATGGTGTCGGAATAAGACGATTTCGATCAGGAATGAAAGAGCACTAAATTACCTTTCGGATGACCAAAAATCGACCCAATCTGACCTCAAATGAGGGAGTTATGAGCGTGTACGTTGGATCGTGCGATTTGGAAAGATTAACAATCCAAATTACAAAGTGACAATCAAAGAGTTCCAACGTGCTTTTGGGGTATCGAACGGACTCAGAATTAGCTAATTCAGGTCCCATTTGGAAGCTTGTCAAGTTACCATTCCAATGAGCTCAAAATAGTCTAAATTCGCCCACTGAAGATAGAGTTATGAAAGTTACAACTGGACAAGGAGATGAAGGAAAAATTCAGGACCCACAACTGCGATCCCACTTACGGATGCCCAAATGGTCATGGAATACGACGATTTCAAAAAGGAATGAAAGAGCACTAAATTACCTCTCAGATCACCAAACATCGGCCCAATCCGACACCAAACGAGGGTGTTATGAGCGTCTCTGTTAGATCGCACGATTTGGAAAGATTAACAATCCAAATTGCAAAATGACGATCGAAGAGTTCCAACGTGCTTTTGGGATATCGAACGGTCTCAGAATTAGCCAATTCGGGTCCCATTTCGGGAGCTTATCAAGTTACCATTCCAATGAGCTCAAAATAGTCTAAATTCGACCACTGAAGAGAGAGTTATGAAAGTTACAATTGGACAAAGAGATGAAGGAAAAATTCATGACCCACGACTGCTATCCGCTTACGGAAGCCCAAATGGTGTCGGAATAAGACGATTTCGATCAGGAATGAAAGAGCACTAAATTACCTTTCGGATGACCAATAATCGACCCAATCTGACCTCAAATGAGGGAGTTATGAGCGTGTACGTTGGATTGTGTGATTTGGAAAGATTAAAAATCCGAATTACAAAGTGACGATCAAAGAGTTCCAACGTGCTTTTGGGGTATCGAACGGACTCAGAATTAGCCAATTCAGGTCCCATTTGGAAGCTTGTCAAGTTACCATTCCAATGAGGTCAAAATAGTCTAAATTCGACCACTGAAGAGAGAATTTTGAAAGTTACAATTGGACAAAAAGATGAAGGAAAAATTCAGGACCCACAACTGGGATCCCACTTACTAATGCCCAAATGGTCTCAAAGTACGACGTTTTCAATAAGGAATGGAATAGCACTAAATTACCTCTCAAATCACCAAAATCGGCCCAATCTGACACCAAACGATGGTGTTATGCGCATCTCCGTTGGATCGCGCGATTTGAAAAGATTAACAATCGAAATTGCAAAATGACGATCGAAGAGTTCCAACGTGCTTTTGGGATACCGAACGGTCTCAGAATTAGCCAATTCGGGTCCCATTTGGAAGCTTGTCAATTTACCAATCCAATGAGTTCAAAATAGTCTAAATTCGCCCACTGAAGAGAGAGTTATGAAAGTTACAATTGGACAAGGAGATGAAGTGAAAATTCAGGACCCACGACTGCAATCCCACTTACGGATGCCCTAATCGTCTCGGAATACGACGATTTCGATCAGGAATGAAAGTGTACTCAATTACCATTCAGATGACCCAAAATTGACCCAATCCGACATCAAACGAGGGAGTTAGGAGCGTGTACGTTGGATCGCACGATTTGGAAAGATTAACAATCCAAATTGCAAAATGACGATCGAAGAGTTCCAACGTGCTTTTGGGATATCGAACGGTCTCAGAATTAGCCAATTCGGGTCCCATTTTGGAAGTTGTCAAGTTACCATTCCAATGAGCTCAAAATAGTCTAAATTCGACCACTGAAGAGAGAGTTATGAAAGTTACAATTGGACAAAGAGATGAAGGAAAAATTCATGACCCACGACTGCTATCCGCTTACGGAAGCCCAAATGGTGTCGGAATAAGACGATTTCGATCAGGAATGAAAGAGCACTAAATTACCTTTCGGATGACCAAAAATCGACCCAATCTGACCTCAAATGAGGGAGTTATGAGCGTGTACGTTGGATCGTGCGATTTGAAAGATTAACAATCCAAATTACAAAGTGGCAATCAAAGAGTTCCAACGTGCTTTTGGGGTATCGAACGGACTCAGAATTAGCTAATTCAGGTCCCATTTGGAAGCTTGTCAAGTTACCATTCCAATGAGCTCAAAATAGTCTAAATTCGCCCACTGAAGATAGAGTTATGAAAGTTACAACTGGACAAGGAGATGAAGGAAAAATTCAGGACCCACAACTGCGATCCCACTTACGGATGCCCAAATGGTCATGGAATACGACGATTTCAAAAAGGAATGAAAGAGCACTAAATTACCTCTCAGATCACCAAACATCGGCCCAATCCGACACCAAACGAGGGTGTTATGAGCGTCTCTGTTGGATCGCACGATTTGGAAAGATTAACAATCCAAATTGCAAAATGACGATCGAAGAGTTCCAACGTGCTTTTGGGATATCGAACGGTCTCAGAATTAGCCAATTCGGGTCCCATTTTGGGAGCTTATCAAGTTACCATTCCAATGAGCTCAAAATAGTCTAAATTCGACCACTGAAGAGAGAGTTATGAAAGTTACAATTGGACAAGGAGATGAAGGAAAAATTCATGACCCACGACTGCTATCCACTTATGGATGCCCAAATGGTCTCGGAATAAGACGATTTCAATCAAGAATGAAAGAGCACTAAATTACCTTTCAGATGACCAAAAATCGACCCAATCTGACCTCAAATGAGGGAGTTATGAGCGTGTACGTTGGATCGTGCGATTTGGAAAGATTAAAATCCGAATTACAAAGTGACGATCAAAGAGTTCCAACGTGCTTTTGGGGTATCGAACGGACTCAGAATTAGCCAATTCAGGTCCCATTTGGAAGCTTGTCAAGTTACCATTCCAATGAGCTCAAAATAGTCTAAATTCGACCAACGAAGAGAGAATTTTGAAAGTTAGGATTGGACAAAAAGATGAAGGAAAAATTCAGGACCCACAACTGGGATCCCACTTACTAATGCCCAAATGGTCTCAAAGTACGACGTTTTCAATAAGGAATGGAAGAGCACTAAATTACCTCTCAAATCACCAAACGCGGCCCAATCTGACACCAAACGATGGGTTTATGCGCATCTCCGTTGGATCGCGCGATTTGAAAAGATTAACAATC
Organism: Magnolia officinalis; assembly: GCA_021015155.1. Taxonomy (NCBI): domain Eukaryota; kingdom Viridiplantae; phylum Streptophyta; class Magnoliopsida; order Magnoliales; family Magnoliaceae; genus Magnolia; species Magnolia officinalis. Next base: position 33,821,647 of record JAJHSJ010000010.1, read on the forward strand.
GAATTGCAAAATGACGATCGAAGTGTTCCAACCAGCTTTTGGGATATCGAACGGTCTCAGAATTAGCCAATTCGGGTCCCATTTGGAAGCTTGTCAATTTACCAATCCAATGAGCTCAAAATAGTCTAAATTCGCCACTGAAGAGAGAGTTATGAAAGTTACAATTGGACAAGGAGATGAAGTGAAAATTCAGGACCCACGACTGCAATCCCACTTACGGATGCCCCATAATCTCGGAATACGACGATTTCGATCAGGAATGAAAGTGTACTCAATTACCATTCAGATGACCAAAAATTGACCCAATCGACATCAAACGAGGGAGTTATGAGCGTGTACGTTGGATCGCACTTTGGAAAGATTAACAATCCAAATGCAAATGACGATCGAAGAGTTCCAACGTGCTTTTGGGATATCGAACGGTCTCAGAATTAGCCAATTCGGGTCCCATTTGGAGCTTGTCAAGTTACCATTCCAATGAGCTCAAAATAGTCTAAATTCGACCACTGAAGAGAGAGTTATGAAAGTTACAATTGGACAAAGAGATGAAGGAAAAATTCAGGACCCCAACTGCTATCCACTTACGGAGCCCAAATGGTGTCGGAATAAGACGATTTCGATCAGGAATGAAAGAGCACTAAATTACCTTCAGATGACCAAAAAATCGACCCAATCTGACATCAAATGAGGGAGTTATGAGCGTGTACGTTGGATCGTGCGATTTGGAAAGATTAACAATCCAAATTACAAAGTGAATCAAAGAGTTCCAACGTGCTTTTGGGGGTATCGAACGGTCTCAGAATTAGCCAATTCAGGTCCCATTTGGAAGCTTGTCAAGTTACCATTCCAATGAGCTCAAAATAGTCTAAATTCGACCACTGAAGAGAGAGTTATGAAAGTTACAATTGGACAAGGAGATGAAGGAAAATTCAGGACCCACAACTGCGATCCCACTTACGGATGCCCAAATGGTCATGGAATACGACGATTTCAAAAAGGAATGAAAGAGCACTAAATTACCTCTCAGATCCCAAACATCGGCCCAATCCGACACCAAACGAGGGTGTTATGAGCGTCTCTGTTGGATCGCACGATTTGGAAAGATTAACAATCCAAATTGCAAAATGACGATCGAAGAGTTCCAACGTGCTTTTGGGATATCGAACGGTCTCAGAATTAGCCAATTCGGGTCCCATTTGGGAGCTTTCAAGTTACCATTCCAATGAGCTCAAAATAGTCTAAATTCGACCACTGAAGAGAGAGTTATGAAAGTTACAATTGGACAAGAGAGATGAAGGAAAAATTCATGACCCACGACTGCTATCCACTTATGGATGCCCAAATGGTCTCGGAATAAGACGATTTCAATCAAGAAAGAAAGAGCACTAAATTACCTTTCAGATGACCAAAAATCGACCCAATCTGACCTCAAATGAGGGAGTTATGAGCGTGTACGTTGGATCGTGCGATTTGGAAAGATTAACAATCCGAATTACAAAGTGACGATCAAAGAGTTCCAACGTGCTTTGGGGTATCGAACGGACTCAGAATTAGCCAATTCAGGTCCCATTTGGAAGCTTGTCAAGTTACCATTCCAATGAGCTCAAAATAGTCTAAATTCGACACCGAAGAGAGAATTTTGAAAGTTACAATTGGACAAAAAGATGAAGGAAAAATTCAGGACCCACAACTGGGATCCCACTTACTAATGCCCAAATGGTCTCAAAGTACGACGTTTTCAATAAGGAATGAAAGGGCACTAAATTACCTCTCAGATCACCAAACATCGGCCCAATCTGACACCAAACGATGGTGTTATGGGCATCTCCGTGGATCGCGCGATTTGAAAAGATTAGAAATCGAAATTGCAAAATGACGATCGAAGTGTTCCAACCAGCTTTTGGGATACCGAACGGTCTCAGAATTAGCCAATTCGGGTCCCATTTGGAAGCTTGTCAATTTACCATCCAATGAGCTCAAAATAGTCTAAATTCGACCACTGAAGAGGAGAGTATGAAAGTTACAATTGGACAAGGAGATGAAGTGAAAATTCAGGACCCACGACTGCAATCCCACTTACGGATGCCCATCGTCTCGGGAATACGACGATTTCGATCAGGAATGAAAGTGTACTAATTACCATTCAGATGACACCAAAAATTGACCCAATCCGACATCAAACGAGGGAGTGGAGTTAGGAGCGTGTACGTTGGATCGCACGATTTGGAAAGATTAACAATCCAAATTGCAAAATGACGATCGAAGAGTTCCAACGTGCTTTTGGGATATCGAACGGTCTCAGAATTAGCCAATTCAGGTCCCATTTGGAGCTTGTCAAGTTACCATTCCAATGATCTCAAAATAGTCTAAATTCGACCACTGAAGAGAGAGTTATGAAAGTTACAATTGGACAAAGAGATGAAGGAAAAATTCATGACCCACGACTGCTATCACTTACGGATGCCCAAATGGTGTCGGAATAAGACGATTTCATCAGGAATGAAAGAGCACTAAATTACCTTTCAGATGACCAAAAAATCGACCCAATCTGACCTCAAATGAGGGAGTTATGAGCGTCTACGTTGGATCGTGCGATTTGGAAAGATTAACAATCCAAATTACAAAGTGACGATCAAAGAGTTCCAACGTGCTTTTGGGGTATCGAACGGACTCAGAATTAGCTAATTCAGGTCCCATTTGAAGCTTGTCAAGTTACCATTCCAATGAGCTCAAATAGTCTAAATTCGCCCACTGAAGAGAGAGTTATGAAAGTTACAATGGACAAAGGAGATGAAGGAAAAATTCAGGACCCACAACTGCGATCCCACTTACGGATGCCCAAATGGTCTCGGAATACGACGATTTCAAAAAGGAATGAAAGAGCACTAAATTACCTCTTCAGATCACCAAACATCGGCCCAATCCGACACCAAACGAGGGTGTTATGAGCGTCTCTACGTTGGATCGCACGATTTGGAAAGATAACAATCCAAATTGCAAATGACGATCGAAGAGTTCCAACGTGCTTTTGGGATACGAACGGTCTCAGAATTAGCCAATTCGGGTCCCATTT
>JAJHSJ010000010.1:33824819-33924819 GCA_021015155.1 Magnolia officinalis
CTTAGAAACCTCTCTCATAGCCATACGAATTTGAGAGAAACCCTAGAGAAAGAAGAGCAGTCCTGACATAGGGGTCATTCACCAATCATTGAGCCTCCTAGAGTTAACACAATCCAAATTCCCAACGCGCTTTGTTGAGAAGATGCCATTTCCACTCACTTCACGCACAAATAGCAGCCATGGACTGCTATGTTAGGCATGTGTTGAAGATGATGGACACTAAAGATTTTGTCAAGGCAGGTCACCCAACAAAAAGTCAATGCCAAAGAGCCCTTGATCTTCCATATCCTAGCTCTACAAGACTCAATTCTGCCAGGAAATTATACAACAATAAAAAGAAAACTCCTCATTTGGTTACAAGGCCAAACTAGGAAACTACGGCTGTCATTGGCTTCGCCTGGAATATAATAAAATTTAAAAATAAAAATAAAACTTTTAGCTATGGCAAGGAGATACCTAAAAGCCATCCATCACATCTTCCCTTAGATCTGTTTTCACAGCAATACTCCAGACAATCTGAACTCCCACCCGAGAAAGACATTATTACACTGAAACCTCCTTTCCAGCACCATCCTCTAATGGGCCAACAAAGTTTGCATCCATCACAGCTTCCCTTAGATCTGTTTTCACAGCAATACTGCAGACAATCTGAACTCCCACCCTAGAAAGACATTATTACACTGAAACCTCCTTTCCAGCACCATCCTGTAATGGGCCAACAAAGTTTGCAGTGGACATTGGTGTTAGATTGAAATATCAGGTGTTAACATTGTCTATAGAGCCTTTGTTTAAAAAGGTGATTTTAGTTCCACTCCTTGGAAGTTGTCTTTCATTGTAAATAAAATGAAGGCTATGTTCTCATCTTTAGAGGCTTCATTTGAGCATATTTCGAAGGAAGCCAAGTCTATAGCTTCTCCACCTAACAATACAAGTCAGAATTCCTAGCCATAAATTGAAGACTGTGATTGACGAACCAAGGGATAAAAGTGACAATCAGCGTCGATGCATTGGTTTCTTAAAAGAAAACACAGGTAAAACCACCAGCAAGGCCAACTAAAAAGGCCCCAAAAAAACACAACATATATTAATCTTGTGGTCATATTTTCAGGCCAAAAACAACAAAATCTTCCAAAATAGAAGAAATAGTCCTCATAGATCTCAGAAAAAACTTTGACGCAAGTGAAAGATTGCGTAAAACACCTGGAACGTGGTCTTGAGTCCCAACAAAATTTGAAGAAATATGACCCCTTTTCCGGCATCATTTTTTACCAACTTCTTGTACAACATTTATGCATTATGTCTTCCATGTTATGGCTTAGAAAGCATATTTTGCATCACCTAAGCTGGCCCCTTGGAGTTGTCTTGATTAATGTATAGATGCCCTTTATGGATTGTCTTCTTGTTTTTGTTTCTTAATGACATGACTTTTTTTACCAATAAAAAGAGGTTTAAAAGGCCTTCTCACATAGCTCTCTTGTAAACATCATCCACCTTGTAAAATAAAGATTTCACACAAAAGATTTAAAAGACACCTAACAGCATCATCAAAACATACAAACATAGAGCAGCTCAATCTGAAGAAACTAAATGAGAGCAAAGCTTCCTAAACCTTCTCCAAGCTTTACAAATCATCAAAATCTCATTCCTCCGATCATTGAAGGGCTTTTACATCTTCTTCCGACCATCAAGGGGTTCAGATCATCTTATTCATCCTACCATTAAGGGGCCATTCTGGTTCGTCTTCTTCCTCCTACCATTAATGGTTTTCTTACCCCATCCCCCTTTTCTATCTTCAACCATTAAGGGGCTGTTTTGGATAGGCTGTCACTAGGTCAGATTCAGGTCGGGTTCAAGTTGGGTCCTGGTGCATCTAGAGATGGACCCACCTAAGTTGTTTGGGTTCCGGTCCTGCCATATCTGTGTTTTGAGGCCCCGGACACAAATCCAACCAGGTTTGGGTAGCTGTCAGATAGGCTGACTCTAGGTTCAATTCAGGTCTGGTTCAAGTTGGGTCCTGGTGCATCTAAAGATGGACCCACCCAAGTTGTTTGGGTCCGGGTCGTGTTTTTTTTTTTTTTTTTTTTTTTTTTTTTGGAAGAGACAGGGTGTCCCCACCTCTTTTTGAAGTGAGACTAATCCATGCAGATACACGCAATCACCCACAACCACATGTATCGGGTAAAGCCAAGGAGGGGAATCGAACCCTCACCTATAGGAAGCAAACCTACGGTGAAGACCATTCGCCCAAACCTCGTTGGGTTTCGAGGCCCCGGACACGAATCCAACAAGGTTCGGGTAGCTGTCAGGTACTAAGACCCTATCTACAGGTTGGGTTGTGTTTGGACAGGATCTTACCTAAGATCATACTGATATTTCAAAGATTATAGGTCAACGGATCCTTCTAAAAACAGTACAGCTAAATAGGAAAAACAAGAAAGTGTCAGCGACCACTGTAGTAAATCCTAAACAAGTTCTCATTCATCAAAAAGTTATATACAAGTGCCTAAGGCCATATGTAGAGAAAATGGCAATGCCTCCAAACCAGTGAAACATGCTTTCAGTCCACACTTACAGATTGCCAAAAAAAAGACTTTGCATTGAAGTTATAGCAAGCAGTTTCACATGGCTACCTGTGCTAGATGGGTCCATCCCTCAAGGAAATTGGGATCAAGTCGTATTGATTTCATATGTGCTTCTTCAGCTCTTTTATACTCACCAATTGATGATAGTGCCAAACCCTACAATGAAACCAAAATTACCTTTCCATCAATGGTAATAATACTTTATTGAAAAGGAAATTAGTGAAATTGCATCTATCTGGAATAATTTGAACTCATGAAGAAGCCACATACAACTTGTAGTACTTACTAAGTATGTGTATGCAGATTTGTTATCCCTATCAAGCATCACACATGATGACAGGTCTTCTACAGCAGCGGTGTAATCTTTAAACTTGAAATTAACAATTCCTGCAATTTTTTCAGCCATATTGTCACCCGTGTTGTTTTTACTTCTTTTAATGCACTAATCCGAAGTTTCTTGAAGAAAAAAAAAAAGTGTAGAAGACAAAAGTTAACCATCACTTAAATAGGTGTCTACAATTACTTTTGCAAATACACAAAAATATAATGCTGGTTGAAGTGTAAACTATAGTACTTTTAATGTGCATCTGATGTAGTCTAGTCAATTTACTGTTGGTGACAGGGACATTATCATGCTGGTGTGATAATTATTATGCTGCTTAGTCGACGATGTACTTGAAGACCCCTAGGTCATTTGGATTGGGGGCATAAAGATTTCCATGGAATTCCGATCTCCACTTTACGACTTTTGTATTTGGAGCTGCTGGAATTGGAATACCCAGATATTCAAATGCTTGATAGGCAACACGATATCCCAAAATTAGGGAATGACAATGCCCAAATGACCTACGATTTTCCAATTTCCACTAATGATTACCCCCACTCGTGGTATGCCAAAATGGTTACGAAATGGTAATAGTGGTAACCATTACGCATAACAGGGCCAAAATGGCCATAATGGCCGTTATAGAAAAAATGGCCTGTAACAGCCCCAAAACATTTTTAAAAAAAATAGCCGTAACGGCATTATGGCCCGTATTGTAACAGTAGTAGCGGTGGTCATTATGGCCACCGTTACCATTATGGAACTCCTTGCCCCCACTTGAGAGGGATGCACAATCAAAGGTGGGAAATGCGTGATGGTTGAGACCATCTGACAAAAGTAACCTTTTGAGAGGGATCGACAATCGCAAGTGGGACCCACATGGAGGGTCTAAATTGATGATAGCATAGATAGTAGTATGGTCAATTTGGACCATCCATTTCCCTAGCCATTGATTGCACCGCCAAGATCACCGAACCAACGTGATTTCAAAAGAATGGACAATAAAAGGTGGGGCCCACATGATGGATGGTGTAGATTAACAAGCAGATCATTTATAGAATGATCAATATAGACAATCCATTTCCCTAGGCACTTATTGGACAGAGAGAATCATCCGAGCAAAGTGATTCTCGGATAGGGAAAAACAGTCAAGGTGGGACCACATGATTGATGGTTGATATCCATGATAGGACCATTTTTAGTTTTGATCAATATGTATCGTCCATTTCTACAAGCATTGATTGGAAGATTAGGATCATCTTATCAAGGTATCTTTTTAGAAGGACGAGCAATCAAGGGTGAGACACATATGATAGATGGTCTAGATCAATGATCATGCAGTTTGTAATATGATCAACATGGAGTGTCCATTTCCCTAGGCATTGAATGGCCAATTGTATCATCCAGCAAAAATGATCTTTTAAAGAGATGAGCAATCAAGGGTGGAACCACATGATGGAGGGACTAGATCGATCAGACTGTTTGCAATGTGATTGATATGGAACATCCATTTACCTAACTATTGAATGAATGAACCGGATTGACTAACAAAGGTCACTTTTTAAATTAATGGGCAATCAAGGATGCCACATGATGGATGGTATAGATCAATGGTCTAACTGTCAGTAGCATGATCAATATGGACCATCCATTTACCTAACACCATTGAATGGATGTTTAGGATCATCCAACAAAAATGACTTTTACAATGATGGAAAACTAAGAGTGGGACACAGATGATGGATGGTCTAGATCAATGATCCAACCCTTTATAGTATGATTAATATGAATCATTTGTAGCATGATTAATATGAATCATCCATTTCCCAAACTACGGAACGACGGGATCATATGACAAAAGCGAGTTTAATAGTAAAGGGCAATCAAGGGTGGGACCTAAATGATGGATGGTCCATATCAATGATCAGAATGTATATCAAGTGATTGATGTGAAATGTCCATTTCCATAGTCGTTGAGAATCATCACAAAATTAATCTTTCCAGGGGGGTGAACAATTAAGGTGGGATCTACATCATGGATCGACTATATTAGTGATCAGACCACTTTGCAGTCTGTTCAATAACACTTGTGATTAGGTTTAGGTAATTGAGATCGGATTCACAATCACCTACTCCAAAATGTTACATAGACATAGTTATGATAATTCTCATTCATTCTGTAATTCCTTTTTTTATAAGTAACAAGTTCTCAAGGCGAACAAGATCCACAATCACAATGCTAGTAACATGCATTTAGGACCTTCCCATGCATATCCTTGTTATTTTGGAACAGTGAAAGAGGGAAAACAAACACTAGATGCAGGTTCCATTCCTTGCGATTCCCAAGACAGATATCACGCTTGTTAGCTCCTATGATGGGCAGACACGAAAATATAAGGATACTCATACGAGAATGGATATGACTCCATTTCTAAAAACTCAAGCATACAGGAACAAATACGTATACATGAATCCCATTTGCAATATGATACCAGTACTTAATTTTATCATGAAAATCTCTTACCATTCCTAGAAAAAAAAAAAATTAATTAAATAACAGACACCGCCTACGCATACGTGAACCCCATTTGCAATACAATATCCGTACTTAGTTTATAATGAAAATATTCGATCATTCTTAAAAAATTTTAAAATAAAAACTAACAGACACACACTAACACATGTAGAAAAATATGCATATCGTCTCACACAAACACACACACACACACACACACACACACACACACACAAACATGACAAGAATGTTGGAAAAGGGTCAGAATTTCCATAAAAAGAAACAACATACTGCAATAGCATTTAGTCATACACAAGTAGGTGTTTTGGCACACCAAGTGCACACCTAGGCGTTTTGGCCTAGGTGTGTGCCTCACCTAGCCCTAGGAGAGACATTGGCCTTAGGCATGAATCTAGGAGTGCCAAGGCATGCGCCTAGCACCTAGGTACACCTAGCCGCATCTCCATGACATTTGCCATTTTACACCCTTACGGGTAGTGTATGCAACATCAATAATATCGGAAGACATTTCTGGTATCACACCCCGGGGAGTACCCCCACTTATTGGTGTCGACGACAATGTTCAAAATATCGGTATCGCATTGCGTATCACACCCTTGGGATAAGGATACATATCGGTTATCGCGCAAGAATATATCGCGTGTATCGCATGATGTATCGTTGTCATTGGAAACATGGAAAAACATTGGGAATTGGTCGAGTTTTTCAACGAAACTAACATGATTGTTAAAAAAAGACATCAGTACACAATTATAAATCAAAACATTACAAAAAACAAGTACACATAATAAGTTTTCTTTGTATGGGGTCTTAATCTGTGCGTTGTCTAACTGAATTGATGCAAGAATATTCAAAGTCTATTAATATAATTTCTAAATGTAATAAGACGAGAGGAAACACAAGCAATATATTTAAAAGCAAAAGAAGAATCAGTAGATCAGGTTGCATACATGTTTGATTTTATGTTTGGACACAGAATGCAACCGATTTACAAGAAATTGGGAAATTTCGATTTTATTTTTTTTTTGCCGCAACTTGGCTCATCTCCTCCAAATCTCGAAATTGAAGCTCTCAATCAATGATTTTTTATGCAAAACATGAAAAATCTTGGATTTGTAACAATTTGACACTGATTTAACATGATTTACAGAAGGGAAAAAAAAAAAAAAAAAGGATCGAAAATCGAAAATGCTCACCAGTTGAACATGTGGGATATATCCCACTACTAGTGTGTTTCATATCGCACAGGTGGGATACAAGATATATCGTGGGATTATCGGCCGATATCATCAATATTTAAAACACTAAAAAAGAAAAATGAAAATGAGAGAGAAAGGAAGAGAGAGAGAGAAACCAACGTCAGTACTGTGTACACGACAAAACTCTATGGGCCCCACGCTGACGATTTATTTTGCCATATCATTTTAGGGCATGAGCCCAAAAAGAAGCAAATCCAAAGCTCAAGTAAGACGCACCATAGGAAGCAGTGGGGATAATGATGCCCATCGTTGAAACCTTCCTAGGGCCCACCTTGATGCTTATTTGCCATCCAACCGTTCATAAGATCGCACGGACACGGACGAAGGGAAAACACAAATATCAGATTGATCCAAAACTTTTGTGGCCCCCAAGAAGTTTTCAATGCTAGGCTTTCAATCCCCAATGTTTCATGTGGGGGTGGTCCACTTGAGCTTTGGATCTACCTCCTTTTTGGGCTCATGCCCTAAAATCATCTGGCAAAATGGATTGACAATGTGGAAGAAGCACATGCATAATGGTGGGACCCACAAAGTTTTCCCACGTATACACATTACCGACATCGGTGTTGTGTTCTACACGCAATCTGAATCCCTCTCTTCCTACTATCGTAATAACTCATACAACCACAGTGCAGCCTAGTCTTTCGAAATGAAAAGTTGTGAGCAATGACGTATCATTCATCCATGCTATTTAAAAGGTGGGCCCCACCGAGATGTTTATGCAAAATCCACCTCAACCACCAGGTGCATCGCCCCATGTTAGGCTTAGGGCCCAAAAATTAGACCCATCCATGATTCAAGTGGACCGCACGATTGGAATAGTGTACAAGGCAATGCTCATCCTCCAAACTCTTTCCCTTGTGTGGCCCACGTGAATCACGAATGGGCCTAATTGTTGGGCCCCATGCCTAAATATTGTTATGGCATCCATAATGGTTGGAGTGGATTTCATATAATTATCATGGGGGGACCATGTAAATAATCAACGGTGAACGTCTCTCTCCAAAGTATTTCCTTTCATGTGGCCCACCAAAATCACAAGGTCAACCAAATTTTTTGGCCTTGGGCCTAACACGAGATTGCACATCTAATGGTCAGAGTGAAATTCACATACCACATCATGGTTAGTCCCTCTCCAAACCGTTCAGAAGTTAATATATCTTAAAATTAAAATAAAATAAAGTTTACAAGACCCCTAATTTTTTACAGGGCCCACCTTGATGTGTATGTGAGATCTACACTAATCATTAGATATGCAATCTCACATTAGGCCCAAGGCTAAAAAATCAGGTTGACCCGTGATTCAGGTGGGCCACAACACCAAAGGAAATAGTTTGCAGAGAGACACCAACCCTTGATTTTTACATGGCCCACCGTGATATTTATGTGAAATCCACTCCAACCATTAGATGCCACAACAAAATTTAGGCATGGGACCCAAAAATCAGGCCCAAACATGATTCAGAGGGGCCGCACCAAGGGAAAGATTTTAGAGAGTGAGCACTACCCGGTACATTGTTTCTAATCGTGATGTTCAGTTGAATTGAGGATGGGGATGATTTTTGGGCCTTGTGAATATGGGGTGACGCACCTAGCGAACAGGGTAGATTTCAGACAAATCTTAGTGGGAGCCAACTGCCCACCCAAGTCGGGATTTGGGACCCCTTACTAACTTTCCAAATTTGTAATAACACTTGGATGCACATGTCCAATGAAATTGTACACGTGTCATATATTAACTCAAATTTCATTGTATGTGTCATATATTAACTCAACTTCGACCAATTAAATTATGGAACCCATTATGGCCAAGTCATGGTCCAAAAATCAGATTGTTTGAATGATCCTCACCTTCGATTCATGAGCACTTATTTATTGAAACAGGACCATTGGATTTTTTTTATTCTTAATTGTCCAATAAATGTCCACCAATCTCATTTGGACAAGGAAATAAACCAAATTTTTTAATATGAGACATAATTTAAACGATTTAATTTCAATTATTTGTATACCATGTGTGCAATTTAAAAAAATAAATAAATAAAAATTAATTGATTGTGTTTTTCATATATATCTTCTATGATTTACAAATTATATGAATTAATTTGAATATAGTTGCATCACTTCTGTTAGACAACACATAGTTTAGGACCTTATGTAAGGAAACTTATTATGAGCACTTGTTTTTTGTGATTATTTTATTTTTATGTGTGTGGTTTTCAAGTGTGTGATGATGTCGTTTTTAACATCTCCTGAAGTTTCATTGAAAAATTCAACCAATTTCCCAATGTTTCCCAAAAACAATGAAACATTACATGATATTTCCCATGCAATAACCGATATGTTGCCGTATACCAAGGGGGCGATACATCCGTCGATACCAATACAGAAAACAGTGCTTGTGTATCTCATTTTTATGGTTTTTTGGATATTTCACCACCCTTTAACGATGTAAATGCATAAGAGGCTCTTTTAAACCCCATTTCATCAACTATCCCCAAATTTCTTGTCTCATTTCTTTTCTTGATTTCTTCTTCCAATAGTGAGTTAAGATCATCACCGCACATGAGATTGGTGCTGTATTGGAGCTTTCATGGTGCCGCAGAAGAGATAAAAAAGTTAAAAAAACTATTTGAGCTTGAATGGGTGCCGGATTGGAGCTTTCATGGTGGGTCCGATTAGATTTTGAAGAACATCTTGGGTAAGTTCTACACCATTATTGCTTTATTGGTCAATTTATTTGATTCTAGTGGCGGTTTCTTCTTTCTTTAATGATGACTTTCACATCTACAACCATTCCTTCGAAGGATCCCAAGTGGAAATATTCTCATCTGAAAGATCCAAATGATTAGAATATGGTGACTTGTAGTGTTTGCGGCTAAGTCAAGGGAGGATTTGCTAACAAAAACAACATCTTGTTGACATTGGATGAAATATGACCACATGCCCGAAGGTCCCCAATGAGGTAAAAGATGAAATAAAGGCATACATGATGAATCTAAAAATGAAAAAGGATGATAGGACAAGAATGATAAATGATAGTGTATTCAATTTTCTTAGGATGAAGAGGATGATGATGATGGGGAGCAGTTCAATTTGTTAGAAGTATTAGTGGTAATCAGGGTGTGACACTTTCTAGTAGTAAACAACCTCACCAAACAAGTCCAATGAATGCCTTTGCAACCCCTGCTCCAGAAGATGTAGCAAGAAAGGTGAAGAGAAAGGGTAAAGGGAGAGTACAAACCAGGATGGAAAACAAATACCAAAAAGAAGATCGAGAGAGAATTAGTCGATACATCTAGATGGTTTTATCTGGATGGAATAGCATTTAACACAGTCTATTGACTAGTTTCAAAGAAATGGTCGATGTTGTAAGGCAATTTGGACATAGGATGAAAGCTACTATTTATCATGAGCTACGTATACCTTTCTTGAAAAACAAGGTCATGCACACAAAAGATTTTCTGAAGACGCAAAAAGAGGAATGGGTGAAGTATGGGTGTACGACTGCGTAAAATGGGTGGACAAATCAACAACCGAGAACATTAATTAATTATTTTAAATGGCCCAATTGGAACAATGTTTTTGAAAACCATTGATGCATCATCATATGTGAAGACTAATGAAAAAAAAAAAAAAATTGAGCTATTGGATGGAGTGGTTGAATGGGTTGGGGAATGTTGAAAGGTTGATAGTTGAATAAGATCCATTGGGTTGAAGACCAAGCAATAAGGCGCATGATCTCTCTCTCTCTCTCTCTCTCTTCTCTCTCTCTCTCTCTCTCTCTCTCTTCCATCTTTCTTCTCCTTCTTTCTTCTTCCTCTCATTGTAGTCATTGGCCCTCGAGATTAGCAAAATGTAGTTGTTTAATAGGTATCAAAGCCTAAATGCTCCTAGGGTTTCTAATTCTTGGATTTCTTTTTCTTCTTCTTTTTCCTTCATTTTTTTCTTCTTCAATTTTTTTCATTTTTTGAAGATTTTTATGAAGGACTTGCTGATTTTTGTGTTGCCTTGAGTAGGGTTTGCTAGATTCTCTCTTGACGCAGTTTTTGTTTTGCCTTGGCTAAGGTTGCCGGATTTTTCCTATGGAAGCAAGTTTTTGTGTAGCCTTGGCTAAGGTTGTTGGATTTTTGTGTTGCATTGGCTAGGGTTGCTGGATTTTTATTTTATTTTTTTTTTTTGTGGAAGCATATTTTTATGTTGCCTTGGCTAGGGTTTGCGGGATTTTTTATGTCAAAGCAGATTTTTGTGATGCCTTGCCTAGGGTTTGCTGGATTTTTTATGTTGAAGCAGAATTTTGTATTGCCTTAGCTAGGGTTTGCTGATTTTTTCTATTAGAGCAGTTTTGTGGGTACTTTTTGTATTTCCCTTCCTAATCCTCGGTGGTTCCCCTCTTTATTTTCTTTTTCTTTCCTTCTTTTTCCTCTTCTTCTTCTTCCTCTTAACTCCATAAGTTGTATTCTTCTAATCTTTGTCAACAAGTGGTGTTTCTCGACAACTAATGGAGACCTATAGGATGACTTGGAGAAAGCTTACAACAGAGTCCCTAGTGAGTTAATCTAGTTGGTCTTGGGAAAGAAAGGAGTTCCAACAGGATATATTGACATGATTAAGGATAGGTACGAGAGAGCGGTAACAAATGCGGAGACCACTAGTGGAGAGAAGTGAGTTCCGAATTACAGTAAGCTTGCACCAAGGGTTGGCTTTGAGCTCATACCATTTCACGTTAGCTATGGATGAGTTAACAAGGCATTTGTAGGAAGTGATCCCATAGTGCATGTTGTTTGCAGATGACATTGCTTTGATAACAAAACGAGGGAGGGCATAAACACAAAGGTAGATTTATGGAGGGGTGCATTAGAATCTAAAGGATTTAAAATTAGTCAGACTAAAACAGAGCACATGGAGTGCAATTTTAGTAACAATAGGAGTGGGAACAAGGAATTAATTAAGATTGTTGACCGGGAAATTCCCAAAATGAGCACTTTCGATGCCTTGGGTCAATAATTCAAGAGTGGAGAGATTAAGAAGGATGTCACCCATAGAATTCAAGTTGGTGGAAGAAATGAAGATTTTCCTTTGGAGTTTTATGTGATCATTGTGTACCACTCAAACTAAAAGGGAAATTATGTAAGATAGCTATCAGACCAGCCATGCTTTATCGGACAGAATGTTGGGCAGTTAAAGAACAACACTTTCATAGGATGTGTAGATGAAATGAGGATGTTGAGATAGATAAGTGGCAAGACAAGGAAGGATAGGAATCAGAAATGAATGAATTTGAGGGAAGTTAGGAGTAGCACCAATAGGTAATAAGATAAGGGAAAGTAGACTTGCATGGTTTGGTCATGTGCATCGAAGACCAAGAACTGTCAGTTAGGAGTGTGCCGGTACAAGTTGAATGCTCTAAAAGGGCAAGGGGAACACCCAAAAGGATGTGGGTCGAGGTAGTAAGAAAGACTTGATGACCTATGGTCTAACTAAAGTTATTGCCCTTGATCAAAGTGTCCCGTATCGGTATCGGTTGGCGTAACGGTGCCCTCCGAAACCGATACGGATACGGGGGTGTGTAACGGCGATACGGGGGCATAACGACCCATAACGGCGCTTTTTTTTTTTTTTTTTTGCCAAAAAAATATGAAAAAAATAGATTAAATCTGGAATATTCTAAGCATTCCAAATATGCATTCATTTATAAATTAGAACATGTTTATGGTGGTGTAATGGTCCATTCTTTGGTGAGAAGTTGTATCGAACTGTCTGATGAATTTATGAACCAGATAACTTGAATTTGACTACAAAATTCATATATTTAATTTTCTAAATATCTAATTTATATACTTAACAACTTGATATTATTTCTCCCAATAGTTCTTTAAAAAAATGAAATTAAATTCAGGTATATGGCATTGCTAATTTGGGGCTGACTTGGAGGACCAATCTATGCACCAAATCAGCCTCAAATTCATGCAATTTATTGTCATTATCCCACTTATGAATTGGTGAACATTTATTGGATAGTGAATCATGAAAAAAAAAAATCAGAAGGCCTTATTTTAAAAAATAAAAGTCCACAAATTAACAATTAAAACTATTCAAACAATTTGATTTTGGCATTGTGAGTTAGCAATTGCAGTCCATAATTTAATTGCTAAATTTTAAGTTAACATATGTCTCGTGTACAATTTTTTAAGGCTCGAATTAGGCAGGACTCGGATTGTGAAGTGTAGCACGTGTCAAATTTTTTTGGGCCCCACCCGTGATGAATGTGTTATATCCACACCGTCCATTCATTTTGCCAAATAATTTTAGGGTATGAGCCCAAAAATGAGGCACATCTAAAGCTCAGGTGGACAGTACCATAAGAAACAACAATAATTAAACGTTCACCATTAAAAATTTATTGGGGGCTACAAAAGTTTTAGATCAAGCTGACATGTGTGTTTTCTCTTCATCCACGTCAGTGTGACCCAATTAATAGGTTAGATTGAAAATAAACATTACAGTGGACCTTAAGAAATTTTTAATGGTGAGCATTCTATAACCACTGTTTCCTATGGTGTGGTCCACCTGAGATTTGGATATTATTAATTTTTTAGATCCTTACCTAAAATGACGTGGCAAAATGGATGGACGACATGGATAAAATATATACATCATGGTGGGGCCCACTTGAGTTTGATCAGATCAGATCAGATTGGATGGAAAATAAACGTTACCGTGGGCCCTACAAATTGTTTAACGGTGAAAATATTATCTCCGCTGCTATTTTTGGTGTGGTCCAGATGATCTTTGGATATAATTCATTTTTTGGGTAGTGCTCTAAAATGATCTCTGAAAATAGATGAACGGTGTAGATGTAATAAATGCATCACTGTGGAGCCCATATAACTTTGATCTCCTTTGAACCGTTCATACAACTCGGAGCTCGAGGAGTGTCAGCGCTCATCTCAGCGTGACACGTACCTACGGCGCTGGTGCGCGGTACGCCTGGAAAAAAAAAAAAGCCGAGAGAGGGAAACCGAAAAGAAAAAAGAGGGAAGAGAGAGAAGAAAAAAAGAGGGAAAGAAGAGAGAGAGAGAGAGAGAGGAGAGAGAGAGAGAGAGAAGAAGAAGAAAGAGAAGAAGAAGAAGAAGAAGAGGAGGAGGAAGATGGCCGCAGCTGGGCCGCAGCTGCCTGAGAAGAAGAAGAAGAAGAAGAAAAGAAAGGAAGAGGTACGTTTTTTTTTTTTTTTTTTTTTTTTTTTTTTTCAAGGCGCCCGTAACAGCCGTTACGGGTCCGTAACGGCCGTTATGGTTGCAAAATCGGGCATCGGCCGATACGACCCTGTATCGCGTAACGGTTCCCACCGTTACCGTTACGCATCGCCCGATACGTAACCGATTTGGAACACCTTGCCCTTGATAGAGTCGACTAGCGGGAAAAGATTCATCTAGCCAACCCCAATTAGTTGGAATAACACTTAGATGATGATGATCTAAACAAGCACTGAGATTTTGAATTAACATACTCATTCCCTAGTGTACTTCATGCACATAACCAAATGCAGGTAACATAATTCTGTAGTATTTCCATGACTATAAGACAAAGGAGTAAGGAAAGCAATGTAGGGCTCAAGTCCATAATAGCACAATGGTGGACAGGTTGCATTTCAACAGCGAGGTCTCAGGTCCTACCCCAGCTTACCTATCAAATAATAATAACTAAAAAGAAAGAAAGAAAGAAAGAAAAGAAAAGAAAAAGGAAAAAAAAAAAAAAAAAAAGGAATGGCGGCCTTACCCCTTTCATGTAAGATGTCAGATGAATTTGGCTCGAACTCCAATGCCTTTGCCAAGTCCTCAATAGCCTGGAGATCAAAGGATACTAAGACACCAATCAATTCTACATGACAAGGATATATGCATGGAAAGGACTTGCTTTGGTACCGACCGACACAGATTCATAGTTGAGCAGACATGATTGAACCACATATTAGGTGTAGGATAACAAGAATAAACAAAGAAATAAATGGAAATCCCAGAAATAGCAGTTAAAGACTTCAGAAGGAAAACAGCACTAAAACTAGTTCGGAAGCCAAGTCCTTCAACCAAACTAGTTTTCATCAATATTCCCCAAGAAATCAATAATCAGACCACAGAAATACAGCATATAAATTACTCCATAGATCATAGAACATTCTAACTTAGCCCTTAAATGAAATCACATCCTAAGCATCACTTCAGCAAATAGAACCCTATCTTACAAAATAAACCACAGAGACCCTAAAACAAGCTTATCTCAGACCTTTAGCAAAATAGATCATATCCCTTTAGCTAATGCAAGCCACCCTCACAGAAACCTTCAAAACAATGAACTCCCAGCAATAGCTAAGAAATGGAAGTTTCTAGAGAACAATCCAGTAACTGTCAAAAAACTACAGGAACTTTCCCGAACTCAAAACTGAACTTGCACTCTTAAATCAAATAAAAGACCTCCAAAGCTTTCCTAAAAACAATCCAAAGCTATAAAAAAATATGTAAACTAAAAGAAAAATCCATAAACAGTCACCATCAATTAAAGATTCAAAATATTCCCTGAACAATAAAAGAGAGAAATTATGAAGTCCTGAATCCTGATTCATTAACATAAAGTTTACTGATGCATCTACTTTGTTCAGCAGAGCCCACATACCCCACCATGGATGGATAATACCCCAAAATTTTCAAGATTCTGTGCTTATATCCGTCCCAGCTACCCCGATCCAAGGGATAGAATTGTACAATCTGAGAGATTCTTTACGCAGCACCCATCCATTGTGAGTGCATAAGATCAATGGTTAGATCATGTCCCTACATGTACAAACTGGTGCATCAGATGAATCAGGACACTACAATTCCTTGTAAACTAGTAGAGAGATTTATGGGGTGTTAAAATCAGCATCGTCATATTTGGGGTTTGCTCTGCAAATCCTGCTTTGCAAATCATATTTGGTGTTAAAAATCTCATGGTCACATGGAAAATTTGTACAAACGGGTACCCATCTAACATCAATCCTTCTTTTACCACGCTTCAGACGGACTGGATTGCAGGTACCAGAGAAATGGTGATTTTGAAATTAGCAATCCCACAAAAATTTCTCAAAGAATTTGACTTTGAAAAATATAATCCGATTGCATTGAATTCGTGCAAAGTTACAAGTTTAGAAACAATCAGAGAAATTGCAATTTTGAAACTAGCAATTCTGCAAGCAAATTTTTCAAACGATTTGACTTTGAATCATATAGGAGACGCCATTCAAGTTACTTGGCCACGGAAAAGGAAAAAAAAAAAAAAGATAGAAGGAAAGAAAGGAAGGAAAAAATAAAGAAAGAAAAGAAACGAAACATATCTAAATTTGAAATGACAAAAGAACCTTTGTCTTCCATATTTTTAGGTTTGTCTAAATTCCTTCAAAAACTGAGAATTTTGCCAAGTTAAAATACCCTTCCCAAAAAATCAAAAAGAAAACCAAATTTCCCTTCATTCGCAGGATCCTGTCGAAAACTTTCATAAAATCTCATTGACCACCAAATGCAGAGACAGGCTAGAGAACCCAAAGAGTCCACTCAGGACACTATGTCCAGTCATTTTTCATTCCCCACAAAGTCAACATAAAATACACAAAAAAAAAAAAAAAAAAAAAAAAAAAAAGGCCTAATGATGCCAAATTTTCACTCGACTCCTTTTCTTGCATGTGTCAAAAATAAAATGACAAGAATCCCTTTTTTTTCTTATAACAACTAAAATCCTAATGCACCAAAATCACGTAACCATGCAACTCAAATGCATCAATTGGGTTGGAAGAACCATCCAACATATGCTTTGAAAGAAGGGATTTTCATTGATGCGATTTGGCCATTAGGTCATTCTTCATTCTAGGATTCCTTGATGTCGTATATGTCCATTTATTTTAGCTTTTGTCAGTATGTAACACCCCGTACCTTTCAGTACTCAGGTGTTACCGCGTAACCTGACTTAGTATAAATACAAACCTAGCTAAAGCGAACATTCACGTTCATTCTAGTCTAAATCCGACTGTTGAAAGAAATCACCATCCGTATATCAAGCTGTCCATCTGTCGATTCCCAAAATGGATCATCACACAACCAGATAAATCTACTTCTAGGGTTTCGATCTCCTCGATAGACAAATCAAACCGTCCAGTAGTCCATGATGTCTGGTCAGGCGAAATCCCCACTCAAATGTACTAGGTTGGTTATTCGATTCAAGATTAACTATTAGACTCCCTGTGATCAACCTTAGAACACTAGATCATCAAATAATTCATTTGTGAAACGATCTGGCTGTCAGATCTTCAGAGGTCGAAGGACAACCATAAGTTTAGAAAGTGTCACCAATCTGAGAGTTTGATTTGCCTCATCTCTGACCAGGTCTACTATTTAAACCCATAGAACCTCCTAGATGGTGTGGATCTTAGAAAACTTCATTTATGAGGCTCGAATTGCCAAGTCCATTGTTCATTAGCTACAAGATTAAGTTGGGAGTAAATGCAACTGAGATTTACAGGAACTCGCAATCTGGGCCTCAAATCTCACTACTAATCACTGTGTGGATGGTCCTTGGGCCTTTAGAGCCCTTTTGATCAGTGATGATCAGATCTAAAAGAAATTCGACCATCGGATTAGAGGAAATCAATAGTTGGCCATGAGATCAGTAGGTATGGCCCATCTGAGTTTAGGATCTGCCTCACCCTTTGTGTTGGGTCCTAATTCGAGCTGACAAAATGAATGAACGGAGTAGATTTGTCAGATTCATCACGGTGGGCCCCACACAAGTGTGCACGTACACAACCCTTGTATGACTGCAGTATACCAGACAAGGTCAAAATGAGTTTGACCGGGATATCCGAAAGAAGGAAAATCCCTTCTTCCTTTCTCATTCCCGCGCTCAACGCGTTTTGAACAGGCAAACAACTGTTCATCTGATCGAGATGGGGCCCACCTCCACTACCCAGCTTGAAAATCCAAACCGTCCATCTGATGGAGCACCCTCGTCCGACCAAAACCACGCCATCCGTGCCGGTTCATGCACACGTGCGTGCACGCAACAATGAGCGCAGTGGAGTTGCATGCGGTCGGGAATTTCCATTCGACAGGCTAGTAATCCACTTCTTTTTGCGTCTGTCCATCCCAGCCGCCCATTTAATTAGATCTCGGCCCTCTGTTCCACCCCGGTTTAGGGTTTCCAAGCAAAACAAGCGACCGGTTTTGGCTTGACAACTATAAGCGGCAGTTGTGGCATAAAAAATCACATCCCGACCATTTAGTTTTCATCCAACGGTCTAGGAAGAGCTAGGGTTTTCTATAAGAGAGAGAATCGAGCAACAACGGGATTCTTTTCCATTTCTTGCGGCAGCTCGAGAGATTTCGACCGAAACTTCCAAGCTCAAAACCACTGAAAAAATCTCATTGGAGCTTCTAAACCCAGCATCCTCTAGCTCTATCCCATCAATTCAAACCGTCCAATGCATTCATTTCCAAGAAAAATGCCCCATATCGAGATCTGCCATTAATGGCAGCTCTTCTTCCTTGTCGGAAAACCGCACTGAGTTAACGTGGTTTGAGTCGGGTCGAACCTAGTCATCCAGTACTGTTGTGCTGAGATTTGGCTGAGTAAAGAGAGAGAGAGAGAGAGAGAGAGAGAGAGAGAGTGCATGTGGTAGATGTTGGCCGCACTAGCACGACTAGAGCGAGTCGTGGACAGAGTTCGGTCCGAGTTGGGTGCGAGTCTGGGCTGCCCAACTTCAGTGTCTATTTAAAAATCACAGCAGGTTCGGGTAGCTTCACTGCACGAAAGAGGTAAATTAGTTTAGAATCATTATAGTCACATGTGACTGAGTTAACTTAGTAAGGACTGGGATGCAGCCGGCCACCGTTAGCTACTAAATGAAGTTGGGTGGTTTGCATCCAAACCAATGAACCATATTGTACAACGTTTAGTCAGCAAACTCAGTTTGTAAGCCAACTAATTAGCCGTTTGCATCAAATTCTTCACCGAGTCATTGAGTTATTGACTCGATGCGCCCCTCTTGTTTTAGGGTCGGATCTAAACTCATTCGACCTGGTTTTGGGTGTGTTTAGTTCAGTCTATCCTATGTTGTTGTTAGTTTGTGGAACTTCAAATCAGTTAGGTATTAACTTAGGGTAACTCGAGTTGCTATCTATTTTTATCAAACTTTCCATCAAGTTAACTCCATGAGTTACTGAATTATGTCTGTGTTAGGCTACCTCGAAATCTGATTTCCATGTATTCTTAACGCAAATACCTAAGTTGAAGGAGAGGTTGTGAATTTTGATTGAATCGAGTCGATGGGGTGAAACCAAGTGTCATCAAATTAGACTGCATCCCAGGTGGGTTAGTACATTAAAAATAAATAAAAAAATAAAAGAGAGACGGAGAGAGAGAGAGAGAGAGAGAGAGAGAGAGAGAGAGTCGACACAGTTGGATCAAGCCTGAATCCAACAAGTTGACTGGGGATTTTAAGGAGAAGAAGAAAAGTGAGAAGGATGAGAGAGTGGGGGAGAATCGGGTTCAGCTGGGTTTGGACTCACTAACTCATTCAACCGAGTGAGGAAAGACAGAGAATGGAAGAAGTAAGAAAAAGGGGAGAAAAGGAGAAGGAGAAGTGGCGGTGGTAGGTTGATTCAGCCAAGTTCATGTTGGGGGTTGAGCTGATTTAAGCCGAAGCAACTAGGTGTGTTTCTCTCTCAAACTTGCATTGGAGTTCTAATTAGATGTTAGGTTGGTTAATTGATTTCCTAATCTCAATTAAGATATAGTCTAATATCACATTTTCGATTTCACTTTATTCGAGCTTAGGGCGAGTCGAGTCAAGTCTATCTCGGGAAGACTCTAAGGGTGCACGCACTTCCTAGAGACAATGTAGGCATTTCAAAACATAATGCGATGAATCTTTCCCCTTGAGCTATCCTCTTTCATGTTAGCTTATGTGATAGTTCAATTTTAATTTCAACTGATAACTGATATCTCTAATTCATGATTACTTGTGCTAGTTATTGAATCTGATTATCAAATTATATGCTCAACATTTATCTTGTATGAACATCTATATGTTGTACTTGTATATCTTCTCATGCTTGTGGAACTTAAACAGCTACATTTATCAGTGGAAAACCCCACTTATATATGTACATTCTAACTTGGGATGTAACTTAATTGATTGCGATTATAATGGACCCTCAACCTGGTGGCTACTTTGACTGATGGATTAAATGGAAAATTGTTGTGGGCTTACCATCCATAGATTGTTGTATATTTGTCCTAAGCAGCTTGGTGGATTATTTTTGTGTGACCATACGATCGTAAGTCCCACTTGTTAAACTGTGATTAGCCACTGGTTGAGGAGGACACCATTAAACATCTTAATGTTGGAGTCTCATGAGCCGAGGATGGTGGTATGGAACACTATGGCTGAGTTGTTGGCCTATGCTAAGTGACGAGCCCCCCATAGTGACCTTTGAGCTTTCTTAAATTGGCTGCTTGCAAAATTGGAATAATAATGGCAAGGCTAATCATGCATTTATGGCACTTGGGCATTATCGGGTGCCTAGTTGACTGTTTGAAAGATCATTGCACCGTTCGAACAACCCTTTTTGCATTTTGAATGGATCGACTGTTTGAAAGCTCCATTCTCTTACCTGAGCAGGTCGACAGTTTGAAACACTCGTTCCTTGGCAACTGAATGAGTCAACTGTTTGAAAGACCGATTATATTGCTTAAATGAGCCAACTATTTGAAAGGCCCATTCTATTGATAAAATGGACCAACTGTTTGAAAGGTCAATTCTCTTACATGAGCGGGTCGACTGTTTGAAAGACTTGTTCCTTTGCAAGTTGAATGAGTCGACTGTTTGAAAGACTCATTCTCTTGCTTAAATGGATTGACTGTTTAAAAGGTCCATTATCTTACCAGAGCGGGTCAACTGTTTAAAAGACCCATTCTCTTGCAAATTGAATGACCCGACTGTTTGAAAGGCTCATTCTCTTACAAATTGAATGAGCCGACTGTTTGAAAGGCCCATTCTCTTGCCTAAATGGATTGACTGTTTGAAAGGTCCATTCTCTTATTAGGAACGGGTTGACTGTTTGAAAGATCCATTCCCATGCATGAATGAGCCGACTGTTTAAAAGGCTCATTCTCTTACATAAATGGACGAACCGTTTAAAAAGTCCATTCATTTGGTCAACTAGATGTGCATCCCCAGTTGATGTCCATTCACGCACCTATGCATTTAAATAAAATCACGTTATAGATTGTTTTGTGTGTTTTCTTGTTTAAAACTATGCTTAACTAATGCAATGGTGTGTAATCTTGAGGGGAATTCACACTGAATTGGTCACTCGTTCATCGAATATATAACCGTACAGGTAATGCAGGTGGTTTAAATGATATTCATGTCCAGATTGATGAAGAGCATGGTACGATTATCAGGGATGCATGGCTGCATCTGCCAAGAGAAGCTGCGTGATTTTGCAGCTCAAGACTAGCTACAGTTTATTTTGTTTCATATGTTAAATTATTTCATTTTGTAATTATAAGTATTTGGACATTAGTTTGTATAAGCCCTATGGTCAGCCGCTCGTATATTCTGAATGTATATATGTGAATTTCCTTTAAGTTAGATTTGTTTCTCTTTTGCTAAACTGCTAACTCTAAAAAAGAAAAGAAAAGAAACGAAAAAAAATTACCTGAAATTTGGCTATCTTTAAAGGTTAACACTCGGGTTTCGAAAAACGAGTCGTATACTCGGGTTTCGAAAACCAGGGCGTTATATAATACTATTAAAAGAGAATTTAAGTTACAGTTTAGGTGGACTACAAACAAGGACTTTCAAGGCAAGGGTTCAATCTGTGATATTTAGTGTGATCATGAGAGGTGAGCAAGCCTTTTAATAAGAAGGAAAATCAAGCTACAGGAGATTGTGTGTTCGTGTGCGTGTGCGTGTAGATTTATGTGTGGAGTATTTTTATTGAGTATGGGTGTGTTTTATGTTTTGGTACTCCCTCAGGACACCATATCATTTTGTTTAGGGTTTTATAACAAAAGATTAGGGTGTGAGAGATTAATATAATCTCTACCCGACCCTATCGCCTCTCGCTCTTCAAAAATAACCCCTCCTCTTCTCCACTTCACACCATGTCATTATTTCATGGTATCGAAGCTAGTGGAAATAAAGAGGAAAAAAGAAACTCTTTTCCCCCATCCTTTCCTCTCTTCCCACTTTCTTCTTCCCTTTTTTTCTTCTTTTCCTCTTCCATTTTGCCGACAGCAACAGCCAACAGCAGCAGCTGACACACCAATCAGCAGCAACAGCTAGGGGCCTCGACCAGCATGCCCAGCCAACACATCTTG
This sequence comes from Magnolia officinalis, assembly GCA_021015155.1. Lineage (NCBI taxonomy): Eukaryota > Viridiplantae > Streptophyta > Magnoliopsida > Magnoliales > Magnoliaceae > Magnolia > Magnolia officinalis. The sequence goes on from JAJHSJ010000010.1 coordinate 33,846,933, forward strand.
CTGATGTAACCAACGTCGTCTTCAACCCTCGCCTTCTCTAGTTTTCCCTTGTCGGCATTGTTTGTTGCTCTGTCACCGATTCAGCCCATCCACTTGATGATTATCTGATTTGTGGGAGGTATGTGGTAAAATCGAATGGATTAATTAATTTTATTTTTTTTTCCAATTTTTCAAGTTTTGGATACAAGACAGCGTAATGGGAGACGGTATGGGTTCAAGCGATCAAAAAATCATCATGTCTATGGGGTCCCAATCAGCGAGACCACCCATCTAGGGTTAAAAATCACCACCATCAAGATGTTCTGTAACGGGAACGGTGGCCGTAACAGCCACCACCGTTACCTTTACAATACGGGTCGTAACGGCTGTTACGGCCCCCGTAACAGCCGTTACGGTCTCTTCTTTTATTGAAAAAAAAAATCTCAAAAACCTGTATCTGCCCCGTAATGTTGATTAAAAATTATGGAAAACCTGTATATTCTCCATAACAGACAATTAAGGGATTGTTATGGCCTTTATAAGGGACGTAACGTGTCATTAACAGCAATTACGGGTCATTTTTTTCCACAACGGCTGTTATGACCCCGTAACGTGTAACGGTTACCACCGTTACCTTTACATAACGGCCTTTACGGCCCCGTAACAGCCTTTACGGCACACCATGACCACCATCAAACTTGATGGGAAGAACAATTTAGGATGGTCGCAGTCAACCAACATGTTCATTGGCAATAGGAAGTTCGTAACATCACTAGAAATAAGGAGCTAGCAGCAGCGGATGATACATCCCATGACGACTGTAAAAGCAAAAATCCGACAGTCATCATGGCTTCTTCACTTTATGTAACCCAGTATCACCTATCGTTTGCTATTTCTGAAAATCGCAAAAGAAGTGGATATGGTTGCTACGACATATTCGCAACAGGATGATCTTACCCAGACATCAGTTGCAGTGAGAGATCACCAATATACAACAGGGGGGAGTCTTCTGCAGAAGAGTAATTTACAGCACTCTGATAGAAGCGAGAAGAGCTTGATCACTGCCATCCAGTTGCTACCACTTCCGAAAAGCTTAAGGAGGTGGAACAATGACGGATATTTGAGGTTCAACTTGTTCAAGTCATGGGTAGGGAATCTCTTCGTTCCCTAGAATCATTCTATAACTATGTTAGAGAATAAGCTAGTCAGCGGGAGACTTCCGGAATGCAGAGTTTTGCCCTTCCAAAGAGGTTGCCACTTGTAGCTAGGTCCAAATCTTCTCAAGGACATCCAGAAAAAGGGCAATCTCGTTCCTATAAAACGGCGATAAGGATAAATCCCTCTATACTCATTATATACCACAAACATATTTGTGAGCAGTGCTAGGAATTTTACTCTTATTTATATCCTAAGCGAACAGCTAATGGTGTTGAAGTTGAGGCGGCCCTGTTCTGAGTGCACCAAACTCTGGAGACCGAATTGTCAGTGACCAAAGTCAAGCTGGCAAACCTTCGTGCATCATACTTGACCAATACTGCTAGTGAGTTGTCGAGTACATCTGACAATTATGCACTCCAGTCTCCCTCCAATCCTCCCACCACATCCTGGATTATTGATTCTGGTGATACAAATCTAAGGTATTGCATAATGATATTGGCTGTGTGTGTGTGTGCGTTTTTTTTTTTTTTTTTTTTTTTTTTTTGGGGGGGGGGGGGGGGGGGGGCGCAGAAATGGTCATGTTCTGAAAACAACAACCATTCCGAACCTTCTAAATGAACCAAAGGATTCCCATCACAGTAAAGAAATAGTCCCACGCTCTTCGGAAAAAATGACAATGAATGAATAAGTGATCAATAGACTCCACATCAAACAAACATTAGGAAGGATGAGGGATCTCCGCTGAAGATTATCAATCGTTAATCCTCGCTTTCTTCCCACCAACCAAACGAAAACCACCACTCTAGGAGGAGCTCCATAAAACCAGCGATGGAAAGAATGGGAGGGGTCAGGGAACTCTATCTAACAGGACAAAAAAGATCGAATAGATAATTTCCCAAACGGGTGCCCTTCCATACGAGGGAGTCCTCTTCCTAGGAGGGAACAACTTGCTTCAAACCGTCCATAAGGCCAATAAACTCGCAAACCTCGTCATTGGTCAGATCTCTGTGGCAGGGATTCCAAACCATGGCTCCACCAGCAATGGAGAAGCACCTAGTAACTGTGATGAAATGATCTAGAGTGAGGAGGGCTAATAGTGGGAAGACCTCTTGGAGTGCCAAATTGCCACACCAAATATCTGTTCAAAACTGGATATGAGACCCGCTGCCACGAGCATAAGCAATCTTGCTCCGAACTAAATGCTTGGTCAACTCTATGCCTTTCCAAATACCCAAGGCGCGATAAAGAGATGACCTCTTCACAAACCAACCACCCTCTACTACTCCATACTTAGAAGCCACAGCCTTCCGAGCTCGGTTCCGAATCTCCAATGCCAGTTAGCAAGAAGAGGGATTCATGAGGCCCACCGTCGTCAACAACTAGCCTGCAGACCTCCCCCTAATGGAGAAGATGAAATTTTCTACCCTCATTTTCTGCTTTCCAAAAGAAGTCTCGTCTCATCTTTTCAAGTCCATCGACCATCAAGTTTGGACATTTGAATAGCGACATAAAATATACAAGCATATTCGAGAAGGCTACTTTAATGAGAGTCAACCTCCCCTTGATTTTCCGTGATAACCTTAGATAAAACTCCCCATATCCGCAAGGCAAGGATTTTTGCCAGAATCTTATATGGGCTCCCTTTAAGACTAATAGGACAAAAGTCTCTAAGATGCTCAGCACCTCCGATCTTAAGGATGAGGGCAATAAAAGAAGCTCCCATCTCCACAGACAGCCTACTACACTCATTAAATTCTACCACAAAATCATAACATCAGTTTTGAGAATATTCCAAAACATCTTATAAAAGGCTATTGGAAAGTCATCCGATTCTGGAGCTTTTTCCCCACACGATCTATTGCAACTTTGACCTCGTCTATACAGAATGGATCTTCGAGGGATGCAGCCTCCACTTGAGAAAGCTTATCAAAGGTCAAATTATCAAGCCGCAACAGCTTGTTCCAAAAATCAGTAGAAAGCAACCTACTATAATAGATAACAATGAAGTCGTAGATTTTCTTTTTGACCAAAGTCCTTTCTCCATCTACCACCAAACTAACTATACGATTACATCTCCCTAGGCACTTGCTATAATATGGAAATAATGAGTGTTTTTATCCCCCTCTCTGAGCCACACCTCTCTTGAATGTTGCCGCCACTTGATTTCCTCTTCCTTTGTAAGAATAGCATGGGTCAAATAGAGAGCAGCCCTTTTATCCATGTCCGCTTCTGACAAAATTCTTGCCTCTTCTAATAAATTGAGATCGTGAATTGCTTTTGCTATATCATCGAACTCTGCCTCATGGCCTCGAGAGTTTTTTTTCAGGTTTAAAGTTTTTCTTTCAACAACCTAAGCTTCTTGCATAACCGAAAGCTGGCAAAGCTTTCAACATCAAAAGACTTCCACCGACCTACTACAAGCTCCTTGAAGCCATCTATCTCAGGCCACGCCAGCTCAAACTTAAGAGGTTTTGGCCCCCAATTTTTGAGGCATCACCTCCAACATTATGGGGTGATGATCCGAAATAGCTATGGGCAAACCACGTCAACAAACGAGTGGATATCTATCAATCCAATCAGGGGAAACAAGAAATCTATCTAATCGTGACAAAATAGCATTTTGTTGACCGTTGGACCACATGAAGTTAGCCACTTGCAGAGGCAAGTCCACCAAATCATGCCTTAATACCCATCCAACAAAATTCCACATGTTGTTGCTAATGCGACCGCCACTAGATTTCTCATGAAGAAATTGGACAACATTAAAATCACCACCCACGCATCATGGAGCATCTCATTCTGCCTAATGTTGTCCAGCTCATCCCAAAATTGATTTCTACCTGAACTAGAACAAGGGCCATAAACCACAGTAAAAGTCCACCAACACCCAGATGAAACTTCCCACAACAGAACAGATAGGGAAAAACTCCCTAAAAAAGCATCAATTTTCTTCAAGAGATCAAAATTCCAGGCTACAAGCATTCCCCCCCGCAGAATCTACCGCGTCCACCGAATCCCATCCCTTAGAATCTACCATACCTTTATCAATAGCTTCGAGCTTTGTTTCCTGCAAAGCAATGATCTTTGCCTTGGCCTTTTTGCAAACTTTCCTCACCTGAGCCCACTTGAACTTAAATCTAGGCCTCTAACATTCCATGAGAGAATAATCCTTGGAAACTAGCTTTGCGCAATCTTCCCTTTTCTCCTGCACTTGCTTTTCCCACGGATTCATAATTGATAGAACATTCAAAACTAAGGAGTTCTCTCCAACCCCTGGAGATTTTCTACTCTTCACCATATAAATTTTCTAAAGTCCCTAAACAACTTTGCCCTTGACGAACTAGAAGAAATCAAAAACTAGGATTCCTCCCTACTGAAAAAAGAGTGGTCAGACCACCTCTCAACCTCACCACTAGACCACCTCTCCACAATGCTCTTGCAAAGAGAACCCAATCTATGTTCATCCCCAGATGGAGGGAGATCCAAACCTCCTCTTCTATCAGTTTGATAGAGTAATATGTTTCCTCGAAATTGCAAGACTCAGCCAGCCATTTTCTGACATGCGGGATAGAGGCCCCTTCTTTTGTAACAGTTACGATGTACCTCTAAGAGTGCTCCAAGCCCTTTCTACTATCTTTGGCCTTACCTGAACCAACTGCTTATCTCCATCCCCTTCCATCCATATCCATCTCCCCTACCATGCTTGTGCTTCCCCCGCATTGTCCCCCCCCCCCCGAATTTTCTCCCTCTCCTTCATTAACCACTACCACAACATCTTTAAAAGAGACGCACCCCCTCCCTCAAGATTGAACTTCCCCCTCCCGCAGCGACGATCCCCCTGTACTGTGCTTCCCGTCGAAACTCTGTTGCCCTTGTCCCTTCTCTGTTCTTGACATCCGGTCCAAAACGAAACCATTGCACCCTCATCTTCTTTCCCTCAAAGCTCTCACCATAAGGGGTCGTTTGGCACCATGGATTTGGGGGGCATTTAAGGGGATTTCAAATCCCCTGTTTGTTTATCAACATAAAAATAACTAAAGATTTCAAATCCCTTACAAGAGAGGGTTTGAAATCCAAGGTGGAAGCTAGGATTTCATCTAAAATCCTCCCATGAGTCGCATGTGTGTCACTAGGCTGCTAATCTATTGGGCACATGACCCATTGATGATATCCCAAAACAATCAGATTATCAACCTGCATCACTAAAATTACTTCAATAGGATGATCTACGTAGTCCAAACATTGTCCACGTAAATCAACGGTTAAAAACCATTGATTAGTCGCTCAAGATGTGATCCTATGCTTATGGCCCATCCAAGACTTGGAATTTCATCATTTTCAGCCAAAGTATATATTTCAGCGGGCTTATTACAATCATTGTGTCAAACATTAAATACTTACACTAATTTAGGATATTAAAGTTGATCTAGTAATTAAATTCAAACCCCTGCAAATATACTATGCATAGCTACTTTTGGATTACAGGGGATTCTAAATCCAGGGTGCCAAACACAACCAGAGGATTCCAAATCCAGGGTATTTCAAATCCAGGGGATTTCTAATCCAGGATATTTCAAATCCACGATGCCAAACAAGACCTTAAGCAATTCAACCACTTTATCTACCTCTTGAGATTCGCTCATCCGCATGAAAGCAAACCCCCGATAATCTCCTATATAGCAGTCACAAGAAATAACAACCTCCATGACGATCCCCGCTTGACCAAAAACCCAAGCGAAGTTAACATGGAGCCAACTTTCAAGGAATCCATTGACAAACAAGGTAGGATATTCAATCGGCGTCTTCTACTTCCCATCGATCTTTTCCCTGTCTAGCTCCTTTCACTTCACTACTATCCAGCTGCCCCTTTCTTCTTCGACGTGACTAATTTCTTCTCCCAAGCTCTCTCCAGCTCTGCCCTCATCAGGACAACCTTCCCCACCCGATCTTCCACTACACGAGACGACTCCTAGCACCACCACTCCTTTTCTCCGTCGTTCTTTTCTGAATCCTATACTCATTTTCTCCGCCATTCCTTTACTACAAGGTTTTTATCAAATCCCAAATTCTTTGAAAATATGGGAAAAAACTACAACTACATGATCGTCTCTAATTTTAAGAAAATAAAACAATAAATAAAGAAAATGAAAACATGAGATAATAATCCAAATAACTTGGAGGGTCACCGTTTCAGCACCCCTTAATCATGTCACACTCAATTTGATATGAAAAGAAGTGCTCAAAGTCAGATTTGATAATGCAAAAGAGTACATTTGTCATGATTTACAGATTATGTATTGGCCAATGCACCAAAAGCTCCAGAGCTATGAGGAAGCATCAGAATTACCCTTTTTCCAAGCCCTCCCAGGCAGTGTTCGAAATATCGGTATCGCGTTACATATCGGTTATCGCATGGGACATATCGTCTGTATCGGGTAATTTATCGTACTTTTTTGGGAAACATGGGGAAACATTAGGAAAAAGGTTGAATTTTTTAATGAAACTTCAAGCATTGTTAAAAAAAGACCTTAATACACACTTTTAAATCATAACATCTCAAAAAAGAAGTGCACGTAATAGGTTTCCTTGTATAGGGTCCTAAGATATGCGCTATCTAATTAAACTAATGCAACTATATTCAAATTAAATGCATAACATTTAGAGTATATGTGATGATCATTTCATCAAACACTCCTAAATACTTTGAAATTAGTCTCAATTGACAATTGGTTGAAGGGAAATTTTGGAAAAAAAAAAAAAATTGATATTTTAATTTTTAATTTTTAATTAAAATGATTTTTATTTTCCGAAAATTGACAAGGACTTAACAAATCAGTAGACCAGCCCTCATACATGCAGAAATTGGGGAAATTTTGAATTTTCCCTAATTTTCCCCAAATCAAACCACCTACACTTAAAATTCAAAATTAGAGTGGATGTGATGATCATTTCATCAAATATTTTGAAATTAGTCTCAATTGATAGCTGGTTGAAGTGAATTTTCGAAAAAAAAAAAAAAAAAACATGGAGAACATGGAAAACCAATGGATATTGAAATCAAAGCTCCAACTCAATGATTTTTCATGCAAAACATGAAGAACCAAAGGATTTATAACCATTTGATACTGATTTAACATAATTTCAAAAAAAAAAAAAAAAAAAAAAAAAAAAAAAAAACAGGGGGGGATCAGAAATTGAAAATGCTCATTGGATCGAACATGTGGGATACATTGGCACTACCTGTGCGTTTCGTATCGCATAGGTGGGATACAAGATATATCGTAGGATATATCGGCCGATATCGTCGATATTTAAAACATTACTCCCAGGCAACCCGACCGATACCTCCCTATGGCCATCTTGCATCTCATAGGCCCCACCTCGTGGGCCACCCCACCACGGTGTGGAGATGCACCTACATCATCCACACGCACCATCAAGGAGACTTGAACACTGGCCTCCCGCTCTAACGCCACTTGATGTAGGGAGTACCGACCAACGCACCAAAAGCTCCAGAGTTGTTAGGGAAGCATCGGAATATCACTTTATCCAAGTGCTCCCAGGCAACCCAACCAATACCTCCCCATGGGTTACCCTGCATCTCACAAGTCCCATAGTGGACCCCACCCCGTGGCCATCCTACATCTCATAGGCCCCACCTCATGGGCCACCCCACCCTAGTTTAGATCTATCTGCCAAAGCTCCCCTCATCATTCCTACAGCAATTCTTGCATCAATTTTGGAATTGGAGCAAGTGACCAGTGTTCAAGTCTCCTTACCAGTGTGGGTGGATGATGCGGGTGCATCTCCACACTAGGGAGGCCCACAAGGTGGGGCTTGTGAGTTGCAAGGTGGCAACAGGGTGGGACCCACTGTGGGACTTGTGAGATGCGGGGTAGCCCAAGGGGAGGTCTCGATCGAGTTGCCTGGGAGGGCCAAGATAATGGATATTCCAGTGGTTCCCCAACAGCTCTGGAGCTTTTAGTGTATTGGTCAATACTCCTGCATCAATGTGGTATGGCATAGAATTCAAAATTCTCTTGTTCGTATGTATCAATATGGCATGGCATAGAACAAGGTAGCATATTCAAAATTCCGGTGGTTCCCCATTACTTGAAAATAGTATCATGTCAAACTTTTAAGACCCAATGTGCAGTTCTTAGTATCCCTCCAAAGATTTTTTTACGTTTATTTTGTCCAAGTATTAGGTCATCCAAAGAAAAGTTGGATCCTCAGTCTGTACAATATTTTTCCTAGGATACATTAACATACAAAAAGGATAGAAATTATTGCCCTATGACTAGAAGAAAAAAACACTTCTCAAAAGATGTCATTCTTGAGAACGTTACTTATTTCTCCTCATGGGCAACTGCATCTATCTCACCTGGTGATGATTCTCTTCCTCTTCTTGCCATGGTGGATCACATAAGTCCTAGTCTAGTTTCTTCTGAGTTGGTGAACAACCTACTAAAGCTGTACACTCGGAGGAAATACATGGATCAACACTCAAAGATTTACCAATTGCACTTCAAAAGGTCAAACGTACATGTAACACTCACCTAAGCAACAATTTTGTGTCATACCAATCTATTTCTTCTCTTAAGGTGTTCATTTTTTCCATATTCTCTGTTTCCATTCCTTCTCTAGTTGCAAATGCCTCAGCTGCTCCTAGTTGGAAATCCGTTATGGAGGAGGAAATGGTTGCTCTTGAAAAACATGGAACATGGGAACTAGCCAAGCTGCCTGAAGGGAAGCAAGCTGTTGGTTACAAATGGGTGTTCACCCTAAAGAACAATCTAAATCAATCAGTTACTACATACAGAGCTCATCTTATAGCAAAAGGGTTTACATAGCAGTTTGATGTCAATTATTAGGAAACATTTACTCCGTAACTAAACTAAACTCAATTTGTGTTCTTTTGTTTGTTGCTGTTCACTGTAATTGGACCCCCTTGTTTTCATCCATCCAGCATGAGATGGAAGATATTCAAGCTGGAGAAAACACTTCATGATGTTAAACAGTCTTCCAGGGCACACTCTGAAAATTTTAGTAGTGCCTTCTCTACTATTGGTTTTTGTAGAAGCTCTTAATCATTAGGTTTTCATAAAGGGCACCGATGCATCCTTCACACTTCTAGTCATTTATGTCGATGACATTATCATCACTAGTGATAGTGAAATCAAGATTGTTAAGGTGAACATATTTCTAGCAAGGACCTTTAAATTTAAAGATTTGGACTTGCTAAACTACTTCCTTGGGAATGATGTTCATATCTCAGCAAAAACATGCCCTGGATCTTCTGCAAGAACAGGGATGTTGGGCGCACGTCCTGCAGCTATGCCTATTGAGCTGAATCACCATTTTCATCATAAAGGTTCTTAGCAATCCAGTCATGTATAGGCGCCTTGTCAGGAAATTGATTTATTTGACGGTCAGTCACCCAGATATTGCAAATGCTTTAAGTGTGACCAATTTGTTCATGCACTCTCCATGCACCCATCATCTCGAGCTGTCTACAAATTATCTGCTACATGAAATTGGCTCCAGAAAAAAGGACTTTAGCGTGCCAATAAAGGTCATCTTCACATCCAAGCGCATTTTGGTGTGGATTAGGCAGAGTACTCTGATGATAGGACGTCCACAACTGGTTATTGCACATTGTAGGAGGAAATCTTGTCTCTTCAAAAAGCGAGAGTAGTCTGTCGCTGCGCACTCATTGCCGAAGCTGCATAGCGCTCCATGGCTCATGCTGCATGTGAGGTTATTTGGCTTCAGCCTCTTCTTGAAAACATGGGTAAAGAAGTCTCCACACAATTACATTGTGGCAATCATGTTGCATTCATACAATCTGGTCTTTCATGAAAGGACGAAACACATTGAGGTTGATTGTTGTCTGGATTTCTTTGTACTCCGTTTGTTCAACCTATTGATCAGCTAGCACCAAGGTGTGCCGTATCGGTATCGGTTGGTGTAACGGTGATCTCCAAAACCGATACGGATACGGGGGCGTAACGGCGATACGGGGGCGTAACGGCCCGTAACGGCGCAATTTTTTTTTTTTTTTTTGCTAAAAAATTATAAAAAAATATGGATTAAATCCAGAATATTCTAAGCATTCCAAATATGCATTCATTTATAAATTGGAACATGTTTATGGTGGTGTAACGGTCCACTCTTGGTGAGAAGTTGTATCGGACTGTCTGATGAATTTATGAACCAGATAACCTGAATTTGACTTAAATATTTAATTTATATACTTAATAACTTGATATCATTTCTCCCAATAGTTCTTTGTAGATGGCGTTGCCAATTTGGGGCTGACTTGGAGGACCAATCTATACACCAAATCAGCCTCAAATTCATGCAATTTATTGTCATTATCCCACTTATGAATTGGTGGACATTTATTGGATTGTGAATCATGAAAAAAAATCAAAAGTCCCTATTTTAAAAAATAAAAGTCCACAAATTAACAATTAAAACTATTCAAACAATTTGATTTTGGCATCGTGAGTTAGCAATTGCAGTGCATAATTTAATTGCTAAATTTTAAGTTAATATATGTCTCGTGTACAATTTTTTAATGCTCGAATTAGGCGGGACTCGAATTGTGAAGTGTAGCACATGTGTCAAAGTTTTTTGGGCCCCACCCGTGATGAATGTGTTATATCCACACCGTCCATCCATTTTGTCAAATAATTTTAGGGCATGAGCCCAAAAATGAGGCACATCCAAAGCTCAGGTGGACTGCACCATAAGAAATAACAATAATTAAATGTTCACCATTAAAAATTTATTGGGGGCTACAAAAGTTTTAGATTAAGCTGACATGTGCGTTTTCTCTTCATCCACGTCAGTGTGACCCAATTAATAGGTTAGATGGAAAATAAACATTACAGTGGACCTTAAGAAATTTTTAATGGTGAGCGTTCTATAACCACTGTTTCCTATGGTGTGGTCCACCTGAGATTTGGATATTATTAATTTTTCAGATCCTGACCTAAAATGACGTGGCAAAATGGATAGACGACATGGATAAAATATATACATCATGGTGGGGCCCACTCTGGTCTGATCAGATCAGATTGGATGGAAAATAAACGTTACCGTGGGCCCTGCGAATTGTTTAACGGTGAAAATATTATCTCCACTGTTATTTTTGGTGTGGTCCAGATGATCTTTGGATATAATTCATTTTTTAGGTAGTGCTTAAAAATGATCTCTGAAAATAGATGAACGGTGTAGATGTAATAAATACATCACTGTGGAGCCCATATAACTTTGATCTCTTTGAACCGTTCGCACAACTCGGAGCTCGAGGAGTGTCAGCGCTCGTCTCAGCGCGACACGTACCTACAACTAGGCAGCTAGCTGGTGCGCGGTACGCGTGAAAAAAAAAAAAGAAAGAAAGAAAGAAAGAAAGAAAGCGAGAGAGGGAAACCGAAAAGAAAAGGAAGGGAAAGAAGAGAAGAAAAAAGAGAGAGGGAAAGGAGAGAGGGAGGGAGAGAGAGAGAGAGAGAGAGAGAGAGAGAGAGAGAGAAGAAGAAGAAGAAGAAGAAGAAGGCTGCCGCGGCCGCAGCTCCCTGAGAAGAGGAAGAAGAAGAAGAAGAAGAAGAAAGAAGAAGAAGAACCGAAAAGAGGTACGTTTTTCTTTTTCTTTTTTTTTTCTTTTTGCCCGTAACAGCCGTTACGGGTCAGTAACGGTCGTTACGCCCGTAACGGGACCGTATCGGCCGATACGTGTACAAAAAATGGAAACGGCCGATACGACCCCGTATCGCGTATCGGCTACCACCGTTACCGTTACGTATCGGCCGATACGGCCGAAACGTAACCGTTTTGGCACACCTTGGCTAGCACATATTCTTCCCAAGGGCATCCATTTGTCACATCTCCAAGAGATTGTGTGCAAGCTGAGCATGTGCGATATCTCTCTCATTTGAGGGGGCATATTTTAGTGTGGATGCATATGGACGTAGAGTCCATGTGTGAAGTAAATCACACCATGTGATTTACATCACAATCCAATCCACAAAAGAGTACAGAACATATATACTGAATAAATCATGAAAAAGAAGAGAGAAACAAGGGCCGAAGTGGGAGTTTCTCCAACTTGGAGCGAAACCATCCATAAAGTCATAAAAAATCCTAAAGTCTTCATCCTCAAAACAGGTATTTACGAGAGAAATGAACAACACTAAAAGCTCTACACAGTCTAGATCATCCACCAAATCTAATCTTCGTCCACATTAAGAAACCCACTTAAGCAAATCAAAGATCCCCAAAAATCCATAATTTCTACACACGAATAAATATTAGCATGCTGCCCTTTACCTCACAACAGAAGACCATATCAGGTATGCATATAAGGTTGATCAAGGTGGCTGCAAGGTGTTTATGACAGGTCAAATTCTCAAGGCAACCAAAATTAGGCAACAAATTCAACAAAGATATTTCATAAATAAATTTAGCAGGCACATGTTTATATGTCTGGTGAATGATATCATCACAATGCAACATAACAGGCTAAACTGCAAACATGAAGGAAAGCAAGTCTTGCCTCTACAGATTCTCCCAAGGCAGCACGGGCTTGACCTCGTCGCTTCCATGCCTCTCCAGCTAATGGGTTTGATTCTATAGCCTATAAGAGAATTAGATGACATGAGCATTCACTTGTAACTGCTGGTGTTAAGGTATAAATAAATCTGAAACAATGGCACAAGTATAGGGTTTAGAAGGACACATGTACCTTGGTGAAGTCAGCAATAGCAGCATCAAGTTCTCTTTGAAATGCATATGCTGTTCCCCTTCCAATCAATGCCTCAGGAGACGTAGGGTTCTCTCTTAAAATCTGTTTCCAACATAATATTAGGTAATGCCAATAACTTGAAAAAGTATTAGTGACTGTGAAGACAATCAGTCAGCTATGTAGAAGATATAACCTGGTCAAAGATTGAGATCGCGTGATCATATCTTCCATCGTTTACCTGCAAAAAAGTTGATATTATAGCTTACTAGGCCTGTTTTGTAGAACTTATTTTCAGCACTTAACACTAAAATTGGCTGTTTTAAGTGATTTTCCCTGATTCAGACTGTTTGGTAAATCCATAGACTTTAGTGCTGAATTCAAATTTTCACAAAAAAAAAGGGGGGGAGGGGGGGGATTTTTTTTAAGCTTCCTTTCTGACTTAATACTTAACGTGCAATGCAGTAAGTGATTTTGAATTAAACTTTTATAAATGGAAACTTTGCCCCTCCACTACAAGCTTTGGCAGGGCAGGTTACGTAGGGTTGAAGTAGCGTTTACATGGCAAAGTTCTTTGGCCCCCATCATGATGTATGCATTATATCTACACCGTCCGTCCATTTATCCAGACCATTTTAGGGCGTGAGCCAAAAACTGAAGCACACCCAAAGCTCAAGTGGACCACACCATAGAAAGATGTGGGGATGATGACGCCCACCGTTGAAACCTTCCTAGGGCCCACCAAGATGTTTATTTGCCATCAAATCTGTTCATAAGGTCAGGCAGACCTGAATGAAAGGAAAACAAAAATATCAGCTTGATCCAAAACTTGTGGCCCCAAGAAGTTTTCAATGTTATGCATTCAATCCCCACTGTTTTCTGTGGTGTGGTCCACTTGAGCTTTGGATCTACCTCATTTTTGGGCTCATTACCTAAAATGATCTGAAAAAAGTGGATAGACGGTGTGGATCTAACACACAAATCATGGTGGGGCTGACGGAACGGTGCCATGTGATAGCGAGTACTAACGCGTATTATGGAATGGATGTGGATTTCTTGCCAAAAGCCTTTCTATGGAAGTTCTGCATTGGGAAGCTACGTGGGGCCCACAGTAATATTTGTGAGAAATCCACCCCCTCCATACATTTTACGAACTCATTTTAGGACATGCAACAAAAAATGAGGAGAATCCAAAACTCAAGTGGGGCACAAGAGAGGAAACAGTGAGGATTGAATGACCATTGTTTTCCCTCTAGTGTGACCCACTTGAGTTTTGGATCTGCCTCGTTTTTGTTCGCATGTCCTAAAATTAGCTCGAAAAGCAGATGGACGGCGTCCATTTCTCACAAACATCACAGTGGGCCCCACCTAGCTTCCCACAAACTTCCTGTGCCTTTTGCAGAAAATCCGCGTCCATTGCAGAAGGGGAGCAGATTAGGTGCGGCCCTGGCCTCACCCAAGATAGTGCGACCATTACATGGGGCCCACTTTGATGTGTGTATTCTACATCCGCACCGTCCATCCATTTTTTTCAGATTATTTTAGGGCATGATCCCAAAAATGAAGCAAATCAAATTCTCAGGTGGACCATACCATAGGAAATAGTGGTGATTGACCATTAATGGGCCACAAGTTTTGGATCGAACTGATTTTTTTCCCTTTATCAAGGTTTTTTTAATCTTATCAACAAGCTAAATAACTATTGCAGAAACATAGCCCTTGGAAGTTTTAATGGTAGGGCGTTCAATCACCAATGTTTCTAATAGTGTGGTCCACTTTAGATTCGGATCTTCATTACTTTTGGGCTCGTGCACTTAAATGGCATGCAAAAATGGATGGACGGCATGGATATAGAATAAACACATCAAGGTGGGCCTCACAGTAAGGGTTGCACCATCTTGGGCAAGGCTGGGTTGCACCGCATCCGCTCTCTTGTAGACACAAATTGTCAAGCACGGATTGGGAACTGCCCCCACCATGACCTAGAGACGGATGGTCTTGTTAGGGGAACTGTGGGGCCCACTGATTTATATATTTTATCCGTGTCGTCCATCCATTTTGACGGATCGCTTTAGGGCATGAGCCCAAAAAGGAGGCAGATTGAAGGCTCAAGGGGACCACACCACAGGAAGCAATGGGGATTGAATTCCTACCATTGAAAACTTCCTAGGGCACACCGTAATGTTTATTTTCCATCCAACCTATTCATAAGGTCACATAGACCTGTGTGAAGGGAAAACATAAATATCAGCTTCATCCAAAAAATTTGTGCCCCCCAAGAAGTTTTCAACGGTAAGCTTTCAATCCCCATTGCTTCTCATGGTATGGTCCACTTGAGCCTTCAATCTGCCTCCTAGGGCCCATTGTAACGTTTATTTCCCATCCAACCTGTTGAGTAGGTCACATAGACATGGATGAAGGGAAAACGCAAACATCAACTTGATCCAAAAACTTTTGTGGCCCCAAGTAGTTTTAATTGTGGGCATTCAATTACCATTGTTTCCTATGGTGTCGTCCACCTGATATTTGGATATGCCTCATTTTTTGGGCTCATACACAGAAGTAAGCCGGTAAAATGGTTGGACGGCACGGATTTCACATAAACATCAAGGTGGGCCATCTCCTTTTTTTTTATGGCCGAGGGATGACATGAACACTCATGTTACATAAATTGTACATGATGGTGTTCTGTGGGCCCCACCATGATGTATGTATTTTATCCACGCAGTCCATCCATTTTGTCAGCTTATTTTAGGGTATGAGACAACAACAAAAAAAAAAAAAAAGGCTGATCCAAATCTTGGGTGGACCACAGCATAGGAAAAGTGGTGATTGAATGCCATCGATGGGATGGTTGTGATTGCATAACCTAACAATTGTTGAATGACGGATGATAAAAATTTGGTAGTGTGGCACACCTATCAAATAAAAATTTGTATGTGTGACCCATTTATTTTACAGGACAAGAATTTCTTTTTTCAAACCAAAACAATTTTTTAAGGTCATCGAACCAAAAGCATGTTATAGGTGGGACCCTAGGGATGAATGACCCAACATCTACTAGTGTACCATGTCATCATGTGTTGTGAGTCATCTCTCACAAGGGGAGTTATATGATGCTCCACCTGAGTATGGTTCATATCTCAGGTTTTTTTGTACAGGTGCACCCACTGGCTTTCATGATCAACAATGCTATTAAAATGGGGCCCACTATGGATGGATCATGGAAAAATAATAATAATAAATAAATATTAGATTATCCTAATCTTCAAATCAGCCTTTATCAGTTAAATATGAGATGTTTAATTGTCCAATTCAAGGACACTAATCAAAGGTTATGATTATTCTATTAAGAAGAATATAGTATATGGTCCATCAATCCAAAGATTATGTTTGAGAGATATATGTGAATTGGGCATAGGTATGCCAAATTTGGTGGCATGGCAATAACAAATTGTCTCTCAAACTCTGCAAAAGATAGAAATTGAGACAATAGGGGCAAATATGACAAATTGCCAATTTACAGACATTTATGGTTTGTGCTTACCAAACATATTTTTGTGAAAAAAGCACTTAATTTCAGATATCAGGACTTTTTCAGATAAATTACCAAACAGATTTTTCAGAACTTACAAGTACTAAAATTCAGCACTATAAGTTTCCAAGTACTTAAATTAATTTTCAGACCTAGTTTTTCAGTTTACCAAATGGCACCTAAGCTGATATCTGAAATAACTCCATCCCAAATCAAATTACCAAAAGATCTAACAACCAAGGTCAACAGGATGAGAAATGTCTAAGTCGCAAAAAGGTTTAAAGATGAAACTTTCAAATATAGAAAAGACATCGACTCTAAAAATATCCAAAGAATGAAAAAATGGCCAAGTAAAAACGTTGGATGCTAGTGCAGCCATTTCAACCCTCAATATCAATAATAAAAAAGTGTTGTACTTTTTTTTCCAAAAACAGTAAACCATATGAACAGTAGTGAACCGAATTTCTTTGAAAGTTATTAATAGATCTGGCATAGTATCGCCAATGCTAGAGCCCAGGTTAACAGGATTTCCTCTCTTTTGGTTGATGGCGTTCCGAAAAGGCAAAGATTTTCCATGCTATTGTATCTTACTACAGGTCTTTACTTTCAGAAGAGCAATGGGTTAGGCCTCAGTTGGACAACTTAGTCTTCACCAGGATTTCTATAAATGATGCATCTGATCTAGAGAAGTCGTTCTCGGAAGAAGAGGTGAAAGCAGTCATTGGATCGATGTGTGAGGACAAAGTGCCTGGCCCCGATGGATTCCCAATTCTTTTCTTTCAAAGATTTTGGAACATTCTGAAGGCGGATATTGTGGACTTCCTTGCAGAATTTTGGGAAAGGAGTCGCCTTTCCGTTGAGTTAGGAGCCTCCTTTATTGCGCTTATCCCCAAAGTGGAAGGGGCAGACAATTTAAAAGACTTCATGCCAATTAGTTTAATTGGGAGCCCTTACAAGATCCTGGCTAAGATTCTTGCTTCCAGGTTTAGGGCCACTTTGTCTAGTATTATTTCTGAAAATCAAGGGGCTTTTGTGGCAGGTAGGCAAATCCTAAACAGTGCTCTAGTGGCTCATGAATGGATTGACTCTAAATACAAGGAAAAGAAAATAGGTCTAGTTTGCAAATTGGATATCGAAAAAGCTTATGACCATGTGAATTGGGATTTTTTTTAATTACATACTTGATCGGCTGGGTTTTGGAAAGAAATAGAGGTGATGTTCCGCTTCATTATCTATTTTAGTTAATGGAGTTCCGAATGGGTTCTTCGAGGCTTCTAGAGGGTTGAGGCAGGGACACCCGCTCTTGCCTTACCTATTTGTGGTGTTGGTGGTGGAGGCTCTTAGTGGGATGCTTGACAAGGGTGTTGCAAATAGTTTGTTTAGAGGATTTGATAACCCAAGGGTCAACAAACAGATTTCTCATCTCCAGTACGCGGATGACATGCTTTTGTTTTGTGAAGCGAAGGAGGACTCGGTAGATAATCCTCGAAAAATTCTGGTTTGTTTCGAAGCTATATCAGGGTTGAAAATTAATGTGGCTAAGTCGGAAATGCTTGGGGTGAATGTAGATGAGCCCGACCTTCTTCGTTTCACGACCATCTTCGGCTGCAAGATAGGAGCCTTCCCTCTACATATTTGGGGTTGCCTTTATGCATTGGGAAACCACACAAGTATCTATAGGATAGGGTGATTTAAAGTATCAAAAGGAAATTGGGAACATGGAAATGCAAATGTATGTCTATGGGGGGTCGTTTAACCTTCTTAAAGACGGGTTACTCTAATATGCCTATTTATTTCATTTCCTTGTTCAAGTGCCCCAAGTCAGTGCTCGACAAGCTAGACAAGTTGAGAAGATATTTCCTATATGAAGGAAATGGTGCAAAAAGAAAGTTTCATCTTCTAAGGTGGGATGAGGTTTGCAAACCTATTATTCGAGGCGGGGCTGGCATTAAATCTTTGGGGAATATGAATGTGGCCCTACTCGGGAAATGGATTTGGTGGTTTGGGGTGGAGAAAGGCGGACTTTGGAGATAGGTGATAGCAAGAAAATATGGTACGCAAGACGGCGGTTGGTTCATGAGGCATCGTTCACTATATAGAACGTCGGCAATTCGGAAGGCGATAGCAAACACCAAGCATTTGGTTGGACAGGGGATTTCCTTCAGGCTTCGTAGAGGCAATCGGATTCGCTTTTGGATAGATCCTTGGTGTAACGAGCAAGTGCTTCAATCTTTGTCCCCAAGGATCACTCGTCTCGCTCTCGACAGATTTGTTACGGTGGCAAAGTGCCTTTCCATAGTTGAGGATTTAGTTGTTTTGTCTCCACCTTGGCGAAGGAACTTGTTGGATGGTGAGTTAGACTAGTACATCAATCTCTTGAACCTTCTCAACAGTGTTAGGCCGGTGATTACCAAAGAAGACTCCATGTATTGGTTGCAACACCGATCGGGGAAGTTTATGGTGAAGACTATTTCTTGTGGTTTCAGAGATTCCTTCTTAGTCGGGCCGCCCCCATCCTCTTCATTTTTGGTTCTATGGCGCTCCTCCTAGGGTGGTTGTCTTCGTTTGGCTCCTTGGTGGGGGTAGAGTTCTCACGGTGGACAACCTATTGAGGAGATCGTTGGGCATTTCGAATATCTGTCTTATGTGCATGGGAGATAGGGAGTCTATTGACCACTTTTTTAGCCATTGCCACTTCGCTCGCTCAATTTGGAACCACTTCTTCAACGATATGCAAATCGCTTGGGTTATATGCCCAAGTCTATTAGCAAATTGATATGCACATGGCATGGAGGGGGAGTTGGCAAATCTAGGAAGGCTAAAGGGTGTCTGCTTTAAATGGGTGTTTGCTAGGTGATTTGGGGAGCGCGGAATGGGAGATGTTTTAGGAATGAGAATGTGTGTATAGGGGAGGTAGCGTACAAAGTTAAAAATTTAATGCCTAGTTGGGAAGTTTATGTAAAGGCCGCAGCTGGCGGCTCCCTTTCTTGATTTGGTTGGCTGGGGGTTGTATTATTTGCCCGCTTTTGCGACTTATCAATAAAATTGTTGCTCTAAAAAAAAATAGATCTGGCATTGAAAATATCAAATTCGGAATACAAGAGTAATTGTGATAAGGACATCCGACCATTTAGAATTATACCAGAGGAGATCGGCCCAGCCTTCACTTTGGCTCAATGACTTGTACGTGGGCCTGGGTGGGCCGCACTAAGGACTTGAAGACCCCACAGGTATGATTGTGCACCTTCGAAGACCCTACACTAAAAATATGCATGTGGGGTGCTTATTTGAGGAGTTTTGACCATTGGATCGCGAGGACACAACGATCGGGCTGTTGGATCTTGTGGATTCTTCGATCGGGCGGTTGGATTGTCGTGATCCTTGATCACTTTGATCATTAGTAATTTTATGTTTTTTATGGTTATTTATATTTTAGAACGAGTTATTTTCAGCTTATTGCATCATCGGATGTGAGGTGTGTTTTTATTGAGGGGTATTTTTGTAAAAACACATTCATTGAGACTGTATAAGGGGGATGTCCAGCCCTAGTACATTATTATGGAATGGAAAAAAAAAAAAAAAAAAAAAGACTCTTTTGCTAGAAAAGCCTTTTTTCTCATGTGATTTGAGATTCTCTTGAGAAAAGAGACTGCTTGGTGTGAATCCAAAGCTGTGAAGCCTAGTTATCCTCTTCATCTCTATCTTATTCTTCTCTAAAACGTTTTTTTTTTTTTCACGCCTTTTCTATTTCTCTACTTTATAACCAAAATCTTCCTTACCCTTCAACATGCTCCACAGTCTCACTTCCCATCATTGTATAACCATAACCTAGGCCTAATCAATCAAAACCAAAGAGTGTACAGTCTGCCCCTATCCATACAAACCGTATGGACGAATGTATGGACAACTGTACACCCTCTTCCCCCTTCCTTCTTTGATTTGGTAAAACCCTAACCCCAATAACCTTCAAAATCCCTAACTTTCTAACCTTAGAATTGCACAAATCTGCCCAGTGAATTAGAACCATACCTATGCTAATATGAGAGTTCCAGTCTCTCATTAGGCCTTACATTTTCGTGCTTATGTGGTTTATGCCTCTGTGGGATTGTGATTGAACATAAATCTTAATTTTATTATCTATTGGGAACTCTTTTAATCATGGTAGAATGGCATATTATATTCAACTTATTTGATTAATCCATTAATAATCTTCTACATCCAAATGGTTAGATCACACATCTTGCATCAAATTTTGCTATTAGAGCATAGGGTTTTAGCATAAGTATACGTAGGGTCAGCACATTCATCACACCTAGGGTCTTGTTAGTGAATTCATTGCATATAGAGTCTATGTTTACATATTGCAACGTCTAGGTTAGTCACTTTTCCATTGTCATAACATTAGTATTTTAGACTAGTCTTAAGTCTTAGGCCCCTTAGTTTGTAATGCATGGGGCATTTTCACACCGGGCTCGAGTGGGGTTGCCTGTGGGATGCAGGGGCACACTCGGGGTGGGCAGCCCGTGTGAAGCGGATGGATCGTGTGAGGCGGGCCCCACCCGTGTGAGGCGGTACCCATGTGATTTGGGGCCAACGAGGGGGGTTCGACCGAGGTCCTAACCCATGAGATGTGGGGCCTGGGCTATGAGATAAAGGGATTGATTCGCCATGCTCTAACAGTTTGATCTTTTAGAGCAAGTGGTTAATTATCCTATGTCAATTTGTCCCTTGTTTATGCCCATGAGTACTTGGCGAGGTTTTGGTCTTCACCCTACTACCATGAGCCAAAATCAGCTTCTCAAAACTCTTAATGCCATAGCCATTGCACGACACCCAAATAACTCCGCTAACTTCGCCACCTTTATGGATATTGACCATAAAGGCCGACACCATTTCAAAGCATCTCACAATTTTCCTCAAGTTATCCACCACATTCTTCTGCATCACATAATAGGATGATGTCATTGGCAAACTATGGGTGAGAAATCTAAAACTCTGCATTCTCCAACCTAAATTGGCTAATGAGACCAGTAAATTGACTTCTATCTAACATCTTACTGACCACTTCCGCTACCACCATGAACAAGGAGAAAGCGGATCCCCCTACCAGGGACCTCTCAAAGGCTTAAAAAACCTTTATGGGACCCGTTAACCAACATAGATAACTTGGCTGACATATAGTCTTGAATCCACCTCCTTCTCTACCCACATCCCAAATGCCTCAGTATATAGTCAAGGAAGGCCCAGTCGACATGGTTGTATGCTCTCTTAATCTCTTAATATCCAGCTTGCAGATGATGCCCTTTTCCTTTCCTATAACATGAACCGATGCATTAGAGAGCAATTTGAGCAATATCCAGGATTTGTCTTCCGACAACAAACATACCTTAGTTAGACACTCAAAATTACGTTCACTAGAACCACTCAAAACTTCACAACCAAAATTTTAGCCAGGATCTTGTACGGGCCCGTAATAAGGCTAATTGGCCTGAAGTCTCACAACCATTCAGCCCCTTTCTTTGGAATAATTACTATAAAGGAAGCACCTCACTCCAACAATAGACGACCTCTTTCAACAAACTCAGCTATGAAATTTACCAAAAGCACCCTTCACCAATTCCCAAAAAAAAAAAAAAAAAAAAAAGGTAGAATGGCTTAGGAAAACCATCCAAACCCCAGGCTTGTCCCTATCTAAGGCTTCCACCACTACTTTGAGTTCCTCCTCAAAGAATGGCCTTTCTAGAGATTTGGCCTCCACTGCAAAGATTTGGTCGAATGACAAATTTTTGAGCTGCAACTGCTCCCACCTCTCACTCGTTAGCAAGTTCTTACAAAACTGAACTATTGTACCACAAATCTAAGATTTTTCTTTGACCCTTTTACCATCCACCAACACACTAAATCTTATTAATCCTAGCATGAGCGCTAGCAATGTCATGAAATTTTTTCTTATTCTAATCTCTTTAAGCCACGCTGCTCTAGACCATTGTGTCGACTTAATCTCCTCTTGTTGTTGCTAAAGAATATTGCATCTTTTCTTTAAATGGATCCCCCTACCAAGTTATAAAAAGAGTTTTTTTTTCATATAGCCCCTCTACTTTCTGATATTGGCAAATACACCTAATAGTTTTGCGATTTCCATATTCCTTCACTACAGTTTCCTGGCAAGACCTGTTAGCCCTTCGTTGTGACGGCCATTTAATTATCTGTTAATGGCACATTTTTGCGGATGTGAAATATGACCAAAACATCCTCTTGAGTGAAATGACCAAAACGACCCCACAAACACTTGCCCCGAACCCACCACCTATGCCATCGCCACTACCCATCCCACCACCTCAATCGCCAAATCCAACACCACCAAGTTTCCATCCAACGCCAGCGCCACAACCAAAACGACCACCTACACCTCCATCGCTACTCCTGCCAAACCCACCACCTCCTCCTGCCAAACAACGCATCCTCGATATTCTCTCCTTCCTTCCCGTCCTCTCTCACTCTCCTAACCCACAACAAACCCCACTGCAATCCCACCAACACCACCCTCCATTTCAAGGAACCTACACTCTCCCTTCTTAAACTCTACTCCTTCCATGCAAGAGCTCAAGGAGCTCCATGCCTGCCTAATTTATCTATTTTTTTTTAGACGTAACAACAATTTATTGAACGTTTAAAAAAAACAACAATTTATTGAAAGCCCACCAAAAGGTGGGAAAAGAATACAAAGCTACACAAATGCCGTTAAACAGGCAAAGAAAGAACAGCCATAGGAGTAGACTCACGAGGGATCCAACACCTAATGAGTAGGGTTGTCAATGGGTTGGGCCTAGGGTAGGTCTCGGCCTGGATTTTGAACTGCTTCGGACCGGGCCTTTCAAAAATCTGATTTTTCAAGCCCAAGCGCGTCCCATTGACACCCCTACTAATGAGGCCAATGACAACCCTAATAACACCGTCCCCTGAGGATTTACCACCTTTAAAACACCACTCATTCCTTCTTTCCAAATAATCCAAAAGATAGCCAAGATAAGGAGCCTCCAAATCTTTTTCCATGCTTTCCCACCATCCCCACCTGTCACGCCCACATGAGATTCTCCACCGATTCTAGCATTAACCGCATCATGTTAGCCTCTTGAAGGAAGAA
Source organism: Magnolia officinalis (assembly GCA_021015155.1). Classification (NCBI taxonomy): domain Eukaryota; kingdom Viridiplantae; phylum Streptophyta; class Magnoliopsida; order Magnoliales; family Magnoliaceae; genus Magnolia; species Magnolia officinalis. The sequence continues at coordinate 33,870,495 of JAJHSJ010000010.1, forward strand.
ATCCCACACTTTCCAAACAAAGTTGCAATGAATAAAGAGATGGTTGATCGATTCCGCGTTCTCCATGAACATCAAGCAAATATTAGGGAGAATGACAGCCTTACGCTGAAGACTATTCGGATGTTCATTGCCACCGACTTCCAGACCGTCTCCCCACAACTACCCTCCTTGTATTCAACACTCTCTCCCCCAACGGCAATCTCGGCTACACCCGCCTCCTCTTCAACTGCTCTGAAACCCCTCTAAACACTTTCATCTGAAGCACCATGATCAGGGCCTATTCTAAGAGCACCACCACTCAAATTGGTTTTGAATTGTATAAGTTGGTGTTGTAAAGTGGAGATGAGGAAAAGTAGACTTAGATGGTTTGGTCATGTGCAACGGAGTTTAAGAAATGCGCCAGTTATGAGTGCGCACAGAAAGACATGGGTGGGGGTACTAAGAAAAGACAATCTTGAAAGAGTGGAATGGCAGAAAATGATTCATGTAGCCGACCCAATTAGTTAGGACAAGGCTTAGATGATCATGATGAAGCCGATGTTGGAGAGTGGCATCATTTTGGAAAAATTAAAGGTTCCTTTTGTACTAAATGCTTACACTGAATTAAGGGGTACTAGGGAAGACGGTCATTCAAGGGCAGGTTATGAAGCTTGGACTAGATTTGAATGTGTTTTTTGCAAAATTGGCTCGTGAGGTAGTATCTGAGTATTGGGAACTTTTGGTTTGCACACTTGGTGTTTGATCAAATTTCCAAGGAGCCGAGTGAGGTAACTTAGAATATTAAAAAATATAAAAAAAAAATAATAATAATAATAATAATAAATCATCGCCCACCAAATGGTTGACGGTATTCATTAGTTGGTACTTATTTAGTGAAGCAGGGAGGTGGTGTTTGGCGGGGTGACAAGGCAAGTGGGAGGTGGTGGGTTCAGTAGGGAAGAAATGGAGGCATGGACGGTGGCATGGATGCTAGTGGTGGTTTTGGCAATGGTGATGGAGTCAACGGCGAACTCAAATGGTAGTGTTGGTGGAGGATTCAATGATGGAGGTGGAGGTGAGATGGGCAAGGTGGTGATTTCGAGGGGAGTGGCAGTGGGGTCATTTCACCTACGAGGGTGTTCTAGTCATTTCACATCAACAAAAACGTGCCATCAACATATAACATAATGGCCATCACAGTCGTCAAGAAATAGTAGTGAGGGAATATGAAAATTGCAAAACTACAAGTGGAAATCTGCAAACGTCGAAGGAAAAAAAAAACAGAGGGGGCTATAAAAAAAATAAATACTTCAAAATTCTAGCCACTCCCTCTTGGAAAAAACCGACAAATGTCAAGAATTATCAGAAAAAATAGGGGATATATGGAGGAAAAAAAAAAAACAGGGGCTATAAAAAAATAAAAAACTTAAAAATTCTAGCCACTCCCTCTTGAAAAAATCAATAAATGTCAAGAATTGTCAGAAAAAATAGGGGTTATATGGAAATAAAAAATAAAAAACTCTTTTAAAAATGTTAGCCACTCCATCTTGAAGAAACTGACAAACATCCAAGAGGTGAAAACAAAAAACAAAAAGAAATTCCCCTAAAATTCCTAAAGCTACTTTACGCTACAAATATGAATGATCAACTGACTCCTCTGGCTCGTTGCGCATGAAATAGATTCTCGGGAGCTAGTGATGTTAGCTTTTGAGATGATCCATAGTGAAAAACTTTCAGCAATCACGATCTAAGAAGAAGAAGAGGTTGATACCCTTAGGGGAGTAAATTCTAAACTAAAAGGGGGAACATTGTCCCTTAACAACTCAGAAGAAAAAAGGAGTTTGAGAACTCACCCCTCAACATCCACTTCCAAATCCTTTTTACTCCCTATCTACAATGATAAAAACTTCTTCAAGCCTAGCATGAGATTCATAGTTGACACGAACTCCTCTTTTAGATTTTTAACAAAACAAAATATTCCAATCTTCCCCCCAAATCTCCTAGCAATCCTTCACCCGAGCCTCCTTTCGACTTGCCACCCTGTATATTAGAGGAAATGCACACACCGAAGGTTCAATTTGCCAACCATGTTCCTACTAAAAACTAACCATACACCCTCAACTGTTTATTCCATACTATTAGACACCTCTCTCATCTTGGCAATTTCTTTTCACACCTTCAACCCCCGCCACACCTCTCCCATCACCTGACACCCAGCCTCTCTCCTTGATGCCATAGTTACTATGAATAAGCATACTCCACAATACCTCCTTTTCAAAAGAAAAATGCCACCACAGCTTTGCAAGTAAAGCCCGACGACTCTGTTTAATCCTACCAATACCCAAACTACCTTGTTTCTTTGATTTCTGAACATCAGTTCATTTAACCAAATGATGCTAACATCTTACTACCCTCCCGCCATAAGAAATTCCTTTAAATCCTTTCTAATCTTCCAGTCACCTAACTCAAAATTCTAAACTCTAAATCCTTTGTAACCTCCCAGTCACCTAACTCAAAATTCTAAACTCTAAATCCTTTCTAAACTTCCAGTCACCTAACTCGGAATCCTAAACATGTAGAGATAAGAAACCAGAAGAATCGCCAGAGATTAGTTGATAACCATGATTCTTCCCCCAAAAAATATAAAGCTTTGATTTCAAGATGTCAATCTTTACTCAGATTTCCCAACAATAAGATTCCAAAACAAAATAAACTGGGGATGAGCAACAAGCAAAAGGCCCAAATACATAATAGGCCACTTATTGATCTTACATCCAAGGATGGAAACGACCTCCAGTACCAGACACCCAGTGCATTACAGCATGCTTACCAGTCAACTGCAAAGATAACCAATTTAAATATTATTTATTTTTGAAGGGTGACCAATTTAAATATTTATTACTCCTTTAATATTTTAAATATAATTAACGAAATACCAAGTCCAGTGAAGAAAAGAAATGGTCCAGTTTTCGAGTTGTCCCGACCTGGCTGGAGGTTTCAAGTTTTTGAATTATGTATATAACCAGCACTTTAACAAGCTTTAATGATTTACGTTGAATGAGTGAAAAACATTAAGGGACTGTTTGTTTTGCCCATTTCCCTGGTAATATAAAGTAATTATGTCATCATTACTGTTTTACCACTGCCAAACCAAACACAGGAATGGTCGGTCAAATGCAGATGTATTCGGCAGACAAGTAATTTGTAATCATTGCACTTTTTCATGTAACAATTGTAAAAATCTCCCTCCAAACAGCAACAACAGTTTATTTTGATAATGATTTGACATTGAAAAAATGTAAAATTGCCATCGTTGCGGTCAAATGAAGTTGGTGTCAAGAGACAAATAAAGTAATTTGTAATCATTGCCCATGTCCTTAACATTATTGTGGTCATGGGCAAAACAAACAGGCCCTGAGAAGCCTAACATGAACCAACAACCTATGGAAAACTTTACCAGCAGCACATTGCAACATAAAAGACTAGCTTTCAAGAACCAGTTCCTTCAGTGAAGTGATTTCTGTCCCAATTACATTTTGATCATCTTTGAAGTAATAGATAAAGAATGTGTAAGCTCTACTCTTGTATCACTCTGAAATTTTTAATCTTTAAGCATATCACATAACATTGAGCTAATTCAAGGTACCATTCATAGAAGTACAGTTATACCTGTGCTATTCCTCGTGATAATCGGAAATCCAAGCTTATTGACTTGGTCTTTGAAGTACTAGTAACAAAAACCTTTTTATTTATTATAGCTCCATTACTTGATTTGTTGCGTATTTCAGCTGTATCCCTTGATTTGCTCCGGATTTCACGTCTATCAGTTGATTTCCTGTGAACTTCAGACCCAGAATCAGAAGCAGATGTAGTTATGCTCGAGGACTCCATAGCAAGGTCATCCCTTGATTTGCTGCGGATTTCATGCCCATTAATTGATTTACTGTGAATTTCAGACCCGGAATCAGAAGCAGATGTAGTTATGCTCGAGGACTCCATGGCATGGTCATCACAAATAATAGTCTTGTTCTGTTTAGCACTTGCCAGTAGCTCTTCCAGCTCCAGCAATTGCTTCAAATCTGCTGATTGACGCACAGCATTTCCATAACCCTGCTCCCATACAAGAAGTGCATCATCTTTCTTCCCCAAAGCTGACAGCGAGCGACCTGGAAGGAGAAGTGGCACACTATATAGATGATTTGATGCAAGAACACGAATAGAAATGTGTTATGAATATTTCAAATGAAATTTTCATTTGTACATTGAATAAACTATTCTCCAAGAACAATATCTCTTTTCAGACGGATTTTCGTAAAGCTATGGGATAAAAGTCATAAGAAGAATCAATCAGGAGAGTCACCGAGAACCCCATAAGTGAAATACAGTTACTATTTCTGATTGCATCATTGCTTTATCATTGACTGCAGTAAATCAAAAAACTCAAATATTCCTGTCTTTGTACTGGGCTAAGGGAAAACTTTAGAGTTAGGTCGATGAAGTGGAGAAGAGCCATCGGAGTCTAGAGTCTTGTTCCATCGCTGAATGCCTATGAAACTTAAGGGATTTTTTTATAAGACAGTTGTTTAGCTATGCTATTAGGGGCAGGTGGGCAGTTAGAAAGCAGCATGAGCAGAGATTTGGGTGTTGCTAACAGGAGATTTGAGTGTTGCAAACAGGAGTTTGAGATGGATGTGTGGCAAGGCTAGGAAGGAAAAAAAATTAAGAACAAAGTCATTTGGAGCAGCCAAGGAGCAGCTCTATCGAGAGAGAATGATGGAGAATAGATTGCGATGGTTTTTTCATGTGTAACATAGACCAGAGACGGCTCTGGTAAGGAGGGAACATTACTTAGGTTTGAATGGCCTGAAAGGAGGAAGAAAGGAAGGCCTAAATGGACTTGGATTAGGTGGTGTGAAGTGAAATGAAGTTTCGCACATTTACTGAGGATAGGGCCTCGGATAGGATTGATTAACCCTACACAGCTGGGCATGGTTAGGATGATGATGATGATGATGATGATGATGATGACGACAGCGATCACAACGATAACAATGATGTGGTGGCCTAAGGGAAAGTTTAGTCTTTTTTAATTTATTCCCAACATGCATACATTTCATTCTTGAGAATAAACACGAAATTTGGATTTCTACAAAATTGTGTGCATGGGCGTGCAGTGGAGTAAGGATCAGGAACTACATCTTCATATAATGGACATTGACAGTTACTAGGGATGGTTCCATTTTTTGCTTTTTCTTTTCTTTTCTTGTATCCTCTTTTTTGGTGGGGAGGGGGTGAGGGCATGCGCATGTTGGTTCCTTTTTTATTTGAGATGCCGATTTTTTTAAGTTTTGCACAATTGACAAGCTTAGAGACATATTTGGAGAATGAATTGCATCATTATGATAGAATGTCAAAATTTTCCATATCACTGCATGCTTACATAAATAAGAGAAGCCCAAAGTAGAAGAGAAGTCATTGATGCCCCCAAGCACTATTTGCACCAGCAGGCACATTACAGTAGTTGCAATCCAAGGGTAATGGGAACGCATGAACAGAAAACCCAGAAATATCTGATAAATCTAAGGAACGGCAGCATAATCAATGAAGCAAGATAATGCCTTATGCCTAACAAATTGATTTGTAATATACATAGCATACACAACTACCCAGCCAAGAGATGGTCAAATGGACCAAGCTAACGAGATGCTGCAGCCCAGTTATCAAATACATGAGATCTCAATATTTGAACCACAGGAATGGATGAAGAACACATGCTAGAATATTGGAATAGAGATGGATAAACAACTTTATTGAAATTGAAACTACTTCACTTCTTACAAATACTTAAATAAAACCTCCCAAAACTCCACTTTTATAGACCCCAAATACTACTTCACTACTTAAATATAGACCCCAAAAACACACTTTTATAAAACCTCACTACTTAAATATAAAACCTTGGCTAAATATAAAACGTCCCAAAAACACACTACTTCACTGCTTAAATATAAAACCTCCCAAAAACTTGAAAGTTGTTTATCCCAAAATCCTTGGCTAAATATAAAACCTCCCAAATACTACTTCACTACTTAAATATAGACCCCAAAAACACACTTTTATAAAACCTCACTACTTAAATATAAAACCTTGGCTAAATATAAAACCTCCCAAAAACACACTACTTCACTACTTAAATAAAACCTCCCAAAAACACACTACTTCACTACTTCCCAAAAACTTTTATAGACCCCAAAAACACACTCTAAAATCCCTATGAATCTTTGATGTAGATTTTGGGACTATTAGATTGTGTCAAACCAATCTAATCTATCTAAGATAGCAACAACTCTACCTACCAAAACTTGGCTAATTTGTAATGGCTTAAAAATAGTAAGAGTAAATCTAGAAAATCATCCCCATAATTGTTACAAAATCCTCAAAACCAGAACTCCTAATCTTCCAAAATTAGTAAATGATAGTATCTAAAGCTAGCCGCCAAAACTAGCAGCAAAAAACACAAAATTCAGCATATGTTGAGGCCCATGGTGGGCCTTGGGCCTATGTCATTCCCCCCGAGTTAGAAAGAACTTGACTCTGACGAGTTAAATGCTTGATACAAGCATTAGAAGTTCAGGTTCAATCTTTTCAATTCACTGCCCGTGATCCACGTGCTTCATAATAAGAGATTTGTTCTTCGATTTCACCAAGTATCACTTGTATTAGCCTTTTCGAGTGTCAGTAGTCCTCATGCATGACATGTGTTCAACTTCATTCTTTCTTTCTTTTTTTATTCAATTGTTTGCCCATATCAGCAATAACTTCATCTTACATGTCAAGCACCTACTGTGGTACTCAAACAAATCAACCATGTTGAAAGTCGGTGAAATATCCAAGCCATTTGGCAACCCGATCTCACAGGCATTGCCACGAACTTCCTCTTGACTCGGCATGGCCGAATGTTCTTAGACTTGAGTTTCTTATGAGCTCCTCTCGAAACTTTTCTTTATGGAGGTAAACCATAACCAAGTTCCTTTTTTTATACATCTTCTCTCAACAATGTTCATTCATAAGTCATAAGTTCTCAGAAATTTGGTTTGCTATCATTGATCTTCTTGTCTTTCATCTTTCGTACTTTTGGATGCCTGACAACTTCTACCCCTCTTCCTTATTAAATTTGGGTATTAAAAGCTAATTCATCGGGTGCAACATGATATTAACATTGTCCTCAATGGAAGAATAGGTGTTAGCCCAAGCCGAAATGCACCATATCTCGGTCCCACAAACATGTTTTGACTAGCAAAATGGGTGCATCCATAATTATTAATTACTACAACACTCCGCACCTCATCCTTGTACTTGGATCAGATGGAGAAGGATACTAAGCACCCCAACTTAATAGAGACTTTAGCCCACTTTCTTGAACCACATAATCTAGTAAGAACATGAATGCACGTGTTCTTTTAGTTTCAACTTGTCTACCATTTCCTGTGAAACTATGTTCTCACTGCTTCCTTCATCTATCAAAATTGAACACATCCTCCCACCAAAAATGCAGGCGGTGCAGAAAGTATTTTGTTCCAACCATCAGCCCTCATTAATCACTCAAAGAATTGATAGCATCACCAGTTGGATAATGGTGTATCCACTATCTCCATATACATCTACTGCATCTTTTACCGAGAAAATCAAGAAGAATATGTTCATATCGGTGCTAGTCATATGACCTCCAAAGGTGACGCAGGGATGGACTTGATGAGGTCGATCACCGTCTTCCTCAAGGGGATAACTACGAATCCACAGAGCTTCTCTAGACTCCTCACAGAGATAACTCGAATCCACGAGGGAAAATAAGAAAAATAAAAATAAATTCTAGAAATTCCAAAATTGATTGATTGATGATAAAAACAAATTTACAACCCTTTAAATAGTGATACCAAACCTTGGAAAAAGTTTCGGAATCAAACTCCCTAAAATTCGTAATTACCAAAAATAGTAAAATTCTAACTCTAATAAAAATCCTATTTCTAGTAAAACTCTTCTAAAGCCTAATTTCTAAAAATAAAAAATTTCAAATAAACTTTTGCTAGAAGAGTCCTAGCATGATTACAAGTTGTTTCTAAAAAAGAAGAAAATCTAAAACTCTAAAAATAAGAAAATATTAAAAAATAGGAATTACTAAAAATAGTAATTTTTCCTTAAATTTTCGTTTTTGAGCTGAAAGTGCGCGTTTTCTAGCGAAACGGATAGACACGACCCACTTAGTGGGACGGTTCACTCGGGTAGCCCATTTCAGTAAAGATTGATAGGTTGTACGTCTCGTAACGATACCCGGATCAAAAGTTACGGCCAATTTACAGTTCACCTTCTTTTGGTCCAACCATGCTAGGAATGTCTCTGTGCCACGTCCTACATCAGACCCCTCCAATTGGAAAAAATTCATCCTCGAGTTACTCAAGGGACTTCGCTCATGATACTCAAATAATTTCTGGCGTCGATGTTTATCAGCCTTTTCCTTGTACTTTGCATTACGCTCTTGAGCTGACACAATACATGTAATCATGCTCTCCTTGACTTGACTAGTATGGATCAATTCCTTCACTTGCTCCTGGAGTATCTCATACTCTTTCGGACTCATCCGATAGTGAGGGAGGTTGGGCAAGCTAGCCCCAGGGACGAGGTCTATGTGATGTTGGATATCCCGCATGTGGGGCAATCCATCGAGTAGCTCTTTGGGCTAGATTTCCTTGAATTCGTTCGGCGATGGCCTTAAACTTGGGGGAATGTTTAAAGGCTCCGATTCCTCGCCCTTTACCACTACGGCATGCACCTCGTCGGTCTCCTTGGATTCCTCTGTGAAATACTAAATGGTCAGGAGGGAACTCTCCTCCACTTTAGAAGCTCCAGGGTGGTTCTCTGCTGTCATAGGGGCAAGGACCATTTTTCAACCGTCTTTGACAAAGACGTAAACATTGTCTCGTCCTCGGTGGGTCGCATCACGGTCTGATTGCCATGGTCGACCGAGTAACATATGGCTTGCTTCCATATTGACCACCTCACAAAGTACTTGATCCTTATAATTTTTACCAATTGAAAACAAGACGGTACATTGTTTAGTTACCAATTGAAAACAAGACAGTACATTGTTCAGTTACCTTGGTCTCGTTCACCTTTTTTATCTAGCCAATCGAGTAAGAGGAAGGATGCTTTGCCGTAGGCAGTGTTCGCAATATCGATAATATCGGCCGATATTACCGTTAAACCCATCAAAAGTCCCAGAAATCTAATATATATATATATATATATATATATATATATAGAATTTTTTTGTATCGTGTGATATATCGCACGATTTTTTGCGAAATCCCCAATATTAGCGATATTATCGTACATTACAAAGCCAACAATCATTTGAGGAGAGAATTCCGATGATAAAAGGCCGGGAATGTCGGGTTTGCAATATTCTCAAAAAATTGAAAAAAAATCCAAACAAAAAGAGGAAAATCCATGTAAGAGAGGGGATTTCGGGACCTGCAGAAGATGTGAGCGTGAATGGAAGCTGAATCTAGTGGGCCACTTGATCGAGAGGTAGTGGTGCGCTGTAAGTGCGAACAACTCCCCCCCCCCCTCCTTACGATTTTCCTATTTTTTCATCGAATAGGAGAGAGATTTTCTGCGAAACGGAGATTTGGCCAAAAATTTGCCAAAATCGTAGGGATTTGGGATTTGAGATTTAGGGTTCTGGAAGGACGGGAACCCTTTCTTGCCGTGAAACTGGCTTCCGATGTCATTTATGGAAGCGGATCAGGTGGTGCACCACACACCAGCAACCTAGCTAGTGAGTCAACAAGTTCTGTGGGCCCTACCATGAAGTAAATGTTATATCCAAACCGTTCGTCCATTTCGTGAGATCGTTCCAAGGGTTGAGCCCAAAAATAAGACAGATCCAAATATCAAGTGGACCACACTGCAGAAAGTAGTGGGAGATTAAACGTCTACCATTGAAACCTTCTTGGGGTCGCAGAAGTTTTCGATCAATCTGATATTTGTTTTTTCTCTGCATCCATGTTGTGTGGCCTTATGAATAGATTGGATGGAGAAGAAACATTACGGTGGGCCCTACGAATGTTTTAACGGTGGGAATCATTGTCCCGCTACTATTTGTGATACCTTTGGATATGACTCATTTTTTATTACATGTCCTAAAATGATCTCACCAAATGGATGGTCAGTATAGATATAATAAATACATCATGATGGGGCCCATAGAGCTTTAATCCTCTTTTCATAGTTAATACGAACATACACATACACCAGTGAGGCCGCTGATGTGCGGTACAACAACTACTTGGCTTACTTTACAAACGGGTTGTGGGGTCCACCTTGATGTATATGTTTTATCCATGCCATCCATCCGATTTTTCATATCATTTAAGGACGTTAGGCCAAAACTTCAGTAGATCCCAATCTCAAGTGAACCACAGCATAAAAAGTGGTGAATAATCATTAAAAGCATTTTATAGGCCACAAGTTTTGGGTTAAGCTCATCTTTGTATATTCCCTACATTCACTTCTGCTTGACCTTGTCAACGGGTTGGATGACAAATAAACATGACAGATCTACTTAAATTGGGCCTTCATATGTTTTTAATGGTGAACGTTTAATCATCACTGTTTCATGTGGTGTGGTCCACCTAAATTTTGGATGTACTTAATGTTTGGGACAACATCCCAAAATGAGTTGAAAAATTGATTGGACAAAGTGGATATACAACATATCATCATGGTGGGCCCTACAGTAGCACTGTTTTCTGTGGTAGGGTCCACTTAGGTATTAGATCGGCCTCATTCTTTGGCTCAAGCCCTGAAATGGTCTCTCCAAATGGATGGATGGTGTAGATACAACACATACATAATGGGTAGGGCCACAATCAGGGTTCCACGCACATCATTCTCTGGCTCATGCTCTAAAATGATCTCTTAAAATGGATGGATGGTATGGATACAATCCATACATCATGGTGGGCCCATAGTCAAGGTTCACCCTTAGTGCGGCCCTGAGAAGTTTTTAATGGTGGTCGTTCAAGAATCACTATTTCCTGTGGTGTGTTCCACATGAGATTTGAATCTGCCTCATGGTCCTATCAGGCTCGTGGTGGGGCCCACCATGATGTTTGTGAGAAATCCACTGTCCATCCTTTTTTTTCATGGCATATTAGTTGTCCATTATGCATCATATTTAAATATAGTTAGTTGTCTTAGTTCAATCATACAACGCATAGCTTAAGACCCTATACAAAGGAAACCTATTATGTGTACTTTTTTGAGATTTTATAATTTAAAAGTGTGTATTGAGGTATTTTTTAATAATTCCTGAAGTTTCATTGAAAATTTCAACCAATTTCTCAATGTTTCCCCATGTTTCTCAAAAAGTGCGATAAATTACGCGATACAAACGATATATCCCATGCAATAACTGATATGTATCTGTATCCCAAGGGTGCGATACATTGCACGATACTGATATTTCGAACACTAGTCGTAAGCAGTGTTCGAAATATCGATTTCGCATTATGTATCGCACCCTTGGGATACGGAAACGTATCGATTATCACATGGGATTATCGGTTGTATCGCGTAATGTATCGTTGTTGTTGAAAACATGAGGAAACATTGGAAATTGGTTGAATTGTTAATGAAATTTCAGTGATTGTTAAAAAAGACATCAATACACACTTACAAATCAAAACATTACAAAAAACAAGTGCACATACTAGGCTTTCTTTGTATGTGGTCCTAATCTACGCGTTGTCTAACTAAATTGATGCAAGTATATTCATATAATTTATAAATGTAAGAAGACATGTGGAAATACAACAAATACATTCAAAAGCAAAAGAAGAATCACTAGATTAGGTTACATACATGTTTGATTTTATGTTTGGACACAGATTGAGACCGATTTGCAAGAAATTGGGAAATTTTTGATTTTTTTTCAATTTTCCACAACTTTGTCATTCTCCTCCAAATCTCGAAATCGAAGCTCCCAATCCATGATTTTTCATGTTTTGTAACAATTTGACATTGATTTAACATGATTTACAGAAAAAAAAAAAAAAAAAAAAGGAATCAAAATTTAAAAAATGCTCACTGGATCGAACATGTGGGATATATCCCTCTACTTGTGTGTTTCATATCGCACAGGTGGGATACAAGATATATCGTGGGATATATCGCCCGATATCGTCAATATTTAAAACACTGGTTGTAGGTAGCTGCAATTTTTCCACCATCGCCTTCGAGACGATGTTCTCGCTACTGCCACTGTCTATGATTACATCACAGACCTTGTCGTTGACAGTACATCACATACGGATTATATTGTGCCGATGCGGACGTAACTCCTTCCATGGAGTGTACAGTAATCGCCTCACGACAAAGGATTCGCCAAGATCCTCAGCCAACCATTCTTCGTCACCAACTCCTTCCTCGGTGATTTGTTCATCTTCATCAAATCCAGGGTCTTCTTTTGTTGTATCACCTTCAGTGCATCCTTCATTAATGGTCAGGTGGGCTGCGGGGCGTTGAGGGCAGGTGTTTGATAAGTAGCCCGATTGGCCACAGCGGTAACAAGTGTTTGGCCTTGGCCGAACATTAGGATTTGGAATCTTACTCGGGCCAGCTATTCTGGGTGCTACACGTTGAGGCCAAGATGGGTCGCTCCCCGTGTCACGGTCTACATTTGCGGGAGGTTGGGGACGTCCTCCTAATGGTTCTTTTTCTCGTGCCAGCACTGAATCATGTGTAGGACCCGTCATAGGAGGCTGAGTTGAAGGATAAGGCTAAGTAAGGACTCTTGCAAACTGTGTTTCTGCCCTACCTGCCAACTGAACAACTTCATCCATGATTCCAACCAAGTGTCAATCGTAACCCACCTATGAATCGTGCTACCATCTGCGATTCAGTTTCTGACAAGTCATTCCGGGTTGTCAACCGCTAGAATTCTTCGGTGTAATCTGTGACTGTTCGATTCCCCTATCGGCAATTTTGGTATTGCTAGAAGCTTAGAACAATATCTGCTCGTAATCACTAGAGAGGAATCATGATCGAAGAAGGCATCTCATCCGTGGCCAGGATTAGATTGATGTGGAGCGGGTCGCGGACAGTTTCATGGCCAAGATGGATCAGAAAAGGCCCGGTCGACGACAGAAGTGATCCGGACCGTCGGACCTTAGATCGGGCGTATCTCGCAATCCGGAATGAGTTACCTGACGTAAAATATATGATTTTGGGGTAGAACGAGCTACTTTAGCCAACCAACCCAGCTACGCTGGGTTGCGACGCCCGGAATTGCAAAAAACCCCTGGATTGACGGTCGTTTCCCTACTTTAATTTCGTTTTTACTATAAATAGTAAGTTTTAGTTTGATTATAACTCTTCCTCCGTTGGGCTTTAGGAGTTGCGCCCAACGTGAAAAGAGCTTAGAATAATTAGGACAACGGTTTGGTGAAGCCAAATAGGACACTTACTATTTTTGGCCGAAAACCTTGCGCACTAGTAGACATCACGACCGTCTATAAATAGTAAGTTTACTATTTATAGTAAGTCGCGGATTCTAGGAGTTCTAGTTGTAGTTTGATTCTGATTTCTTTCCCATTGCTTGGTACCCCTATTTAAAGGGTTGTGAACTCGTTTTTAGTCATTAATTAATCAATTCCGAATTTCTTAGAATTTATTTCTATTTTCTGCTTTCTTTCCTCGTAGATTCGAGAAGTCTCTGTGAGGAGTCCAGAGAAGCTCCATGGATTCGGAGTAGTTAATCTCATCACGTTCATCCCTGCGTCAATTGGTATCAAAGCGAGGATTTCCCTTGGCCGATGGCAAACAATGAAGGTATGAATCAAAATCCTGTGGACGGTGATTCAGGGATTCGTTATCTTTCGGAAAGAATGGAAGCTTTCCACCGAGAGAGTCAGTTGACCATGCAAGAGCTGCAGGTAACCCTCAACCGTCTTGCGGATGCGCTACTTCCGCCCCGAGCCCTAGGCGGTGCTCCACCACCCAGGGTGGCTCCACCACCTGTAGTTGCTATACGACACAACCCCAATTTTCGTAGAGCACTACCAGTGGCAAATCGTAGGGCTACACCAGATGATTCAAGTTCTAGCGACGAGGACCTTAATGAGGGTTTTGCCCGACGACCAATCCATGGAGGCGATCATCTAGATCGTGCTGAAAGAGACTATCGAGGTAAGGCTGAACTTCCTAGTTTTAATAGTTTATTACGTATAAAAGATTTCCTCGATTGGCTAGCCGAAGTAAAGAGATATTTTGATTATATGGACGTGCCAGATCATAAAAGGGTAAAATTGGTAGCGTTTAAATTAAAATCTGATGCTTCTGCATGGTGGAAACAATTACAACTCTCACGAGCCCGCCAGAACAAGGCGCCCATCTCATCATGGCAAAGGATGAGACGTCTCTTCGATCACGATTTCTCCCTAGTGATTATGAGCAGATACTATTCCAGCAATATCAAAATTGCCGACAAAGAAATCGAACCGTCACAGATTACACTGAAGAATTCCAGCGGTTGGCTACACGAAACGATCTGTCAGAATCTGAGTCACAGAAGGTGGCACGATTTATAGGTGGGTTGCGGCCGACAATTCAGGACAGAGTTCAGATGTACCCAGTCGGGACCATGGATGAAGCAGTTCAATTGGCGGGTAGGGCAGAAACACAACTTGCAAGAGCTCCTACTCATCCATATCCTTCAACTCGACCCCCCATGACGGGTCCTACGCAAGATCCAGTGCTGGCACGAAGAAAAGATCCAATAGGAGAACGTCCTCAACCTCCTACAACCGCAAACCGTGATACGGGGAGCAGCTCATCCAGACCTCAACGTGTAGCACCCACAACAGCGGGCATAAGTAGGGTTTCAAATCCTTATGTTCGGCCAAGGTCGAACAATTGTTACCGTTGTGGCCAGCAAGGCCACTTATCAAACACATGTCCTCAACGTCCCGCAGCACACTTGACTATAAATGAAGGGGGCACTGAAGATGAGGCCGCAGAAGAAGGCCATGGCTATGATGAACATGAGCAAATCACTGAAGAAATAGCAGGTGGCGATGAAATGACGGGAGAGGATCGCGGCGAATTTCTAGTTGTAAGGCGATTACTGTATACCCCACGAAAGGAATTACATCCACAGCAACACAATATATTTCGTACTCGGTGCACTGTCAACGGAAAGGTCTGTGATGTGATCATAGACAGTTGTAGTAGCGAGAACATCGTCTCAAGGGTGATGGTAGACAAGTTGCGGCTACCAACGACGAAACATCCTTCCCCGTACTCAATTAGCTGGATAAAAAAGGTGAATGAGACCAAGGTAACTGAACAATGCACTATCTCATTTTCAATTGGTAAAAATTATAAGGATCAGATACTTTGTGACGTGGTTGACATGGAAGCTTGCCACATGCTACTTGGTCGACCCTGGCAGACGGACCGTGATGCGACCCATCGGAGACGAGACAATGTCTACGTATTCGTCAAGGATAGTTGAAAAATAATCCCTGCCCCTATGGCACCAGAGAACCACCCTGAAGCTTCTAAAGTGGAGGGGAGTTTCCTCTTGACCATTCGGGATTTCATGGAGGAATCCAAGGAAACCGGCGAGATGTACGCCGTAGTAGTGAAGGGCGAGGAAGAAGAACCCTCAAACATCCCTCCAAATTTAAGACTGTTGCTAAACGAATTCAAAGAAGTCTGGCCTGAGGATTTACCTGATGGATTGCCCCCCATGAGAGACATCCAACATCACATAGACCCCGTCCCTGGGGCTAGCCTACCCAACCGCCCTCATTATCGGATGAGTCTGAAGGAGTGCGAGATATTTCAGGGGCAAGTGGAGGAATTGATCCGTAAGGGTCTCTTGAGAGAGAGCATGAGCCCATGTGCCGTACCAGCATTATTAACGCCAAAAAAATATGGAAGCTGGCGCATGTGTGTCGACAACCGGGCAATCAACAAAATTACCATCAAATATCGATTCTCAATACCACGATTGGACGACATGCTCGATATGCTAGAAGGGGCCAAGGTGTTCTCTAAACTAGATCTGAGGAGCGGGTACCATCAGATTTGTATCCAACCCAGTGATGAGTGGAAAACCGCATTCAAAAACAATGAAGGGTTGTATGAGTGGCTGGTCATGCCCTTCGACCTATCGAACGCACCAAGTACTTTTATGCGTTTGATGAATCAAGTGCTAAAACCGTTTACTGGCCGATTTGTGGTAGTATATTTTGATGACATATTGATATATAGTCAAGATGAGGCGGAGCACAGGAAACATCTCAGGCAGGTGCTACAGGTCCTACAAATTAACAAGTTGTACCTCAACTTGAAGAAGTGTAGTTTTTTAACTGACATCCTGTTATTTCTAGGATTTGTTGTAACGTCCACAAGCATTCGTGTGGACGATGAAAAGGTGCGAGCTATTAGGGAATGGCCGATCATGACAAACATTCATGAGGTGAGGAGTTTTCATGGGTTGGCGACTTCCTATCGTCGATTTGTGCGAGATTTTAGCACCATAGTCGCACCTATAACAGATTGCATGAAAAAAGGACCGTTTCAGTGGACCGATAAAGTTGAGAAGAGCTTTCATGAGATCAAGCATCATTTGTCTACAACACCGGTCTTGGTGCTTCCTAATTTTGACAAATTATTTGAGGTTAAGTGTGACGTTTCATACGTCGGAATTGGAGGAGTATTATCACAGGAAGGCAGGCCGGTAGCCTTCTACAGTGAGAAGCTCAGCGAAGCCCGAAAGAAGTGGTCAACTTATGAGCTTGAGTTGTATGCAGTTGTTCAGGCACTGCGACATTGGCGGCATTATCTGATTCAAAGAGAGTTTGTTCTGTACACTGACCATCAAGAATTAAAGTTTATTAATAGTCAGACTAACGTGAATCGTGTGCATGCTAGATGGGTTGCGTTTTTAATGGAATTTACATTCGTTTTGAAGCACAAGTCAGGGCAGCAGAACAAGGTGGCTGATGCACTTAGTCGCCGTACATCACTACTTGTTACGATGAGGAACGAGGTGGTCGGCTTCGACTGTCTCAAGGAGCTGTATGCCGAGGACTTTAAAGATTCTTAGATGAAGTGCCAAGAAGGTCACCCCAGTGACCTTCATATACAGGACGATTTTCTCTTCAAAGGGAATCGATTGTGCATCCCCCAAAGTTCTTTGAGGAAGCAGATTATTCAAGAGCTACATGGAGGTGGCCTCGGTGGACACCTTGGGCGAGATAAGACGCGAGCTCTTGTGGAAGAGCGGTATTATTGGCCGCAATTAGTATGTGATGTGGGAAAAGCCGTACAAAGTCGTCATGTTTATCAGACCTCCAAGGGACAATCTCAGAATACGAGCCTCTACACCCCATTACCTGTGCCTGACGGTCCTTGGGAGGATTTATCAATGGACTTCGTACTTGGTCTCCCACGAACACAACGCGGTATGGATTCGGTGTTCGTGGTGGTAGATCGTTTCTCCAAGATAGCACACTTTATCCCATGCAAGAAGACCCTCGATGCAACACACGTGGCGAATCTATTCTTCAGGGAGGTCGTACGGCTACACGGGGTCCCCAAGACCATTACTTCTGATCGTGACACGAAGTTCATTAGCCACTTTTGGCGGACTTTGTGGACTCGATTCGATACACGACTTCAATTCAGCAGTGATTATCACCCACAGACTGATGGGCAGACCGAAGTTGTGAATCGCACGTTGGGAAACCTCTTTTGCTGTATTTCAGGAGAAAAACCGAAGCAGTGGAATTTGGCATTGTCTCAAGCAGAGTTTGCATTCAACAACATGGTGAACCGCTCGACAAGAAAATCATCGTTTCAGATTATCTATGGACGAGTGTCTCGCCACACGCTTGACTTGGTCCCTCTGCCCAAACACCCGGGCACGAGCATTGCAGCAGAACATATGGCAGACAAAATCATGGGCATCCATGCGGAAGTGCAGACCAAGCTACATGCCTCGAATGAGAAGTACAAGGAACAAGCGGACAAGCACTAGCGACAAAAAGTGTTCGAGGTGGGCGACCGAGTTATGGTCCATCTGCGCAAAGAGAGATTTCCAACCGGGACGTACAACAAGTTGAAAAATAAGAAGATTGGACCCGTCCCAATCATTCGAAAGATCAATGACAACGCTTATGTTGTTGATCTTCCAAACGACATGGCGATCTCACGGACTTTCAACGTCGCGGACCTGACCGAGTATCATGAACCAGCGCAAGATGAGAACTCGAGGACAAGTTCTTTTGAAGAGGAGGGGACTGATGTAAAGCGGGTCGCGGACAGTTTCATGGCCAAGATGGATCAGAAAAGGCCCGGTCGACGACAGAAGTGATCCGGACCGTCGGACCTTAGATCGGGCGTATCTCGCAATCCGGAATGAGTTACCTGACGTAAAATATATGATTTTGGGGTAGAACGAGCTACTTTAGCCAACCAACCCAGCTACGCCAGGTTGCGACGCCCGGAATTGCGAAAAAACCCTGGATCGACGGTCGTTTCCCTGCTTTAATTTCGTTTTTACTATAAATAGTAAGTTTTAGTTTGATTATAACTCTTCCTCCGTCGGGCTTTAAGAGTTGCGCCCAACGTGAAAAGAGCTTAGAATGATTAGGAGAACGGTTTGGTGAAGCCAAATAGGACACTTACTATTTTTGGCCGAAAACCTTACCCGCTAGTAGACATCACGACCTTCTATAAATATTAAGTTTACTATTTATAGTAAGTCGCGGATTCTAGGAGTTCTAGTTGTAGTTTGATTCCGATTTCTTTCCCATTGCTTGGTACCCCTATTTAAAGGGTTGTGAACTCGTTTTTAGTCATCAATTAATCAATTCCGAATTTCTTAGAATTTATTTCTATTTTCTGCTTTCTTTCCTCGTGGATTCGAGAAGTCTCTGTGAGGAGTCCAGAGAAGCTCCGTGTATTCGGAGTAGTTATCCTCATCACGTTCATCCCTGCGTCACAGATGGGCGCCTTGTTCTCTCGAGCACGTGAGAATTGTAATTGCTCCCACCACACAGAAGCACCGAATTTTAATTTGAATGCTACTAATTTCTTATGCTCCGGCACATCCATGTAATCAAAATATTATTCTACTTTACCTAGTCAGTCGAGGAAATCCTCTATACGTAAAAAGCCATTAAAACTAGGAAGTTCAGCCTTACCTCAATGGTCTCTTTCAGCACGATATAGACGTTCGCCTCCATGGACTGGTCGTCAGGCAAAGCCATCATCGAGGTCATCGTCGCTAGAGCTCGAATCATCTGGGGTAGCCCTACGATTCACCATTGGTAGTGCTCTACGGAAATCGAGATTGTGCCATACAGCAACCAGCCAACCACAGGCGGTTGAGCATCGCCTTGGGCTCGGGGCAGAATTGGCGTATCCACAAGACAGTCGAGGGTTGCCTGCAGCCCTTACATGGTCAACTGACTTTCCCGATGGAAAGCTTTCATTCTTTCCAAAAAATAATGAATCCATAGATCACCGTCCACAGGATTTTAATTCATACCTTTGTTATTTGTCATCGGTCCGAGGAGAGTCCTCACTCTGATACCAATTGACACAGGGATGGACATGATGAGGTCGATCATCGTCTTCCTCAAGGGGATAACTACTTCGAATCCATGGAGCTTCTCTAGACTCCTCATAGATATACCTTAAATCCACGAGGGAAAATAAGAAAAATAGAAGTAAATTCTAGAAATTCCAAAATTGATTGATCAATGGTAAAAACGAATTTACAACCCTTTAAATAGTGATATCAAACCTTGGAAGAAGTTTTAGAATCAAACTCCAACTCAAAACTCCCTAAAATTCGTAATTACCAAAAATAGTAAAATTATAACTCTAATAAAAATCCTAATTCTAGTAAAACTCTTCTAAAGCCTAATTTCTAAAAATAAAAAATTCCAAATAAACTTTTGCTAGAAGAGTCCTAGCATGGTTACAAGTTGTTTCTAAAAAAGAAAAAAATATAAAACTCTAAAAATAAAAGAATATTAAAAAATTAGAATTACTAAAAATAGTAATTTTTCCTTAAATTTTCGTTTATGAGCTGAAAGCACGCATTTTCTAGCGAAACGGACAAATGCGACCCACTTTGTGGGTTGATTCACCTCAGATGGCCCCGTTTTAGTAAAGATTGATAGGTTGTGCACCCCGTAACGATACCCGGATCAAAAGTTACGGCCAATTTATAGTTCACCTTCTTTTGGTCCAACCATGCTAGGAATGTCTATGCCACGTCCTACCTCAAAAGGGCTTTCCATAGCTGATGTTAACAGAAACTGGAGCAAACCCCACTGCTAGAAAATGGAAGTTCAACTTTATGGCATCTATATTAGGGATGCAGCCATGCAGACACCTCTGATGTAGGGGTTCTTGACTGCAGGAAGGTTGTTCTTATTTCTCTACCCAATCCAGATAGGGACTGCCTACAGGGCCACAGCACATGCCCTCCAAGATATCATAAGGACGATCCACAGTCAGTTTTGCAATTTGCAAATCATTGTGGAAAGGAGCTTTTTCTGACGTCATCATTGGGTCAAGAGGGAGGTTCCTATGCCTTGCTACTTATCTTTTATTTGCTAGGAGGTTAGGCCTTTGGCTGTCAAGTTAAACATTCCATTTACCCTAGCAACTGGAGGTGCTAACTCCACTCCGGTCAGGTTAACTAAGGTGGGGGTCACGCACCATTATCTTTGGCTTGGGAATTGCATTGTTAATTTTTAATGAATTTTGTTATCCTCTTAAAAAAATTAAGGACAGCGACTTCAAGCGCCCCTTAAGTTGCAACTCCATGTGCTTTTAAGACGATTTTTTTGAGTTAGTTTTTGTTGTATTACGTGCATTTTATTGCTTAACATTGTATTACATTTGAATGACATGAACTCATTTTGGATACAATTACATGTGGCTGACTATGTATGGGTTTGTCCATCCTTCAAAAAAAAAAAAGCATATGGGTGTCCCCTAAACAATGGAAAACTATTAAGATGGTTTGTTTGCAATGTTTTGAGTTACGAGCGTATAATCATGTTATTTAATATCTCCTAAAGTTTCACTAAAAGATTCCACCATTTTCCTAGCATTTTCCCAATGTTTCCCTCGGACTATGATATATCATGCTATACATGCAATATTTACCAATGTTTCCATATCCCCTAGGTGCAATACCAATACATGAAACAAATCGATAATACATTTAGTATGGATATCTTTTATTCTCTTGAAGATTGCTCTCAATTTAGTTAAGGTTGGATAGGTGGTGCCAAGAAGACCCCTTAAAATTGTCTTTCCTAGTCTTCTTCCACATATCGGTGGGGAAGGTGTTCTCATCTCTAAATATATATCTATATTTGAAGATAGAGTGGTTTGGACTCACCACCTTTGAAGAAACCTCTTACATGATGAGTTTGATGATTTTAGTCGCCTTATGGTTCTCCTTTAAGGCGTCGATTTAGATCCTGATAGAGTGGGCCGCTTCTTTGTTAAATATTTTTGCTGGGTTATTTCTTCCCCAATTTCCAGTGATACCAACCCCATTCGTCATGTAAGGAGCCACCTCGTATCCCTGCTTTTGCATGGTGAAAAACACAAGTTGCTAATGATTGACACCCTGTGGAACAGAAATGGTGGATCACCTATTTATGCAATGTCCCTTTGCCTAAGAAGTATGGTGGAAATTCCTTGGTCTTCTCAAGGTGGAATGCATCTTGCCCTTCGCATTTGGTAAGCTCTTCAGTGCCTAGCATGGTCACAATGAGGGTGTAAGAAAAATCATCCTTCTAGAAAATATCTTCGCTTGCTATGCTGCAAGAAATCTGGTATGATGTAATAACAGGACTTTCGGGAAAAGTCATGCTCCCCCGATGTGGTGTTTCTCAAAGCGAAATTCTTGGCAATCAAGTAGGCTTGATCATCAAAGGTTTTTGTAGACACACATGTGGACTTACACAGATGATCAAGGGGAGTTTCTTCTCCTTTGTATCTTGGATTATGCCTTGTCATCCTCTTTGCAAGAGTTGTTTCTTATAACAAAATTCTGGTTATCCTAAAAAAAATGTAGAAAGTATCCTGAAATCCTGCATCAGGTGAAATGGACTTCCATGGGATTGAAATGACAAGTCCATTTGGTTGAACAGCCATTCCGCGCAGTGGTAATTTACTAACTCTCAAATGCAACCGTAGATTACCCGTACCCTAAGTTCCATAACTAAACCGACTCATCTCTCTCAAATATAACAATGAATTTGGATGGGCAAATGAAATGAATTGCGAGCATTCAGTTTAATCACAAGGAAATGAGGGGGAAAAAAAAACAGTTTATTACGTTTCCTACAGTTCATAACAAAGCAGCCTCAAACCAGCCATATTTCTTTCAAATCCAACTTGGAAGCAATGAAAATGCGATTCCATTATTTCCACTTTACTGGGCTAATAATTGCAATTCAGTTCAATTGCGAATCCAAACAGTCCCAAAGCTTATAATAACACTAAAATAGAAGGAAGCGGCGAACCGATTGGGTTCAACTCAACAGACCTTTGAGGATGTAAGCTTGGAGAAGGGTGGGGTCCATCTGTAGCGCCTTGTCGCAGTCCTTGATCACGTGTTTGTGTAGCTCCAGCTGGCTATAGCAGAAGGCTCGATTGCTGCAAAAATTAAGAAAGAAAGAAAGAAAGAAACGTAGACAGTCAGATTATCGAAGATACAGATCCGATTCACGGACGAGGACGGATCATTTTACCAGATATCTTGAATCGAGCAAGATTGAGAAAGGAGAGAGTCGAGGATGCGGATGGCCTTGGACCAGTCCCGAGAAGTGCAGAGCTTGGCGAGCTCTTGCCGCTCGGCGATGGACGCCATGGCGTCGGTCAAAGAACGGACGGATTCGATGTAGCGATCGATTGATGGCTCTGATGTTTCTTCTCCTGAGTTTAATCGAAGAAGGAGAGAGAAGGGACTGTAGAGGTGAAGAGAGGGGAATGCAGAAAGGATTTGCCGTGTCTTGCTTACCCTTTTATGAATGGCTCATGCCGTCTTTTTCTTCTTTTCTTTTCTCTTTTTTTTTTTTCTTTTTGCTTTGCTAGGTTTGCGAGCAAGGCTCTCGGTCGGAGGCTCGCCCGAACAGCTCGTCCATTATGCCCGCCCTGTGATGATCCAGACCGTTCATCTAAAACTCCCAATTCTAAATTATTGATGTGGTGAAAGTGTAAATCATCGTCAGAGATCAGTTAAGCACGGTTGACCCCAGGAACGGCAATGATCTATGACCGTTGAGATTTTTCTATGTTGACCACACACGTTAAGGGGTTCTGGACGGTCTCTGGATCAGCTGATGGTGTGGGGCGGCGATTAGATTTTGGGAGCATGAGAGCCTTGCTGGAGGTTCGAGTGAATCGTGAAATCCAAATGCCGGAATTACACGATGTATACGCGCAAGGTAAAGCCGTGTTTTCAATTACAATAGGTGGGACCCACTGTCTCTTAGCTAAATTCTGGACCATTGATATTCTGCGTCCCACGATGGATGGACGGATCCTCAAAATAACCAAAGACTCTTTCCGCCAATATTGCAACTTTTCCTGGTTGATTCTGGACCGTTATTTTCCTTCTCTTCTTAACCGTTTATTTATGGGCCATAAATTAAGAGGTTACGATTGTCTCTCGAGGATATTTTTTGTACAAGGCCCATCAACAGTGGGACTCAACAGACAAGTGATCTAGATTACCAAACCCCGGCACCATTTATTGGAATCAAAACCGCGCGTATAAGGCCAATCCTCGCGTCGCAAAATACTGCAATTGCCCCGAGGAGAGAGAATGGAAAACTAAGCAGTCAGCGGTGGATCTCGCGTTCCCAGATTTTCAAGCGGAAGTTGAAATTTAGGTCCCTAGAGAGTGATGGTTGAGGATTTGAAATCATCAGGGCCCTAGAGAGGGATGGTTGACGAATCCTCATCGATCTCGCTCGAGTACGTTCTGGCACGTGGAATCGAAGAACATCTGTGCGACATCTTAGCCGTTCATCAGCATCTGGGTATATGCCATATCAAAATGAGCCTAATAGATGGTTATCGGTTGCCCCACCGTCTTACCAAATAAATGAACGGTTGCGAGCAAAGTACGGTCCAAATTCTAAGTGCAACTGCGGCCCATCTAATTGCTAGAACAGCCCCGTTGTGAGAAACGGTTACACCGCTTCTGTACAGTGGCAGTCGCCTGATGAACATCCGGATCTCCCGACAGCTTTTCACGAAGTAACTTGGCACTCGGGCAAAGAATGAATGACCAAAAGTGATATGAATAGTCCGTTCCTGGAAGCAGTCGTTGCCAAAGATCTGCACTCGTGGATGGACGCGGACTGTGTGCTCACACTGCCAGTAGCCACGTGGATATTGGACAGTGCCCCGTGGCCTACCATGATACATGTGCTTCCCCAGGTTTTATTCATTTTAGCTTAAATATAATTAATTTAAAGTATGAGTGACTGAACGCCCATTATTAAAAACTTAATCTGACTACCAAAGTTTTGGATCAAGTGGATATTTATGTTTACCTTTTATTCACTCGGTTTTTGCCACTTAATTAACAAGTTGAATGGCTAAGCAAACATCATAGTGTGTAAGAAAGTTTTAGTTCAAGTGGATATTGTTACGTCCTAATTCTACAAGTCCTGACAATAAAAAAATGACACGTGAGATTATATAAAAGATAGAAAGTGAATTTTAAAAAAAAGATATTTAAAGATTTAGGATACTTTTGTAATTTACAATCGTGTAAGTTTATCTTTACAGGTCAAAAGATGGTTGATAGAATGTTATGATCAATATATGAAAAGCGTGATCGAGTTATTTAAGGGCATATAGGAGGTTGACCAAGTAGATAACCAAAACAAAACTTTGACCGACGTGAAGCATTTGGAAGAGAAAAAGTTGCAAAGGAGAAATGTAATAGAAAGAATGATCTATAGAGAGGCTTTTCGGTACTATTATAACGGTTGCAGTAATTAAAGAAGGATGTGGAGGAATAAGTGATAGCAGAACTCTATAAATAGCAAAGGAATTCAACAGAGACACCAATCTCAATCAAACCAAAACCAATAAAACAATCAAATTTATCTTATCAATTTCTTTTATCTCAACTTATTCTATTAGTAGTGATAATCCAGTAGCAGTAATTTTAGTTATAATCCAAGTCTACTCTTATACGTTAGATTTGTGTTTTTTATCCAAATCAAGTAGTTCTTTTAAGAGATGCATTCTCGCAGTTGTTGTTAGTAACCGATTGTAAGTTTTTCTTTTTGTTTGATTTACACTGTTATTTTGAAAGTCCTTTCTTGTGGAAGGCAAAAAGTAACCCATTTTCAGAATAAGAATCCCACCATTCGATTACCGCCCGATCATTATCAAATTTTGCAATTGGCTAAGTAAGCGACTAATTTTCTCAGAATCTGGTCATATACTTTCATATTGAATGAATCTGGTCAAAGTTGATCAGTTTATATTGAGTCGCTTAATCGATTATGGTATGCCCGTATAATTAAAAATAAACCGAGTAGCCAAAATTTTTTGGCACGCCCGGTGGAACATCAAATTACTTGGTTGCCTTAACATTTGATTGGCTCAATTATATTTGTCGATGCAGTAATCGTTCAAAATCATGACCCAAAGAGGTGCTCGTAATTCTTCAACGGTCATTACTACTGTTAGCGAGCTTCCTACTCATGAGTAGGAGGTGCAAGTCCAACAGGTTCCTAAGCAAGGAAATCCACCACCAAGTTTAGCGTCCGTTTCTTCAAACCCAGACAAATCATCGACATCTTGGGTTGAACCTCTTGAGATTATGTCAGCCGAGATGGTTAATGTGCAAAAGGGAATTCAACACATTGTATAACTATCGCAGATTCAAATAAAACAATCACAAGTACAGGCCGAGGCTTTCAATAAGTGGATGGTCGATCACACTGAGAGCATGAATTAATTAGTAGTTTTGTTTGCTGATAGAGCATTTGTTGCACCTCTGTAACAAGCCAATGTAAATTCTATTAGAAATCAAGCACATGTACCACCAGTTCAATCAATGCCACAAACACCTCCATTACAACGAAATCTACCACCTAATTTAACTCTGGTCCTATTCATATGTGTGGAATTCACTAATACCGGTAGATTTTAAACATCTTAAATGTGTTCCTATCTAGTACATACAAAATTCACCACCACCGGTAAATTTCAAAAATCCTGAATGTAAGAATAAGTATGTCATACATAAGGCTAAGAATCAAGGGATGCCTGGGGGTACCATTTGACTATAAGTCAACCATATAATGAATAACAATATCATGATGGCCCTAAAGTATCTCCAGTTGATCTTCAACAAAATCGTCAGCATAACCAAATCATTCAACTAGTTTAGGCAATAATAGGACAAGCTATTGGCTGAACTACTACTCCTGTTTACCATAAGCCATATCCTGATTGGATCGATCGACAATATCCACTGCCAAGGAACTATCGACCTAAGTTTATGATGTTTACAGGCAATACAGGTCAATCGACTGTAGAATATGTAAGTCGATTTACTATACAATAAGAGAATTGGCCAATAATGAGTATGGCAAATTACAGTTATTCAGTCATTCACTCACTGGGGTAACCTTTACTTGGTACTCCAATTTTGTTACTAAACTCAATACAAAACTGGCAAGAAATAGAAGAAAAATTTTATGCTCAGTTCTTTTATAAAGAGAAAATTTTTCATGGCCGATCTTGCTTGTTTCAGCAATTGCCAGGGGAATTGGTTGAGAATTACATTACTCGGTTCAAAAGAGCTAAAAGTCGATGCAAAGTAGTTATAATCAAAGAAGAGTTTGTCCAGTTGGCTCAAGATGGACTAGAATTTAAACTTTGAAAGAAATTTATTGGAACGAAATTCACAGATCTTTATGATTTGACCAGAAAAGTGTCTCGATATGAGGCTTTGCTTCAAGAGTCAACGAGGCAAAAGAATTCATCAGTAGGGACATATTACTATGACCCTAATTATGATGTCATAGTAGCTGAAATAGTGGCTTAACATTCATTCATATATTCGGCTTTAGTTAAGGCATAAGTAATAGCAGCTTCTAATAAAAAAAATCAAAGATCTTACATCTTTGATATTTTTAATGGTAATGAAATCTTTGATATTATGTTAGTTGGAAAGTTTATCAAATTTCTAGTTAATCACAAGATTCTGACAATCGAAGAACATAAAAAGATTAGTTATTGTAGATAGCATGAAACTCGATCACATTCTACTAACAAATGTGTTATTTTCAGGAACGTCATTCAGGATAATATCGATAAAGGGTTGATGAAAATTCCTGAAAATGAAAATGAAGCAATGTTGATCGATATTGATCCGTTCCCATCTAACGTAAGGATTAATATGGCCACCATCAATCCTCAAAGACTGGTTCGACTGCGACAAAAGATTGATCTTGGAGTATGGATAAATCAGTTCAAGGAACAAAATTCCATAAGGGCGTAAGGCCTATAACAATAGTCAATCCGACCAAACTATATTCGGATAGAGCAATCACAAAATATCAATACCTTTGTGAGAAATGTGCAAAGCCGATTTAGTTAGTTGAAAATCTTATCGACTGAAATATCCATTAAAGTTATCGACCAATCGAAAATATGAGGAAAGAAATGTTTTTCATTCTCAGAAAGGACAAACATGTAAGCAACTATCAGAGGTCAAGGATTATTAAACCTCAGTCATCCAAAATTCCCAATGATACCTGAGGAGATGACTCGTACTCAAAAGTGACGTTGATAAAGACAACAATCAGCAAAAGAGAAGGCAAGCAGCCATTACTTTCAAATAAACCCATAGTTATTGGTCAACTCTACAAAAGTTAATAATGTCAAAGTCAGAAGGAAAGCAATAAATATTGACTGATATAAAGGAATCAACCAAATTTCATGTTGATCATGACTCAGTTAAAGATCCAAGTTATGATAAAACAAAGATAAACATATACGGATTAGCCAAATATCTCAGCGATGAGAAATTTTTGAATGACCTTTTGATTGAAGAATTATTTGTTAAAGCTAAGAAGTTAGAATCTTCCTCTATACAGAAAGAGAAAGTGAACGAACTAACATATGAATTCGACACTCAACCAAATTTATAAACACTTGGGAGGCAGTTTTTGAATTCGTTCATTCAGTTTAGCCCGTTGCCATTGATTGCATTTAATTCTAATATGACATTGACTATGCCATTAAGTTTCTAGGCTAAACTATTTTAACCAAGCACAACGAAAGGAGGTGTGAAAGAATTGGGCCTGCTAATAATTATACAACATGGATCTTTTAACTTTGAAGAGGAAGCCATAAAGGTGTCGACTGTAATGGTTGAACCAGGGTCCCATTCTAAAATAATCATTATTGAAATACCAACCTCACAATGACCCAACATTTGAAGACATTGTATATTTCCGTTCACTTGGAAGGAGGTTCGACCACTCGGTTCCTAGTCGATAATGGAGCTGTTGTTAACATTCTACCATCTATGATGATGGCAAAGCTTAGAAAGACTCAAGATTACCTCATCCTAACTAAGGTTACAATGAGTAATTTTGCTGGAGGAATAATGCAAACATGTTGTTTTACTGGTCAAATTAATGATGGGAACTAAGAGCGTCCTAGTTGCTTTCTTTGTGCTCGACACTTCCTCGAACTATGATGCCTTGCTTGGGCGAGATTGGATATATTCATTTGCATGTATCCCATCATCGTTGCATTAATTTATGATTTTCTAGGAGCAAGACAGAGTATAACTGGTTTTGGTTGACAACAAATTGTTCTTAGCAATGTCTAATGCAGTTAATGCTTATTTCTATGGAGATAGATTAGACCTATATAATTTATTGGGAGAGACAATAATAATAAACCAACTGGGATTGATGTTAGACTGCGCCCTAATAATATTGTCTAGGATATTGATACTATGATCCAGAATACGACAACTCGAAGAGAGTTTGCAAAATTATAATAATGGGTGTTTTGTTGATATGGCCGATATAGACGTATCGGTTAATAAAGAAACTATGGATGCAATTAAGATGAAGTATTTGAAGCTGGCTTTAGAAAATTTTGGAGGATTCTCATACTCAAGTTCAAGATTCTCT
This sequence comes from Magnolia officinalis, assembly GCA_021015155.1. Classification (NCBI taxonomy): domain Eukaryota; kingdom Viridiplantae; phylum Streptophyta; class Magnoliopsida; order Magnoliales; family Magnoliaceae; genus Magnolia; species Magnolia officinalis. The sequence goes on from JAJHSJ010000010.1 coordinate 33,899,774, forward strand.
AATGGAAATAAATTTGGGAACAGAACAACATCCCAAACCTATTTTTATTAGTGGGTTGTTAGATTCTCAAACACAGGTTTAACTGCTCAATTTACTTAAAAAGTTTGCTGACTGCTTTGCTTGGGATTATCATGAGATGCCCAAACTGGATCAACATCTGGTCGAGCATAGGTTACTCATAAAGGAGGGATATCGATCACACAAGTAACTGCCTAGGCGAAAGATAGCCGAGGTAACGTGAAAGATTAAAGACGAGATCAAGCAACTTTTGAAAGCAAGTTTCATTAAACCCATCAAATATGCCGAATGGATTTCAAACATAGTGACAGTTGTTAAGAAAAATGGTAAGCTTAGAGTGTGTATTGATTTTCATAATCTAAATCGAGCCACACTAAAGGATGTGTATCCCATGCCTATGGCCAATTAGTTGATCAATCAGGCAATTAGGTATCTGTTGAGTGTCAAATATTGCATATTTTTCCTTATTTATATCTTGGTTTTATGAAATAATGAATCTTAATGGTATATTTTATACATGTTTGTGTTGCAAGGTGAATATGAGAACTTGGATTGAAAAGAATGTTAAAAGCATGGATGTAAGACCCGTATCCTAGTCCGTACCGTTCCATACAATCCCGCGATCCTTCCCGTCAATTCCGGCAATCCATGACCTATAATCGACGTTTGCGCGCGACCCTAAGTCTTATCCCGTAGATTTGAGTCGGCTTAATCCGAGACTTGTACTATTGCGACCGCACCGTCGCCGCGGTTCCAACGCCGTGTCTTGCATACCGATCCAATACCCTGACCAGAAGATTTGGATCGGCGTTTATTTTTAAGAAATGCCGCGCATTAACGAACTCAAGAGAATCTCTACAACCCATCCAATCAATCAATCAATCAAAGTACACAACCCATGCTTTCTTTCTTCCCAAGTCAAGCAACCTACCAAGTCAACTCTCAAGTCAAGTACAACTATCAACTCACATCCATCACTCACACCCATCACCTCTCTTACAACCACCCTTTCTTTCTCTCTTTCTCTTCACAAATTCTAAGGAATAAAAAATTGGACATCCAAGCTCTTCCATAGAGAGAAAAAGTGAGTTGTGTATGACCCACTTTCTCTCTCAAGATCCATCATCCTAGCCCTTCATTTCTCATCATCTTCCATCAAAGAGAGATACAAGGAGATCGGCGTTCCATCAGACCGAGAAGATCGAACGGTGGGTGCTTTATAAGCCTAGATTTAATGCTTTGATGATGGGCCAAGTGAGGCCTACCGATTGATGGTATGGATCTCACTTTGGACCCTAGGTGTAGCCGATGGCCCACCTTGATTCTCATGATCATTCCATGATGGGGCCATTCTCCATGGACCCCATCATGATGTTTATTTTTCCTTGCATGAATAAGGTCATCTAGACTTTTCATTTGGTGGAGAAGGAATCTCCACCGTTGATTTGATTTGGTGGGCCCACATGTATTGAGACCCACTTGATGTATGAGTGAAATGCATGGAAAGGGAGGGCCCATAGTGCCGGGGTCCCTCCATCGCACGTGTCTCCTTCTCTCTCTCTCTCCCTCTCTCTTTCACTTTCGTTATGTGTGATGATGTGGCCGTGTGGCCCACCCGGATGGACCCCACCATGAAGCATGTATTTTATCCAAGCCATCTGTAGGTGGGGCCCACTTTACATATGTGTTGAATGCAAACCGTCCAACGTCCAGGGATGCTGGACGTGGCTAGACAGCGAAGTATGAACTGACGGTGTGGTGTACTGTCCAGCAAACAAAAAACAAAAATATCAGTTTGATTCTAAACCTTGGGTGGACCGCTCATGCAGGCCCCACCTTGATGTATGGATTTAATCCACGCCGTCCATCCTATTTCTCAACTCATTTTAGGCGTTGAGCCGAAAAATGAAGCCAATCCGACTTTCTGGCGGGCCATAGCATTGAAAACAGTGGTTTTTACCGTTCAAATCAATTAGGGGCCACTTTAATTTTTCTATCCGCCAAAACACGTTGAATAGCGGGCTCATTTGGACTATCTTGAGCCATTAAATCCAACGGCTGGGTCGGATTCTCCTGATGCGACCCCACCTGTGAAAAATCGCAGAAAAACATAATTAAAAAATATATATATACTAAGCAGTAGGCGCTGCTGCTGCGCTATGGACGGTGGGTAGGAACCGTGGGCCCCACCATGATGTGTGTGGAACATCAACGTCGTGCATTTGGTGGCCCCCCTTCTAGCTGTGGACCGCCCCAAAAATCAGCCGCATGTGGAACTCAGGTGTCCCACGTCATAGGAAACAGTGATGATTGAACGTCTGCCATTGAAATCCTTTTGGATTTCACGGAAGTTTTAGATCTTTATGAAATTTGTTTTTGCTCTTCATTAGGGTCTGTGTGACCCATCAACGTTGGATGGAAAATAAATGTTATGGTGGGCCACACATGTGGACCCACCTTATGAAGCAGATTGGCTGGAGTGCCACACACCAGCTACATAGCTGGTGTACGTGACATCACCAAGTTATGTGGGTCCCACCTGTTTCATCCACGTTATCCATCTATGGGACCCACCATGATGCATGTGTTGCATCCAAACAGTCCAACCATTTTTGAAATATCATTTTATGGTATGAGATAAAGAATGAGTCAGATCTAAAGTCCAAGTGCACTCCACCATCAATGTGGACAGTGACATCCACTGTTCAAAACTTCTTAAGGGCCACGGTAGTTCCGATCAAGTTGACGTTTTTGGTTTCACTTCATCTATCTCCATGTTAACTTATGAATAGGTCAGATCTCAAAAATACATAACGGTAGGTCCTATAAATGTTTTAACGGTGGGTGTGGGTGCTCTCACGATTTTCTGTGGTGGCCCCTGTAGGATTTTAACGGTGGAAATCATTATCTCCACTGCTAGTTGTTGTATGGTCTAGTTGATCTTTTGATATGATTCATTTTTATAATACTCTACACTGATTTCTAAAAATAGATGAATTCGACTTGGCCCATTTGAATTGGCCCATTCGACTCGGCCCATTCGACTAGGCCCATTTGATTTGGGCCGTTATTGAGGCCCACCTTGATATATAGGAGACCCGTTGTTGAGGCCCATCTTGATGTATTTGTGGCCGTCCATTGAGGCCCACCTTGATATACATGAGGCAAATGTGATGTGACCCATTTGATGTATTTGAGGCCCATGGGTCGAAGCCCAATGGGATGTATATAAGGTTCATTACAACGTGTGATTCCACCATAGTTTATGTAATGATATTTATGGCGGGCTATGCCTTGGGAGCAATGATGGTTTGACGTCCACATTGTAAGAATAATGTTGATTAAATGTCCGCATTGTAACTCTCCATAGGGCCCATTGATAGGCCCATATTGGTTGTGTGTAAGCCATCTAGGCCCACCTTCGTTGTGAGGAAAGTTCATCACCGTATAACATGCTTAGTATAATTCCATGATTCATACCTATTCACATAATATGTATGCTTGATATGAGGAGTGACTGATCATAGCATATGCCATTGAGCAAATTATTTATGGGACTCACAGATAGGAGTTACCCACATGAGCGCGTAGTACGCGCAGGATTGTTGCATGACTGGATAGTGTGACTCATGCATCTCGCATATGTGTGACATAATCATTGTACGTCCTAGCGACATCAGGGTCGTAACCTCCACAAAATTTTCGTGGATGGCCGGATTTGATACCGGAAATACTTAGTTCTAGGACTGTGGGCACTTAGGATGTCCTTGGGTGAAAGTCCCAGAACTTTTTTGGTACCAGGAGATGCTTCAACGTCTAGACCGAGTGGATACATGAGCACTCGAGTGCCGAATACCAGTAGGCTGCGTCTCTCACTGTGTTGTGGTCGGTTGGAATGGGGTGTGACCTTATCTGCCCAAGTGAGGGGGTTATAAGCTAGGATGAGTTTGACCAGCTCACAAATGAGTCCGCTATCGATGAGCCTGGTAGGTATTGGCGGGCTACTGGTCAGGCGGATAGTGTGGTCTCTTTTGCTCGCTGGGCTGTGCGGCTAGGGAGGCGACAATCAGTGTGGAGTGTACTAGACCCCGGTGATATTCCGGAGAGAACTGTACTGATATATGTACTTGATGAGTACTGACATACTTGTATTGCATCTCGCATATGACATTCGGCTACGTAGGCCTTGTATCGCATGGCCTTGGTATGGCCGATAGCATTCATGCCTTGTGTTAAGGGTCGAATATTGCATATTAGACCCTGATTAGTACCTAATTTTATGTACATGATAGTGCTTAATGTCATATGTTGATGGTGTTTTGCTGCAGGATGCAATTATGAGCGTGGATTGAAGAAGAGTACTAAAAACATGAAATTAACGCTCTGAAGTCACCAGAGCGAGGGACGGACTCCAGAGGACCAAGATCAACGAATTCACATGCCAGGGATCCGAGAAAATCAAGCCGTTCACGTTAAAGAGGCCTGAAATTGGTGCAAAATGCAAGATCACATGGTTCCCGCCATCCGATTGACTCAAAACTTCATACATGTGATGGAGGCCATAAATTAACCGTACATATTAAATTTCAGTCATTGAAGATCTCGGGAAGTGGTCCAACGGACAGATCAGCCCATTAATCTCCAATTTGGGGCCCACATGATATTTGGAACTGGCTCAACTTTGGTATTTACGGGTAAAATAATATGAGAAAGAAGATGGACGGTGTAGATTTCTCGTAAACATCACGGCAGGCCCTGTGTGTGAGAAGTGTGCACACTGCACACGTGAGCTCCCGCATCGCACCGGTGCAACCAAGGTCGGTCAGCGCCTGCTGACCGACGCTCTTTCGTAAAAGCATAAGACGCACAGCGTCTTCTCCCACCGACGCTGGTTCTGCGTAGTGGGGCCCACTCGTCGACTGAAGCAAAAATCCGAACCGTCCGTTGTGTCGAGAGGGGGGGCATGACCCTTGCCTAGGTGGACTTTTGGTCCCATGCATACGAAAACATGTGGATCGTCAAAAAATGCCAGATGGACGGTGAATTGATTTATACAGGGGACCGCACAAAAACTCCATGGAAACTACTCTTTCCTGACTGAAATTGCGCCAAGAATCCAATGAACGGGTCGGATTTCCACTAATATATCACTGTGGGGACCACGAACACGTCAGCGTCCGGTTTTCAAATTTCAAAACGGAAATTTCCGTTTTTTCTGCGAACGGACGCTGTCCTTTTTGCGGCAGTTTGTGGACCCCACTCGTCACCTGTACGACTGATCCAAGCCGTCCACCGTGTAGAGGGGTTCGAAAGCTTCAAAACCATGCTGATACTTTACACCCATGCGTACACACGTGTGCGATACAGAGGCCACAAACGGACTGCCCTACAATGTTCAAAACTGATCTTTTCGTGATTTCTTCTCTGGGCCGCGTCAATGGATATTCAAAACCACCCATTCTTGACTGAAATTTTGTTCTGAATGCAATGGACGGGGTGGATTTCCCAGAAAATACTTCTATGGGGCCCACCAATCACGACAGCGAAAGGGTGCGAAAGGTTTCGCACATATTAGGAAATCCTGTTTTTCAGGCGATTGTGGGCCACCATCTTTGATCATATGGTAGATCTGAACCTTTCATCATGTAGAGGACCCAAGAAAGTCCTAAGGGATGGTGTTGTTTTGGAATTTGAGCGAGGAAAGTGTCGTGTTTCGAGGCCCCGAACTTGGTTGCGAAAAGACTTTCGTTGCGCGTGCGACAGCTTTCCAAATCCGATTTTCTCCACTCCAGCAGCTATAAAAAGGATTTTTGGACCTGGGGAGCAGGCATCAAAGGCCTTGGACGAATAATCTCATGTGAGAGAGAGGAAGACAGGGAGAGAAGAAAGAGTTTTGTTATTTTTCCTTGGTTATGCTTTTCTTCTCAAATTTCTGATGAGATCTAGCCCATCCATATGTGGCTAAACCTCTTAGCTAGGGCTAAGAGGTGAAGCTTGTGGCGTGATGGGGCCGATTCTATAGTGTTGATTTATGGTTATGAACTGACGTTTGGTTTTAGTTTGATTAATTGAAATAATCATAGTTTTTAATGATTTGTTGTGACTTAAATTACAATAGATCTGTGATGGCTTTGAGTATTTCATTCTTCTTCATATTTTGATTGTGAAATCAGGAAACCCTGTTGTTCACCATTGCCCCTTGGACATGGTTGGATGATGGAATTCTTCCTAACATTCACACATCTTCTGATTGGTTATGGATTGGTTTAACTTTTGTTGATTACCTTGTCTCATGGGCATGGATTTGTGATGGAATCATATCTAATTCTTATACCTTTTGTCTATTTGAAAACTAGATCAAAAGGAAGTTCACATTGATTTTCAGGTTATATCTTCCAACTGGATGAAGATGGGACTCGAAGTCCAGTTGAGTTCATGAATCGACCATAGATCTCCCTGATCTCTACAAGTGGATCCTCTGAATCCCTAGTTTCCCTTTCTCTGAATTCTTAAGTTTAGATTAATAATTCACCATTATTCCTCAAATCACAATTGGTTTAGATTTTGTCTTAGCCTAGTTCTAGATCTGGTTAGTTTCAGATAACGTACAGGTTTCAGTCCCTGTGGATTCGACCTCGGTCTTACCGAGTTTATTACTACATCACAACCCTGCACTTGGGGAGTGAACAAGTTTTTGGCACCGTTGCCGGGGATTGACGGTTACGTTTTCTAAGATTAACTAGTTTTAGGATTAGTTTAAGATTAGGATTCTCTAATTTTAGGTAAGAGTTTTTTTTTTCTATTTTAGAAACTAATATGTTTTCCTGTTTTGTAGGATCCTGACATAAGCTTCTAATTTGGTAATCCCTTTCTAATTTCTCTACTTTTTCTATTTTTAGAATCAGGATTTTCGTTTTAGAAATTTTCTATTTCTAGGCCTTTATTTATTTTAGAAATTTTTTTATTTTATTTTATTTTATTTTTTAGAAACTAACATTACTTTCTATTTTAGGATTAGGATTTCTAATTTAGAACTTTCTAACTTTAGGCTTAGAACTTTCCTAATTATTTTTTAGAATTTATTTTATTTTATTTTTAGGAACTAATTTATTTTTAGAACTTTCCTCTGTTGTTTTTAGAAACTAAGTTAGTCATTTCCCTTTTTAGAGACTCTTTCTAATTTTAGAAACTAACTCATCTTTCCTTTATTATTATTATTATTTTTTAGAACTTTCCTTTTTAGGAATTAGTTTATTTTTAGAATTTATTTTTATTATTATTTTTTAAATTTTTAGGTTTAAATTTTCTATTTTAGAAACTTTCAAATTTTAGGGAACTTTCCTTTTTAGAAACTAACTTAGCTTTTAGGTTTAGGAAACTTTCCTTTTTAGAAACTAATTTTCTATTTTGTAGGAATTTTCTAACTTTAGACTTTCTATTTTAAAAGCTAATCTCTTTTGTTTTCTTTTGCAGGATTTTAACATAGGAACTTCTCAATTGGTACTTTCCTTCTAACTTCTCTTCCTCTTACTTTCCATACTGCTGTAAGATCTTTTCTTTTATTTTTTTTTTCTTAAGATTAGATTCAGATTAAGGGTTTCACCATGTACATGCATGAATGGGAACGTCAATATGCTGAGATAGCTTTTGAGCATGCGAAACAGTGTGAAGGGATGTATGATGATTATGATCAACATCAGCCTATGTCTCAGAATTTTCCTGAACCAATCATCGAGAACCGACCTGAGCATAATACTCCATCGGTTAAGAAGTCCTTACGCGATCACATACGGGAGAACAATTCTACCCCACGGACAGTACGTGAGTGTTGGGGTTATCATAACTATAGGAGTGAGAATTATTATCACCCATCCGAGAAAAAGAAAACAATGCGTGATTATATTATGAGTGATAATAAGTATTACCAACCATCAGATTCTCTCACTTATGATCCGTATGACTATAACCAGTGGAAACATCGATGTCGGGAAGCTGAACCAGTTATATATCATAGTGATAATTCTCTTGGGTCATCTACTTTTGAAACCCAATCAGAAACAATCCAAGAGGACTCACTTCAGAAGCTCATGAAAGCACAAGAGCAGTTCAATCAACTTTTTATACAATCATGCGAATTGCTCAAATCCTCAATTCCAATAATTCAATCACATCTTATAGAGAAGGAAGAGGCTAGGTTACCCCAGCTTCATCCCAATCTAGAAGCACAATGCGAAGAAAATAATCATAACTCGCTTGTGGCAGAAACTGAAATTACGAATGAGGAATTGGATTCCATTAGTGAGCAGATGGTTCAATTTCCCGATGAGTCGATCTCGATGACTGTCCAAAGGAATGATCAAGAGACATGGGTGTCTTTCAAATATAATGATAGTGACACATTTCACTCACATGACACACATGATTACACTGATGAGGTAGAGGTTAGTTTATTCGAACCTCAACCCAATCTAAGAATAGAATGTGAGGGATGTGATCCCATCCCAAGTGCACACTGCACGGAACTGGACGATGATGAGTATTGGGATTCAATCTCAAGTGTGGCCCCTGCCAATGATCACGAGGTTCAGGAAGTTGTCAACCATAATGATCTACTCCACCTGCCTGACATGACTGATTTGAATGTGGAGAATGAACCACTTCCAACTAACCCTTCCAACCCTTGTGATGCATATTTGGACCACTGCCCTGAATTGAATGATGATATGATTCGGGCGATGGACGACTTGATTGATATGACTCTGGAATTTGAAACTACCCAGTTGAGGCCACAATCTGAGCTACACACTTTAGATGATTCAATGCCTCCACTGAGTAGCTTCAATGACCAGAGTCTCCACATCAATTCTTCGCCTATTGATTGTCTATTTGTCTTTGAAGGGCAAGAGCAAGTGAGCATGCGTCCATCCACTTCAAAAGACGATGGAATCCTTGGACAAATCAGCACAGACTTCGATGCAGGAGACGAGTCACTCTCAGCTGAATTTTTCAATTCTTTGGACGATTGCGTGGCACACTTTTCAGATTCGAATGATCCTATGATTAAAGAAATAATGGATGCCTTGCAAGAGACTATCTCGGTAGTTGTTACTAACCGAGGGCACCCTCATTCTGAAGCCCCTCCTTCCCCTGATCCTAAACGTCTACCATTAAAGGAGGACGAACTGACAATGGAACCGGAGTCTGATACTTCGGAATGTGTTGAGGCTACATCACTTCTTAAGAAGTTTTCTAAACTTTATTTACTTGCAGTCTCTGATTCACCATGGGATACTAACATTGAAAATTCTTTTGTCACAGGTGAATCATATATACTCTGGATACCTCAAGCACTTCAACGAAAATTTTCTTACGAGGTACATAAGTCTCTTTGGACAGTCATGCTCCAGGGCGTCCAAGCCTATTGCAAAAAGGGCTTTTGGATGATCCTGTTGAGAAACTTATTGAGAAACTTATCACGATACTGGCCGGAAGAGGAACCTTGCGGCATGACTCAGTAGTCTTTCCCCTGCTTTCATAGGACTAGGGCAGTTTGTTTTATGTTGTTTTAGGATAGACAGTAAACTTAGCGCTCCTGGGAGGCAACCCAGCTTTTCATTTCATTTTTCTAGTCAGTTAATTTAATGTTTGTGGGTAACATTGCTGCAAACCCTCACGAGACTACAACTCGTCCACTAGGGGCAACCTAGGAGTTTAAAGGCTTGTTGCATACGCTAAATGCAATCGAGAGCACCTGCGAAAGTGGTATAGGTAGGATTTTATTTTTATTATTTTTGTTGGTTTCTCTCTTGTGCTGACCCGCTCTTACGTAGATATCTTTGGAAAGCCTCTTGAGACCTTCGTCCAGGTACTATCTTTCCCTCACTCCTCTTTTCTTTTCATTGTCTCATGTGCATCGCATGATTATTTCTTTTACATTGAGGACAATGTAGATTTTAGGTTGGGGGTGGGAGATTAGGTTTCTTAATCAGTGTTTTCTTGGTCTTGAACAAAATTTGTGAAAATTTTAAAATTTTTCTGAAATTTCTTGTGAATTCGAAGTGATTTTGACAACCATCTTTGATTTAGAATTACAAGATAAGTGATGTTGGTAATTTTTGACTCTTAGATTCTATTATTTTGTTAGATTTCACAGTTAAGTTCGAATTGTTAATCCATGATTAGAGGTTTTAAACATTGATTGAGTCATGATTTCACAAGACACATTTTGCTTGCACATTAAGGTTCAGTTCGATATTAAAGGATTAACTTGGTGACCACTAAGCTTGAAAGGAACCAACCTCAGAAATTGAAAGGATTGGGCGAATGGTCTTCACCATAGGTTTGCTCCCTATAGGTGTAGATTTAATTCCACACGGATGATATGTGAAAAAGGATGGGTGTACAGTCTTCACCATAGGTTTGCTCCCTATAGGTGAGGATGTGATTCCCCTTCTTAGCGTTACTTCTAATGAAAAAATAAAAATAAAATCAAAAGCTAAAAGAATTAAAGGATGATCTGTGAGGAAAGTTTTAAGTAAGGTTTTGGTTGTCCTGATTTCTCTTGTTGGTTACCAATGATATCAAGAAATAACGGATTGAATCTTAACGATCGATAAGCCGAGATTACACCATACACCCATGGAACTCAATGTTTTGAATTTTTCTAATTGATGGATGAATACTTTGAACTTGATTATGAAGTTTACCATGTGCTTGAGTCTAAGAGAGAATAATGCCCAACATTCATGAATCTTAGATTTCTCGTATCTGAATCGTTTTTCAAGATTTCACTCGGTTTCATGGAAATTGCCCTGTAAATTCTCAACTTATTTTTCGCATGTTTTGCTCGAGACTAGCAAAATGCTGGTTGGGGGTTGTGTTAAGGGTCGAATATTGCATATTAGACCCTGATTAGTACCTAATTTTATGTACATGATAGTGCTTAATGTCATATGTTGATGGTGTTTTGCTGCAGGATGCAATTATGAGCGTGGATTGAAGAAGAGTACTAAAAACATGAAATTAACGCTCTGAAGTCACCAAAGCGAGGGACGGACTCCAGAGGACTAAGATCAACGAATTCACATGCCAGGGATCCGAGAAAATCAAGACGTTCACGTTAAAGAGGCCTGAAATTGGTGCAAAATGCAAGATCACATGGTTCCCGCCATCCGATTGACTCAAAACTTCATACATGTGATGGAGGCCATAAATTAACCGTACATATTAAATTTCAGCCATTGAAGATCTCGGGAAGTGATCCAACGGACAGATCAGCCCATTAATCTCCAATTTGGGGCCCACATGATATTTGGAACTGGCTCAACTTTGGTATTTACGGGTAAAATAATATGAGAAAGAAGATGGACGGTGTAGATTTCTCGTAAACATCACGGCAGGCCCTGTGTGTGAGAAGTGTGCACACTGCACACGTGAGCTCCCGCATCGCACCAGTGCAACCAAGGTCGGTCAGCACCTGCTGACCGACGCTCTTTCGTAAAAGCGTAAGACGCACAGCGTCTTCTCCCACCGACGCTGGTTCTGCGTAGTGGGGCCCACTCGTCGACTGAAGCAAAAATCCGAACCGTCCGTTGTGTCGAGAGGGGGGGCATGACCCTTGCCTAGGTGGACTTTTGGTCCCATGCATACGAAAACATGTGGATCGTCAAAAAATGCCAGATGGACGGTGAATTGATTTATACAGGGGACCGCACAAAAACTCCATGGAAACTACTCTTTCCTGACTGAAATTGCGCCAAGAATCCAATGAACGGGTCGGATTTCCACTAATATATCACTGTGGGGACCACGAACACGTCAGCGTCCAGTTTTCAAATTTCAAAACGGAAATTTCCGTTTTTTCTGCGAACAGACGCTGTCCTTTTTGCGGCAGTTTATGGACCCCACTCGTCACCTGTACGACTGATCCAAGCCGTCCACCGTGTAGAGGGGTTCGAAAGCTTCAAAACCATGCTGATACTTTACACCCATGCGTGCACACGTGTGCGGTACAGAGGCCACAAACGGACTGCCCTGCAATGTTCAAAACTGATCTTTTCGTGATTTCTTCTCTGGGCCGCGTCAATGGATATTCAAAACCACCCATTCTTGACTGAAATTTCGTTCTGAATGCAATGGATGGGGTGGATTTCCCAGAAAATACTTCTATGGGGCCCACCAATCACGACAATGAAAGGGTGCGAAAGGTTTCGCACATATTAGGATATCCGGTTTTCCAGGCGATTGTGGGCCACCATCTTTGATCATATGGTAGATCTGAACCTTTCATCATGTAGAGGACCCAAGAAAGTCCTAAGGGATGGTGTTGTTTTGGAATTTGAGCGAGGAAAGTGTCGTGTTTCGAGGCCCCGAACTTGGTTGCGAAAAGACTTTCGTTGCGCGTGCGACAGCTTTCCAAATCCGATTTTCTCCACTCCAGCAGCTATAAAAAGGATTTTTGGACCTGGGGAGCAGGCATCAAAGGCCTTGGACGAATAATCTCATGTGAGAGAGAGGAAGACAGGGAGAGAAGAAAGAGTTTTGTTATTTTTCCTTGGTTATGCTTTTCTTCTCAAATTTCTGATGAGATCTAGCCCATCCATATGTGGCTAAACCTCTTAGCTAGGGCTAAGAGGTGAAGCTTGTAACGTGATGGGACCGATTCTATAGTGTTGATTTATGGTTATGAACTGACGTTTGGTTTTAGTTTGATTAATTGAAATAATCATAGTTTTTAATGATTTGTTGTGACTTAAATTACAATAGATCTGTGATGGCTTTGAGTATTTCATTCTTCTTCATATTTTGATTGTGAAATCAGGAAACCCTGTTGTTCACCATTGCCCCTTGGACATGGTTGGATGATGGAATTCTTCCTAACATTCACACATCTTCTGATTGGTTATGGATTGGTTTAACTTCTGTTGATTACCTTGTCTCATGGGCATGGATTTGTGATGGAATCATATCTAATTCTTATACCTTTTGTCTATTTGAAAACTAGATCAAAAGGAAGTTCACATTGATTTTCAGGTTATATCTTCCAACTGGATGAAGATGGGATTCGAAGTCCAGTTGAGTTCATGAATCGACCATAGATCTCCCTAATCTCTACAAGTGGATCCTCTGAATCCCTAGTTTCCCTTTCTCTGAATTCTTAAGTTTAGATTAATAATTCACCATTATTCCTCAAATCACAATTGGTTTAGATTTTGTCTTAGCCTAGTTCTAGATCTGGTTAGTTTCAGATAACGTACAGGTTTCAGTCCCTGTGGATTCGACCTCGGTCTTACCGAGTTTATTACTACATCACAACCCTGCACTTGGGGAGTGAACACCTTGCATCACATAGCCTTGGTATGACTAATTGTATTCATGGACTTACCCACATATTTCCGCATTACTCTGATATTGTATACTTGACACTTGCCTTGTGCACACACTTACTCCACCCTCTAAGCTTTTGTAAGCTTATGCACGACCGTTGCGTGCAGGTATCATTGGATCGTAGCAGTGCTGAGGCAAGAGTGCATATCGGATTATTTTGGAGCTTTTTTATCACCTTGTATTTCCCTTTCCACATTGTACTTAAAGTTTTTGATATAGTGGATATGTGGTGATGTTGTTTTGTGACTTGGTTATGCTTGTGGTTATGCTCCATTACAAAAAAAATCATACTAAAAATCCTCCTCGTAGGATCCTAGGATCGGAATCTGGCGTATGAGCGTCAGGAGCCGAGAATGAGGCACTACGGAGGCTGTCAGCGCCAGATTCGGCGATCGAGAATTTTGTGAACCCGTTTTCCGAGTTTGGGGCGTGACAATAGATTTAATGCTCAAGAATCAAAAAGGTAAAAGATGGATCTTAGGAGACCAAGAATGAAGAATTCAAATGCCAAAGATTCAAGGAAACCAAGTACAAAGGATGAAGCAATTACTTGAAAGAATGCAGAATCTGCAGCAGAAAACAGGACATTTCGGTCTAACCTGAACCAACTTCGGCCAACTGAAATCATAAAAAACTGTCCAACAAGAAATCAGGCCTAATACGGTCCGCCCTGAGCCAACGTCAGTTCGATCAAAGCTTCGGTTGGAGTCAGTCCGACCTAAATTTGTTAGATTTTCTGCACAAGATTTTTCAGCATCAACTTCGGTCCGACCGAAGTCGCGCAGAATTATCTAACGAGAAAGTGTGATTTTCAACCTTAATTCGGTCCGACCGAGCCCAACTTCGGTCTAACCAAAGCGTAATGCGGGACTTAAGTGGAGTGCGTAAATTCAAGATGGTTTCCAGAAATTCCAAGGAGTTGCATAAGTTGGGGCTTCACAACTATAAATAGAAATCCCTAGGACGTTCCTAGGTATCTTCTAAGGTTTAAGGAGTGAAGTAAAAAGGGTGGAGAGCCGCCGCAAAGAGTTTTTCTTCTTATTCCTTAGTTGTTTTTATGTTTTATTTAAGAGTTCTTAGTTCAATCGTTTCTATGGTTGGCTAAACCTCTTAGCTAGGGCTAAAAAGTGAAGCTTGTAATATGATTAGGATGTTTACTTTGCTCTGATTCATATTTTTATTGAACTCCATTGATTTCTAGTTGATTTTAAGGAATACTTTCAGTTTTCAATGAATTATTGTGACTCAAATTACAGTAGACGCTGCGATAGCTTTGAGTATCTTCTTTTCTTCTTTAAGAATGTCGAATTGGTAAATCTTGTTGTTTGCCATTGTCTCCTGAGCATGGTTGGGTGACGAAATCCCTTCTAATCTTCTCAATTCTCCTCCATTGAAGCTAGAACAATGAGAAGTTCAGAGATTTGATCATCTCTTTTCTCCAACTGGATAAGATAAGACTCTTATTCCAGTTGGATCTCTTGAATCAAGTAAGGTAACATCTTAATTGGTACAAGTAGATCCTTGGCACCCTAGTTCCCACCTTTAAATATATAAATTTCAATTACATCCTTCACAATTACTCTTTCCAAATATTCAAATTTAGTTTTAGATCTTCTTATAGTTCTACTTCTAGTTACTTTCAGAAACGTATGAGATTAGTCCATGTGGATTCGACCTCGGTCTCACCGAGATTATTACTTCATCGCGACCCTACACTTGGGGTTGTGAACAGTATCAAATGGTATCCTTTATCGATGATCCTTTAGGATATAATTAGATAAATATTGCAATAGAGGATGTTTCAAGGATAGCCTTTAGATGTCATGGTCCTTTGGGTATGTTTTGTTGGGTTGTGATGCCTTTTGGACTTAAGAATATCGGGGCTACTTATCCAAGAGCCATGAATACATCTTTCATGATATGATTGACCGGTTCATTAAAATTTATATCGATAATATAATAGCTAAATCTAGGGCTGAAAGTTGGGTAGGTTGGGTCGGGTTGGTGCTCAACCCTAGCCCAACCCAAGGTTCCTATACCTCATCACTAACCCAACCCAACCCAACCTCAGGTTGGGAATTCTCAACCCAAGCCCAACCCAAGCGGGCTCGGTCAGGTTGGTCGAGTGGATACATGCTAATATTTTTGTTATTACATTAGTATATTATATTTCAATACATGTTTTATTTTTTATATTTATGATTTTATTAATTATATATGTAATTATTTATCATAAAGAACTTCATTTTTTCTAAACAAACAATCTAAAATATAGGACAACTACTCCTTTAAAAGTCATGTTGTGTAGCACGCAAGCTATTCGGGACAAAGAAATCTGACGTATCTTGTTAGCTTGAGTCATCGAAAATGACGTGGACCAATGAGACCCAACGACACTGGAATTTCCTGTGCCTTCAACACAGATGATCCACACTTAATTATAATTTATAAGTAACTAATATATCGATCGGGTTCGGGTTGGGTCGAGCAACCCGACCTTGACCCAAGTTTTTATCAGGTTGGTGTTGGTATAACCCAAGCCTAAGACCGAACCCGATACATCCTGGCCGAGCCCAACCCAATGTTAGGTCGGTCGGGTTAAACCCGCCCGACTTTCAACCCTAGTTAAATTGACCAGTGTGACTAAGCATATCAACCATTTACGACGATCGTTTGAGAGGATAAAGATTCATAAATTAAAAATGAACCATCTTAAATGCGCTTTTGGTATATCGGCCAATTTTTTTAAAGGTTTTTTAGTACATCGGAGAGGAATTGAGATCGATTAGCATAAAGCATGAGTAATAGTAGAAGCTTGACCGCCACAAACCAAAATTGAATTAGAAAGGTTTCTTGGTAAGGTTAAATGTATGCAGTGATTTATTTCTAACTACATTGAAAAAACTAATATGTTTCCTTCTTTGTTAAAGCTAAAATAAGGAGAGGAGTTCAAATGGGAGACGGAGCATCAATTGGCTTTCAACCTCATTAAAGTGTATTTGTCCAAGCCACCACTTTGAATGTCACAGGTAAAAGGTCTACCGCTTAAGTTGTACATTTTAGCTTCAATAGAGTCTATTGGAGCTTTATTGGCACAGGATGATGATAACCGGAAAGAGCGAGCAGCTTACTATCTTAGTCGAACATTATTAGATACCAAGAGATGATATTCTGTTATGAAAAAATTATGTTTGTTATTGCACTTTGCGGCTACAAAGTTACGACATTACTTATTAGACAGACAGTGTAATAATAATAACTGATCTAATAAAATATATATTGAATTGACCAATTTTGAATGATCAAATTAGTAAATGGATTCTTACATTGTTTGAATATGATTTGATTAATGTACCATAAAAAGCTGTAAAAGGATAGGCTATTGTAGATTTTTTGGCTGATCATCCTTTTGATATATAAAGGCAACTTCTTGTAGAGGCCTTTGATGTGTATGTAGTCTCTTGGCCATCTTGGAAAGTGATATTTGACGGTTTAATAACCAATATAGGATTAAGATCTAGGATTATTCTGATCGATTCGATTGGCATACCAATATAGGATTGACATAAAACAAAAATTTGTGTTTCAACTTGAGTTTGATTGTACCAATAATCAAGCGAATATGAGGCTTTGATAATCTATCTAGAATTGTTGACTAATTTAGGAGCAAACATGGTATTGATTATGGGTGATTCCTTATTAGTCATAAACTAACTCATTGGGTTGTTTATTTGCTCAAATACGACTTTACAGTCATATTATCTATTGGTAAGAGAATTGTGAAGTAAACTTGACGAGGTCGAGTTAAAACATATATCTCGTGAAGAAAGTATTGATGCCAATAAAATGGTACAGTTAGCATTAAGTGATAACGGTTCAAAGAAGATCCTTACCCTCAGTGTTTCAAAGGGAATTGACCGACGAGATTTGCCTGATTGAAGCAAACAATGATGATTGGATAGCTCCTGTTCGCTAAGGTTTTGACGATCCTCTCTCTAGCACGGGTGTTGAGTGCGTGGGCATGTTAGAATTGGGATTGCGGTTCCAATTCAAACTGAATAACAATGACCCCAAGCGCCAAAGTAGGCAGACACTGGGTATGATCGAGATCCGATGAGATCGATAACCTATTCAGTCACTCGATCAAAGTGTAAATGGACCAAGCGATAGTCAGAGGGTGGGGTTCGTCTCTGATGATGGGTTCCTCCCTACCTTCTGTACAAAAGGACTTTCTCAATGCAATAGAAGTGGAATGGAGAAAAAAGAAGAAGTTAAGATCGACCGCTAGAAAGTGCTAAAATGACAGCTACAATTACCAACTAATGTACTTACGCTATGAATTAAACTAAGGAATGTAAGCAACAGATGTGGAAAGTAAATAGTTGCGCTAAGAGAAATGGTTTACTTGATAAAGACTGCTCTTACACTGCGAAATATAAATTTGATAAGATAATTGAAGATAATTGAAGATAATTGATTTGCAAGTTTCTTTGGGTTGGTGTGAGACGATTTCTAAACTTGCTTAACCCTCTATTTATACTGATTCTTTACTATTCCAAATGCTTCCTACGATTTGACGGCTACTATAACTGCTTCCTCTCTTTCTCTGCTTCTAGATTCTTCCCACAATCTTGCATTCTCTAAATTCTTGACATCCGTCAGCATCCATACGGACTTAATCATAAGCTAGTTGTTTACTTAGTTGCTTGAACTCGGTCAAACCATTACCAATTACTTACAATGTGCTCGATGTCTTATGGCCTTCTTTCAAAATTCGGTCGTATATACGTAAAATAATCTTGTGACCGATAAACACGCACACGCATAATCCACACGAGCGTGACCCTGAGCGACCGAAAAATAGTGGACCCAGTCTGATAGGACACAAGCATTGCCCCCCTCGTCACTATCCTTTCGAAAAAAAAGACTGTGACATTCAAGATGTAATTAATACTGCCTTAAAATGCTTGCACGTGTTGTCCAGCTATGGAATATCTTTGACCGTTATCACCGATGTCAATCGTACAGATTTGAAATACAGGATGAAACTTGAATAGACACGCGTCTCAAAAAGAGTCGTTCTGTTATGAAGAGGCATGATATCCTAATTAATGCCGCCTCTCAGTTTCCATATATACACGGCTTTGTATTCGCATTTCTTACAAATCTTTATTTTCCTTCTTCCTTCTTATTTTCATAACTCTACTTCTCTTCTTCGATCATGGCTTCTTCTTCGTCTAAAATTTCCTTTGACCAGTAAGATATCATGTCCGTGCTGGATCTGTTTGCAGAAAAATTGCTCGTTCCTAGAAGCAGTGATTGCCAAAGTTTTACACTCGTGGATGGACGCGGATTGCGTACTAACACTGCCAGTAGCCACGTGGCTATTGCACAGCGCCCCGTGGCCTACCATGATACATGTGTTTGTCCCCGTGTTTCATTCATTTTAGCTTAAAATAATTAATTTAAGGCACGAGTGATTGAACGCTCATTATTAAAAACTTCTCATGGCTATGAAAGTTTTGGATCAAGTGGATATTTATGTTTACCTTTTATCCATCCGGTTTTTGTCACTTAATTAACAAGTTGGATGGAAAAACAAACATTACAGTGGGTGTAAGAAAGTTTTAGTCCTAGTGGATATTGTTATGCCCTAATTCGGTTGGTCTTGAGAAAGTCAATAGAAAAATGACACGTGGGATTATATGAAAAATAGAAAGTGGATTTTAAAAAAAGATATTTAAAGATTTGGAGTACTTTTGCGATTTACGATTGTGTAAGTTTATCTTTACATGTTAGAGGATGGTCGATAGAATGTTATGGTCAATATATGAAAAGCGTGATCGAGTTATTTAAGGGCATATAGGAGGTTGACCAAGTAGATAACCAAAACAAAACTTTAACCGACATGAAGCATTTGGAAGAGAAAAGGTTGCAAAGATAAATGTAATAGAAATAATGATCTACAGAGAGGCTTTTTGATACTATTATAATTGTTGCAATAATTGAAGAAGGATGTGGAGGAATAAGCTACAGCATAACTCTATAAATAGCAGAGGAATTCAACAGAGACACCAATCCCAATCAAACAAAAACCAACAAAACAATCAAATTTATCTTATCAATTTCCTTTACCTCAACTTATCCTAGGAGTAATGATAATCTAGTAACATTAATTTTAGTTGTAATCCAAGTCTACTTTTATACGCTGGATTTGTGTTTTTTTTTTATCCAAATCAAGCAGTTCTTTCATGAGATGCATTCTTGCAGTTGTTGTTAGTGACCGATTATAAATTTTTTTCCTTTTGTTGAATTTGCACTGTTATTTTGAAACTTCTTTCTTGTGGAAGGTAAAAAGTAACCCATTTTCGGAGGAAGAACCCCACCCTTCGATTACTGCCTGATCATTATCAGATTTTGCAAGTAGCTGAGTAAACGATCGATTTTCTCATAATCTAGTCATATACATTCATATTGGATGTATCTGCTTATTTGGCGCTTGGAGTCAAAGTTGATCAGTTTAGATTGAGTCGCTTAATCAATTTTGGTATGCTCTTAAAATTAAAAACAAACTAAGCAGCTAACATTTTTTGGCACGCTCGGTGGGACATCAAATTACTTAGTTGCTTTAACATTTGGTTGACTCAAGTATATTTGTAGGTGCAGTAATCATTCAAAATCATGTTCCAAAGAGGTGCTCGTAATTCTTCAACAGCCGTTACTGCTGCTAGTGAGCTTCCTACTCATGAGTAATAGGTGAAAGTCCAACAAGTTCCTGAGCAAGGAAATCCATCACCAAGTTTAGCGCCTGTTCCTCCAAACCCAAGCAAACCATTGACGTCCCGGGTTAAACATCTTGAGATTATGTCAGCTGAAATGGTTGATGTGCAAAAGGGGATTCAGTACATCATATAATTATCGCGGATTCAGATAGAACAATTATGAGTACAAGCCGAGGCTTTCAAAGTGTGGATTGTCACGCCCCAAATCAGGAAATCGGATTCGCTGTAATCCCGATCGCCGAATCCGGTGCCGACAGCCTCCGTAGTACCCCATTCTCGGCTCCTGACGTCCATACGCCAGATTCCGATCCTGAGATCCTATAAAGAGGATTTTCTAATGTACATTTAACTCATAATAAGCATAACCACAAGTATACCTAAATCATAAAGGCAACATTATCATCACATATCCACTAATATGATCATTTGAGTACAATGCTGAAAGGAAATATATAAATTGAAAATCAAGCTCCAGAAGACCGTCGCACGCTCCAAGCTCAACACTGCTGCAACTTAACATCACCTGCACGCATCTATCGTGCATAAGCTTATAAAAAGCTTAGAGGGTGGTGTAAGTGTGTGCACAAGGTAAGTGCCAAGTATTAACATAGTGTGTACCACCGTCCAACAGCTGGACGGTGGATACAACAAATACATCAATGCAGGCTCCACCGTCCACAGCTGTGGACGGTGTGTATACAACACATAATTCATGGTGGGTTCCACGTGGGGCCCACCGCAATGTCTATTTACAATCTAACCCGTTAATAGGGTCACACGAGCTTAGATGAAAAGGAAAAATAAATTTCATATTAATCCAAAACTTCTGTAATACCCAAATAGGATTACAATGGCTGACGTTCAATCCCACTGTTCTTATGATGTGGGCCACCTGAGTATCATATAAGGCTGATTTTTGGAGGTGACCCGTTTTTAAACTGGAGCCATCAAATGCATGGGGCTGATTTTTGACACACATCATGGTGGGGCCTGTGGTGAGGCCCACCTCCTTCCAGCGTCAGCAGAGACGCTGCTTGCTGCAGCGTCAAACCTGGCAGCAACAGCAACAACGCAGTGCCTTTTTTTTTGTGTTTTTCATATATAGGGCCACAACGGGATGATCCAGTCCATCTGTTGTGTGTGCCCCACGTAGTGGAGGGGTCAGTCCAAGTTTCAGATGCATAAAAATTTCAAGTGGGCCCCAGCAAGTACTTTTATATGTTTTAGCATGTTTTCACATGATTTTTGATGGTGTGGCCTACCAGAGAACTGGATTGGCTTCATTTTTCGGCTCAACGCCTAAAATGAGCCGGGGAACGGAATGAACGGCTTGGATTAGAAACATATATCAAGGTGGGGCCTGCATGAGCAGCCCACCCAAAAATCTAAAAACTCAACTGACATTAATATATTATTTTATTATTATTATTATTTTGTTAGCTTGTTAGTACACACCTATGTCAGTACACGCACTCTCCCTGCTTCACGTCCAGTGTCTAGGGACGCTGGACGACATGGATAAACACAGCATCATGGTGGGTCCCACATGTACGTGGTCCACGTTCCATTAAGGTGGGTCCCACATGAACGCGGCCCACCGATGGGTCTGATATTTATGTTTTCTCATCATCCATAGGTAGGGTCCACATGACTTGGACGGTTTGGATAAGACATACATCAAGGTGGGGTCCATCCGAGTGGGCCACACATCACACAAAAGAAATGAGAGAGAGAGAGAGAGAGAGAGAGAGGGAGAGGGAGAAAAGCACCCACCTTTGATCTTCTCGGACTCTTCCTTCCACCGATGCGATTTAGAGCTCCAAGGGGTGGATTTTAACGGTTGAGATGGACTTTGGATGGTGGGGATGGGAGATAGGAAGTGGGCTATACTAGCTTCCCCCATGAAAGCCATGGACGTGGGTTGCTCTCATGGAGCTTACGAGAAAATGAGAGAGAGAGATGAGAGAGATGATGGGAGAGGAGCGATGGGGTGTGTAAGAGATGGGATGATAAGGTTGACTTTGGGAATAGTGTCGTGTACTTGGAGGATGAGATAGGGTACTTGACTTGATGAGTGTACTTTGACAAGTGAAGTGATTGATGTGATGGATTCTCTACGGATTTGCAACACGCGACGTTTTCCTCGAACTGAACGTGGGCCCATATCTCCTGGCCTGGGTACCGCCTCCGCGAGCGAGACACGGCATCGGAACCGCGGCGACGGCGCAGTCACTAGAGTACAAGTCTTGGGTTGAGTCGACTCGGGTTAACGGCGCGTGACTTAGGGTCGCGCGCAAATACCGGTTAAGGGTTGAAGGTTGCCGGAATTCGACCGAAAAAATCGCGGAAGTCTACGGAACGGTACGGTCTAGGATACGGGTCTTACAGCTTTCCCCACCTAATAAAAATTTTGTCATCGAAATTTATACTACCATCTAAACTAAACACAACTCATAAAGGAATAGAAAGCATAACATCGTATATAGTCAAAACATAATACAACATATAGTCAAATATCGAAAAGACGGGAATAACACTCTCGAATTTCCGCCTCGCTCTCCCAAGAAGCCTCATCCACATTATGAAGCCCTTACTAAACTCGGATCTTGGATCCGAACGATCGAAACTGGAATACTATGCAGCCTCACAATTTCAACGGTAGGGAGCTATATCAGAAAATCTCTAAGTTATTCGAACTCGGGGATCTAATCATTCTAAGTTCTCAACAATCATTGAGTGAAAGGTAGCTATTAGTAGATATGTGATGTTATCCTCAGGTATTTTTAAGTTATGATTTGATACCAACTTCTGTCACGCCCCAAATTCAAAAATCGGATTCACTGTAATCCCGATCACCGAATCCGGCGCCAACAGCCTCCGTAGTACCCCATTCTCGGCTCTTGGCGTCCATACGCCAGATTCCGATTCTGGGATCCTACAAGGAGGATTTTCTGATATACATTTAACTCATAATAAGTATAACCACAAGTATACCCAAATCATAAAGGCAACATTATCATCACATATCCACTAATATAATCATTTGAGTACAATGCTGAAAGGAAATACATAAATCGAAAATCAAACTCCAGAAGACCGCTGCACGCTCCAAGTTTAACACTGCTGCAACCTAACATTACCTGCACGCATCTATCGTGCATAAGCTTATAAAAAGCTTAGAGGGGGTGTAAGTGTGTGCACAAGGTAAGTTCCAAGTATTCAACGCAATGTCATAATCATACAATGTCGAAATAGGCGCAAGGTCATGACTCATACGTTATCAGAGTAAGCGAAAATACTGACAAGTCCATGAGTCAAGCAATATCAGAATACGCAATACAGATCAACTATACAAATGAGGAATAATATAGAGTCAAATATCAGATGTTGTATCTAAACCATATAAATGCAGAAACACAGGTAACCCAAAATGTCATATGCCGCGAATGTAATACAATATGTGGTGTGAATGGAATGACCATGCTAGAGTGTGAAGTCGGGATGATAGTACGTAGTATCGCAGGCTATGGGGTCCATCACAAGGGACTTCTATCCAAACTAGTCTCATACCTAAATTTGGATAGTCAGACTCAATGTGGTAAACTCCTGATCTCAGGTTAATCGTGCGCCTCAACCGAAATCCTGGTCATTACGAAAGTTCACATAACAAATAGTTGCGCACCACCAGCCCGAGTGGATAGTGAATGAATGAATGAGTATGCAAATGCTACTCGATAAGTCCACATATCAGTACGGTTCACTTCTGGGATCATCACCGGGTTCAGTACACTCTAAATGGCACTGCCGCTCTCCCATCCGCACAGTCCAAGTGAGCGTAAGAAACCTCACTATTCGCCTGGCCAATAGTCTGCCAATACCTATTCGGCACGTTGATAGCGGACCCATTCCTCGAGCTGGTCAGACTCAGCCTAGTAATGCCCCTTGCACTCAGGCGGGTAAGGCCACACCCCCTCCCAATCGACCACGACACAGTGGGAGACGCGACCTCCTGGTATTCGGCACTCCGGCGCTCATGTATCCACTCGGTCTCGACGTTGGGGCATCCTCTGGTACCAAGAGGGTTTTAGGAATTTTCACTCAGGGCCATCTATGGCAGCCCGATGCTAGAACAAATTTTTGGTACCCTGTCTGGCCATCCACAATATGCCTGTGAAGGATACGGCCCTGATGTCGCTAGGGCGTACAGTAATCATAATGCAAAATGCATGAGTCATACTATCCAGTTATGCATCAATCCCGCACATACCGTGCACTCATGTGAGATAACCTCCACTTATTAAGGAGTATCATAACAACGTGCTCAATGACATATGCAATGATCAACCACATCTCATAACAAACATACAGATGATGCGTATGGGCATGTATCATGATGCTATGCTGTCACATACTCATAATCGGTATCAACAACCGGCATCGACAATCGACCTCGACAATGTAGATATTTAACCAACATTGCCCCCGAGGAATAGCCCTCATAGATCCTAACATATAGTGGACCCATGACTCACACAAGGGCCAAATATACAATACCATGGGCCTCACACAAGAGCTTAATACACACCATGATGGGCCTTTCACATGGCCTAACATACATCACAATGGTCTCCATCGCCTAGCCCTCAAATGCACCACAATGGGCCTCATACATAGACATCATATTCATCACATTAGGCCTTAAACATGGGTTAAATACACACCACAATGAGTCTCAAATATGGGCCGTATATACATCACATTGGACCTCAAACACGGGCCGCATATACATCACACAGGTCTCGACAATAGAAATTGATACTCGGAATCGGCCTCAACAATCGGAGTCGGCCTCGATACTAA
>JAJHSJ010000010.1:33924919-34049317 GCA_021015155.1 Magnolia officinalis
TCATTTCTACCTGCCCTGTTACACAACAGACATAGACAAATCAGACACAAAGTCACTTACTCAGGCAAAAAGGGCATTATTTTTGTCGATTAAATCGTGTAGTCTCCCGTTGAGGGAGGGAACATAATTCTGGAGAGAACCGTACTATCCCAGTCGTTTTGCTCATCAATTCGGCTTTAATCAGGTAGTTCCCAAAGATTGCAGACTAGTGACCCAAAGGATGCGAAGTTATGGCACTGGTCCATTTAATTGGGCAATGGTATGGAAATAATTACTAGGTCAAGTTAATTCTTCTTTCATTATCCCGAGCTGAGACTGTATTTCTCGGGCTTCATATAATCACATGAGATGGTGGGTTCACTAGTCTTATCTGGTAAGGAAAGGTCTGCCAGTAGCTAAGTCCATCTGGCTTCCACCACCAAGGCTTAGGGGTTGCACAAGTGAAGAGGGATTAAGCTTCATAGTGGAGACCAGTCACGCTCCTTTTGCTAGTCATCTTTGTGTCAAAATATCCGTAGATGAACCTATTCATGAGAAGAAGCCTGACAATACCCTAGAAGGGTGGATAGCTTAGGTGTCATTCATGAATTTGATAAAGTTCCTCAACACCGCTCGAAAAAAAAAAAGGAAATCATAGAGGTTGCTTCCCCTATGCTAGAGAACGTTGCTAATCTTCAAGACCAGCCAACCTATTTTAGTCATCTTCGACATCAGTCGACCTCTTCTCCTGCCCCTAAGACTGTCCACCCCAGTCCTTCTTCACCAATACAAGATCTCGAACGCGTGCCCAAGCTTCTTCCCCTTCACCTCAAGAAGGGATCGTTGTTTCTGATTCTCCAGCTTTAGTTAGCTTAGATCCTCAACCGGGAAGCAGCCGGTCTGTTCTTTCTGAAGGAAAATAGGTTGTCATTGAAGAGGTCAATGAAGGTGATTCAGAGAGTGAAGGTTCAACTTCCTCATTTGGAAATAATGTTTCTGCTGAATATGAGGCAGAAAGAGAGGATCAAGACGATGACTATGAGGAGGGGGAAGTTGATATTAGCGGCGAAGAAAATATTATTGCAGAAGATGTTCCTGCTGATGAAGAACATATCCCTTCGACCTTTGAGGCTGTTCCTGTAAAAACTTCACCCATAGTGGGGGAAGAAAAAGATGATGAACCCCTAGACTACGAGGAATATGGTTATTCACCATTATGAAAATCTTGCTATTTTTGTTTGTTTTCATTCTTTTGTCCTTCCCTATCTTACGTATTTTTATTTCAAGTGATCATGTTGTCAATACTGGGGCAGATAGTATTTCCCCCGTAGATTTACCTCCTGTCGTACCAGTGGCTTCACTGAGATTCTCTCTGCCCCCATGAGCAGTGGCATGCAAAATTGCTTTTCCTGTAGGATCAACTGATCTACCAACTCCCACCACCATTGATTCGAGTACTGAAGCTAGGGCTCCATCTTTTGTTGAGATGGCAGGACCTGATCCCCTTCCTACTAGAGAGATGCAACCTCCCACTATTCTAGCATCAACAGAAGGTTTACCCTTTTCTTCATTTACACTTTCCATATTATATGCACTTATAGTTTTGCTATAACTTTATATCTTTTATTTCTTAATAGGGAACTTACCTCAAAGTGGCACGACAAGTTTTGGTTCTATTGCGACTTCATCAAATGTGCTATCTCTTGAGAGGATTTCTACGTATAAATTGGCGTTGATTAGGAACTCCATATTAGCTATTGTCGAGATGTTTAAAGATCCTGATCAATGGTCAAATCTGGCTATTGCTTTAGATGTTCTGGATAGTGCTACACGGATGGCTAAAGTCAACGTTTCTTCCATATGCGATGCTCTCCTAAGATTCCATAATTCAATAATTGCTCTGACATCAGCTGAAACCGCGATTGTCCCGCCCGAGATTTTGGAATATAGGAAGCAACTTACATACTTTAGGGAGAAGGTTTCTCAGATTGCTCCCATCATTTCTCGTCATGACCAAGAACAACTATCTTTGTGAGAGCAACTAAAGACTTTTGCTGATAACAAGATGACTATTCGGAATCGTATTGCCCTTTTGAAGCAAGAAATTGCTCAGCTGGAGAAGCAAGATCTAGAGGAAGATCTGAACATTAAAAGAGTACATGAAAAGATGCAATGTAGCCTTCATTCCATGGACACCGAAAGATTTGAATTGGCTAAGAATGAAGAATTAATTGCCTCCTTGAAAGAAAAGCTAACTAGTATCCTGAATCCTACCATAATTATTTCAAATGCCAGACTAGAACACACAGCTGCTCAAGTTAATCTTCAAGAAATTTTGCAACAATACTTAGCAGCATTAGGCATAACAGGAGAACTATGAGATATAAAACTTTGACATTTTTTTATTATTACAAGTACTCTTGGAATCGCAAGTTATACAAGTATTTTATGATGTTCTTGATAATGGTTCTCTTATATGTTTATGCAATGTTCTGATTGATGTGTTATTCCTTTTTTTTTTAAGTATTCTCTTATGACTTGTTAGTAAGGGATTTCCTATATGATTTCTATCTTAATTGGCGGTCCTAAGTTTTAGTTTAGTCAGATAATCACACATAGTTTATCCTCTTGAGTAGTGGAGCCACATAGTTTTTTAGACTCATGAGTAGTGGAGTTGGGTCTCACGTGATAGTCTCTGTAACTATTAGGAGTCCACTGGACTTCTCACGGCCTAGTGAGTTCACAAACTGCGATCCATTAAAGGGCCCAGTGAAGCTACCGGGGCCGTGAACTCGGTTGGATTTACGCACAGGGTTGGCCGCAGTAACTCTGTAAAGTTCATGGGGCGCATAAGGCAACCCTTGGGGTACCAAATCTAGGGTCTCCAGTCCATCAATGAGTAGGTTTAGGCCCTTCCTCATGAGTTACTATTGAAGTCAAGCCAAAGATCTGGGGGATCTTATCCATGGTTGGCTTATCTATGGACAAGGCCAAAGAGCTCACACTGCAGCCCGCGTTTTCTTCGCCTGCAAGGTTGGACCCATTCATGGGAGGGCATTTTCATCCATTCCCCATGACGCTGTCGGAAAGCTATACAAACGGCATGGGTGTTACGCGTGACTAGTCGTTGAAGACTTTTGGTCCTTTTTAGACTTTCAGTTGCTAGCTTCGTCCGCAACCCACATGGATATGCATATATGTAACATCCCGGATTTTTTCCAACCTGGGATTAGATGTCCTTAGGCAATGGGTTGCTCCTAACACCTTATTATTTCGTCAGAACTGAACCCCACAGTCTAAAATCGCTTCGGAACCCATTTCCTTCACAAATCCCACCCTTCACTACCTTGTGCTTTCAATTTTTCAAAGCACTTTCGCTCTAGACACTAACTTAAACTAGCTAAGTAGTAAAACTTGGATCACTTTATATACAAACTACAAAGACCTAAGTACCATCTCAACCAGAAAACAATTAGGATTAAATCCTTTAGAAATTTAACAAAGTTAACTAAGTGCAAAACTCGATTAGCCATGAAATCCGTTGGGATCGCTTCAAATACGATCTGCAAGACCCAAAACTTGCAGCATCATTGACGCTAGGTTACCCTAAAGTTTAGAACCAAACTCTTTTCCCGGCTACTCTCGGGAATGACTTGAAACTTCGTATTAGGTCTGGACCGCACATCGGAAGTCCGATTAACACGAAGTTAAGGAACTAGGACCGCCTCGCTGGGCTTGACAACCATCTCAAAAATTAGGTCCAGCCGATGTCCCACGGCCATTCGTTTGGATCCGGAGCGAGGGAGTGTGAAAAACACTATTCCCATTCCAAAATAAATATCAGGAATAGTGATCTGGCACCATTCGCTTGCGCATCAGTATTAAGCAACCAGACCGTCAGAATCAGACCAAATTACACCCTCGGATCAGGAAAAATTTCAGGAACATTTACATGTACTTGGAATTTCGGATCGTGGCCCACTGACCGTTGAACTGAAAGTGGTCCGCCACGTGTGATCTGGGAATCCGATCGAGTCGAGAATGTAATCCCACGTAGATCCATGTGTGGAGAGCTTAAGTCTGACGTTTAGCTCAAGGAGGGCCACCAGAACCTCTCTTTTGAGCTGGAAAAGTGACGAAATACCTATATTAGCAGTAACCCTTGAACAGGAGTCTATTTCGGTGAGTTTTGAGACTATATAAGGACCTTAAACCCTCTCTCATGACAGCCATACGAATTTGGGTTTTGAGAGAGGGAAAAGAGAGAGGAAGTGAGGGAGAAGTGGGAGAATCTCCCTGCCGTCGTTCCCTGCCACCACACGGGCTGCACCATCCCTTTCTTGACGCTTTTCCGGCGTTTCCGGCGTCGTTTCTAGGTAAGAAACCCTAACCCTAATCTGTTTTGGGGTTTAGACTATTGTAGGTTGTGAAATAGCTAACCTATTTTGTTCTCTAGGTTGCCAAACTGCCGAATACGGAAGCTTAGCAAACCTATCAACTCCGTTACGATTCTACGACAAAAGGTGCGGACTTTAGGTGTATAGGTTATGGTTTTCAACGCTTTCAATGTCAGATAATGATAGATTCATGATCTGCATGTAATTGCACATGTACAGAGTGCTGTCTGTTTTCCTTTCGATTAAAGATGAAAAATATGGAATTCTACATATTCTAGGTATTTGTAGAAAATACCGTATACGTATATTTTTTGGAAATGTGTTTGACATGTTTATTTGTTATATGTATATACGATATATGGATAAAATACTTATTTGGTAAAAGGATTCGCCTAAATACATGTTTTACTTATATACACTATGTATGTTGAAATTGCGTATTCTAGAAAATACTGTATACGTATAAATTTTGGAGATATATTTACCATGATTATTTGTTGTAGTAATATATTATACATGGATAAAATACTCGTTTGGCTAAAGGATAGACCTAATACATGTTTTGCTAACATGCACCATGTATGTTGTAATAGTGTATTCTAAGTGTTTGTGAAAATGACTGAATGAGTATGGAATTCTCATTCGTGCTCGCCATGACTAATTGTCATGGATTCATGATTTATGTATTGGCGATGCCCCTTTGACGAAAGGATTTGCCCTAAGTCACGCCACGGCCAATATACACTATATATGCTAAAATGTGTGGCCCAAGTGTTTGTGGAAATAGCTGAATGAATATGGAACTTGGGTTCCTGCTTGCCATGACTATCCGTCGTGGGTGTACGCGTGTTATGATTGGGGCAACTCCCTAGTGAAAGGATTTGGCCTAATGCCTATGTGATCGACATATGTCATGTATGTTGATGTATGTTTGTTTAAGTGTTTCTTGAAATGTCTGAATGTGTAGTAGTTAGCAAATTGTAATATATAAGGGTGTTGAGATATGATTCTCAACCTCTTTTAACTATGTGTATGATCTCCTTTGATAGTTGTGTTATTAGGAATTGAACATGTACAAACTCATGCTTGTGTTGTGATTCATAACATGCTCAACTGCTTTATGATTTCAACTATGTAATGCATATGTTTAAATTTATATTTATGTTGTATGATCCGTCATGGGTGATGGGGGAGCGGAGCAACGAGTGCGTGCAACAGCCCTGGCAGCCTTAAACGGATAATACCAGATCTTGATTGTATGAGTTGAATCTTGATCCATTACTGCTTTATCTATCTGCAATAGATTGTGTTTGGGGCTATGATTATGGCCCAGGCAATCGGTAACGGGATTGAACTCATGGCTGAGATTCATTTGCCACGTGGGATGTGTTCGACGAACTCGAGTCGTGCGTTGTCTGTCGGCAGTGGCTAGGCCACACGAAGTTGTTTATGCACTTCATGTCGCGCAGCTCAACGGGCGATCGTGCTAGTCGAGCTCGTCAAGTAACCCGATCTGTCTTCTGCATGTTCACCCTATTTGGACGCTACTGCTTGAACCTAGGGTACCAAACTTACCAGTGAAACCCCCTTTTAACCATGGTACCTCGATCCGCTAAGACGCATGAGCCGGGCATGGTGGTATGGGACACCGTGGTCAAGCTGTCGGCCTACGCTGGGGCCATGTGCCTCCCCGTAGTGACCATTGCGCAACCAAACTCGTGAGCCGAATACGGTGGTATGGGACACTGTATTCGAGCTGTCGACACTTACGGTGAGAGCTGAGTACGGTGAGACCTGTACTCGTGCTGACGGGCGACGAGTCCTCTGTAGTATCTTCGAGTATACTCCAAGGTCTGTGATTGGCGACAAGTCTTTCACAGCAACTAGAGTATGAGTGGAGCCGAGTACGGTGAGACCTGTACTCGAGCTGACGGCTAGTGATTGAGCCGAGTACGGTGAGACCTGTACTCGAGCTGACGGCCAGCAATTGAGCCGCATACGGTGAGATCTGTATCCGCGCTGACGGGTGACGAGCCCTTTGCGATGCCTTCGCTATGCCTCTCAAACCATAATATCGTATGAGATTAACTAGGATTGACGACCCTAGAATGGATCATGTTTAGGAATGATACAAGGGAGGTACCTTAGTTTCCCAATACTGCTGGTTGAAATGGACTAATAATAACTTGGTAATCATGAGCATCATCGCACCGCATGTGCTTTGTAGATGTGGCGCACTGAGGGAGTTAAGCATTCGCGAACGTAAGATGATGTCGCTTGAGGGTGGTTTGGCAAGGGCATACAGCATCATGTCATTTCATTCTTGCATTTAATAAGAGTAGTTAGAATTGTTTGATTTGTACTACTTTATCATTACAGCTTGATTGAATTGATAACATGTTAACCTATGCTTTACTGTTCCACTGAGTTGATCACTCACTCCCACGTTACGGGACGGTGTTGTACACACCAACCAGATTTGTTGAGTTCCAGGTGATGGCGATGCTTGTGAAGCAGAGCCGGACTACTTCTATGATGATAAGAGGATTTCTCCTATCTGTATCTCTCTGGCAGGTCAATGAAGACCTGATATTGTATTGACGGGGCCATGGTGCGTGGGATAAGAGACATTACACTTCCTCACATTTGGTATATTTTTAGAACTGCACTTGTAATTATTTAACCTGGTAATGTTATCACACTCTGGAGACTCACCATAGTTTATATATTTTATCTATCTATCACAGTCTTCCGCTTGCAAATTTAACTGTCTCTGGAGTATGATATGCTGTTTTGGCTTAATCTCACTCATGTTCAATGCACGAATACAGTCAACATTCAATCATCATTCATTTTGTTGCATAAGTGATGTTCTGGAACTCGGGAGTTGAGTATATGCTCGACCCCCGATTTTCAGGGCGTTACAATATAATTGCCTTCACAAGATTTTTAGGGCCACTGGCTTCTCACTGCTGCCTGAATGACGAAAATGATAGGTCTTATGCATATTTGGTCGTTTTTAGGGCTTGGCTAGGCTGCCTTAAAAGATAATGGTAGGTGGCCATCATTGTCGCGAGAATGATAGATATCTCTGATTGAGATTGATACATCACCACTTCTGCTAATATCTTTAATGATATTCATATGTGTTATTCATAACATATCAGCTTGGTGTTGATACCAATTTCAATAAAATTCTATAAAGCTTGCTTGATGATAACAATGGTCACTTTCCTTTTGTAATACTCGTTGATATGCAGTCTTGATGCTTCGCAAATTTCTTCTTTATTCATTCATCTGACAGTACATGGCCATAACCTTGTTATTCTTGCCCCCTTTTTGATACAGAAGCATTATTTTGATAATATTCTGTATCAAAATCAATAGTATCTTTAGGGATGATATCTTTTGATGAAGCGAGCATTGACCGGTATACTGATACCATGTCCATCTTGGTCTACGACTCTATACTCTCCATTGTAGTATACTTCTTTTATTATGTACGGCCCATCCCATTTGGCCTCGAATTTTCCCCCTGTTCTATGGGTGACCACATCGGTCTTTTTCGCATCAACACCATATCCCCTTTTTTGAAAGAGCGATACTTGACTCGTTTATCAAAGGCGGTCGATTTCCTTGTTTGATGCGACTGCAACCGCTGCTGAGCTGCTAAGCGTTTTTCATCAAGCAAATCTAATTCTTCTAACCTTATTTTTGCATTTTTATCATTTGTAATTGACTGATGTATAGCCACTCTGAGTGATGCAACTTGTGTTTCGATCGGAATGACCGCTTCTACGCCATACACCAGTGAATATGGCGTTGCTCTAGTTGTTGTCCGGTGGGTAGTTCTGTATGCCCACAATGCTTCTTGTAACCTTTCGCCCCAATCACGGTTGTTCCCTATTACTGTTTTCTTTAGTATCTTAACTATTGTTTTATTAAATGCCTCTGCTAATCCATTGGCCAGTAGATAGTAAGGTATTGAAAATGAATGATGAATGCTGAATTTCTGACATAGCTTTTCCATGCCTCTATTTTTTAAAGGAGTGTCATTATCTGTGACAATTTTCTTCGGGATACCATGGCGGTATATTATTGCATGTCGGATGAAATTGATCACATCTTTCTCCTTGACACTGTGCAGTGCAATCGCTTCTGTCCATTTAGAGAAGTAATCTGTCACTGCCAAAATATATTGTTTCCTTTGGACGAAGGCAGATTTATAGGACCAATAACGTCAAGTCCCAAGCTAGAGAAAAGCCAAGAGGTGACATATTGATGCAGGTCTTTTAGAGGAATGTGTATAACATTTCCATGAATCTGACATTCGTAACACCGCTTTGCATAATCTATCACATCTTTGAACATGGTAGGCCAATAATACCCAATTCGATGTATCCGATGAAATAAATTCTAGTCAGCTTGATGTGCCCCACATTCTCCAGAGTGCGCTTCTCGGAACATCTGGCCTGCTTCTTGTTCATCTAGGTAACGTAGCAGCATCTCATTATAAGACTTTCTATATAGCACTTCGCTACATATGATGAATCTGCTCGATCTTTGCTTGATTTGTTATCTCTGCGCAAGGTCTTCTGGTAATATATCATATTTGAAGTAATCTATGAAAGGCTGATGCCAATCATCTGTCGTCACCTCCAAACACAATATAGGAAGTGTCTTAACAATTTCATTAATGACCTCTAAAGAGGGTAAAATCTTCTTTCTTCTATAGTCACCTGGAGAGCACTTCAATTTGGGCAGGACAGAGCCATTGCCAGGATGGCTAAAGCATCTGCTTTTGCATTTTCAGACCGTGGTACATACTTGATTTTGACATGACAGAACTGCTCCAATAACTACTGTACATTTCGACAGTATGGCAAGAGCTCTAGCTTTCTTATCTCAAATTCAGTCGTCAATTGATTTATGATCAATTTAGAATCCCTGAAAATATGCAGCATTTTTATCTTCATTTCTTGAGCAATTTCCATTCCGATGATGAGAGCTTTATATTCGGCCTCATTGTTTGTACACGCAGTACCCAACGTGAAAGAGTAAGGTAACAAGTTACCTTGAGGAGTAATGAATACCACTCCAGCCCCTGCCCCTGATGCTCGAGAAATACAGTCAAAATACATCTGTCATGGGCTTTGCGACTCGGCCAACATAATTTGTTCATCGGGAAAATCATCACTAATGGTCTCGCACTCTACTACAGGGTGTGCTGTCAGGAAATCCGCCACTACTTACCCCATTTATCGATTTTGCCGGCTCATACATAATAGTATATTCCGAAAGTAACAACATCCATTTGGCTAGTCTCCCAGATAGCATCGGTCTTGTCATAAAAAACTTTATTAGATCTACTCTTGAGATCAAAGTTATGTCATGGGAGAGACAATAATGTCTCAACTTCTGCACCACAAATGTTAACCCCAAATATTCTTTTTCGATCGGGGAATAATTGCATACTGCGCCCATTAGAGTTCTACTCAAATGATAAAGAGTAGTCTTTTTCCCAGATTCATTCACTTGTGCCAACAAGGCCCCTAACGAATTCTTGGCTGCAGATATGTATAAAATGAGTGGCTTCCCTTTTATCGAGGTTGTCAATACCGGCGATTGTTTCAACAATTCCTTTATCGAATCAAACATATTCTGACAAGCTTTGTCCCATACAAATTATGTGGCTTTCTTCATTAAATGAGAAAACCACTGACATCTCCCTGCCAGATTTGAAATGAAACGGCGAATGTACGCCAACTTTCCTTGTAAAGTTTTTAATTCCTTCAATGTCTTTTGAGGTGGCATATTTTGAATGACTTTAACTTTCCCTGGATCGATCTCAATGCCCTTGTGCCTAATAATAAAATCGAGGAATTTTCCTGATGCTACCCCAAATGCACATTTAGCTGGATTCATTTTTAATTGCTTCTTCCTGAGTCGACGGAAGACCGATGTCAAATGTTCATGATATTCCTGATGATTACCTGACCTGACCATCAAATCATTAACATAACACTCAACATATTTGTGCATTATGTCTTAGAAGATATTCTGCATTGCCCTCTGATACATCGCCCTAGCATTTTTTAGACCAAATGACATAACTTTATAACAGTAAATCCCCAGTGAAGTTCTAAACGCTATTGCTTCTTCATCTTCAGGTGCCATTCTAATTTGATTATAACCTAGATAGCCATCCATGAAGAACATGATAGCATACTGAGTTGTACTGTCAATCAACAATTTGGTTATCGGAAGAGAAAAATCATCTTTCAGATAGGCTTCATTCAGATCCCTGAAGTCAACGCACACTCTGACTTGTCCATTTTTCTTCTTTACCAGGACAATGTTCGATATCCACTTGGGATACTTGACCTCTCTGATAAACCCAACTTTTATTAGCTTGTTCACTTCTTTTTCTATCAGGGGAACCAAGTCCGGGTGAAATCTCCTTTGCGCCTGTTTACCGGCCTTTTCTCCTTAGAAATATTCAACCGGTGCATTGTTACTAACGGCTCCAGATCCGGCATCTCTGCATATGTACAAGCAAAGACGTCTCTATTTTCTTTAAGAAGTTTAACGTATTTCTCAGCTTCCTGCTCAGAAAGACCGATGCTGATGAATGTGTTCCTTAGCTCTTCTTCTGTACCCAAGTTTATTTCTCATAAACTGTCTATCGTTGGCTACCCCCCGTCTTCCATTTACTTTGGGGCCATTTCAGGATGCTTGACTATTTTAGGATCTTCCTCTGATAACTGTCCAACTGTGACCATGTTCACCGATGATTCTGCTCCTAATCCTTGAAATTTTCCTCAATTTTCCTGACCAACCCCAATAGGAATCTGAATTCTTTTCCCATGATTTAGGCCAGTGGATTCTTCGAAATCGAAACCCATGCTTTTCATGATTTTCTTACTTGCCGGGCTATATTTTTTAAGATCTTACGGTGTCATCTTACCGCAAAACACATTATTCTTGGCCTCTTCCCCTATCTTTGCTTCTGCTGGGGCATAGAATTCTATTGGTTCTAGGTATTTTGCGTTGGCCCTGACCTGAAACCTTCCCGGAATAGACGAAAATGGCTTATTTCTTTTAGCATACGACAATGGTACTGTATAATTAGACTATAAAATTTTCAATTGTGCAGGCGATAACAGAGTTAACTGCGTCTGCCTTGGTTGTCTCAAATGTTTCGGCACAAAATAGAATTTCTTCTTTGTTTTTGCAGCTCTAGATGATTTTACCTTTTCTGTTTCTTCTTTCATCATCTTTACTTGAATGTCCTTCAAGACTTTATTTTCATCATTCTTTCTTTCTTCTTTAGCGAACCCCTTATAATAACTGACGTCTGCAAAGAAGGCTTCAACTTCTGTATAAGGCTTCGCATCGGTTATCACTTTATATTGTATCCCATTTTTATAGTATTTAAAGCATTGATGTAGAGTAGAGGGTACGATGCCGTACTGATGTATCCATGGCCTTCCTAGGAGAAGATTATATGTTGTCACTGCGTTTATAATGTGGCACACTACATCAATAGTTAGCTCTCCTATCTCTAACGTCACTGTAATTTTACCGAGTGCACGTTGCCCATCTTGATTGAAGCCCTATATCATCAGTCCACTAGGAAGTAGATCGGAATGACGATAACCCAGTTTACTCAACATTGAGAGTGGTAAGAGATTTACTATAGACCCATTATTAAGCATAATCTGTTTAACTTTCTTGCCATGGATATGACCCTCTATCATTAGCGGCCTATTATGCCCAGTGTCACTGACTAAATCATCATCAGAGAAGGACACGACTGGCAGGCAGTCTTCTCGCTCTTTATATTCTTCACCTTCCATCTCTGCTAACAAGGTTTCTCTGACATCATGATTGGATATCATGATTGGATAACACTTGAACCAAGCTCTGCCGAAATTCTTCTGACAACTTAAGCGCATTGTAGACGCTTAATCGAGCCGGTATGCCCTTCAAATGACTTACCACATCGTAGGTCACTTTTGTCATCTCATTCTTTTCTTTCCTCTTATCACTATCGTTTTGTTCTTCGACAATTTTCCTTCTTATAATTCCTGTTTTCTGCTTCATAGGGCTTATTATCTTCTTTCCTGATCATAGCGTAATCACTGCTACCTTTCTTGCCGTCTTACAATCTTCTTTCTCTTTCTTTTCTTGGGCCTTCTCCCGGATTGTCAGCATATTCACTGTTGTCGTTGCATCCATTTCTTTTTCTTTTCCGATCACTATTTCACCATTGTCTATCATCTGTTGTATTATACATTTCAACGTATAACAATTTTTCGTCGAATGTCCCACCAAGCGATGATAGCAGTAAAAGTCTCTCTCTCTCTTGTTCTTGTCACGTCTTCAGGGCACTTGGGTGTTGGTAATTCTATCGTACCAGCTTTTAGCAATTGGTTCATCATAGGGACAACATCTTCCCTATCGAACGCAAACCCTTCGTGAGAATTGAGCGCTCCGGGCCTTTTCCACTATATCTATTTCTCGGCCGGTTCAATTCTTCTTTCTATTTAGACTTTTTTCCTCCCAAACCTCTTGCATCTTGACTTTTCTTTTCAAGATCTACAATATTTACGGCCATCCTGTCGGGTCCCCACCTGGTTGTCTCATAGTGAAATGTTGGCATCTTTCGAGTCATCAGCTCTAAAGCATAAGCTTTAGTGGCTAGGTTACAGAAAGTCCTGATATCGGCACTAGTGAGTCCAAACGTGATTCTCGTTTCAATAGAGTTCAGATACATCTTGACCTGTTCCTTTTCTTCCGGCAGCTGTCTACATGAGGCTCCCAATGTCTTCCATCTGTCTATGAACTTCTCTACTGGTTCCCCTTCTCTCTGATATACAGAAGCCAATTCTGTGATGCTGACATCGCATTCTGAAGAGAAGAAGTTTGACATGAAGGTGTCCTGCATTTACTTCCAAGTGCGTATCAATCCCGGAGCCAGACTGGAATACCATCGAAACGCTTTGCTTGTCAAAGATGATCCAAACAATCGTAAGCAATACTGTAGTATCGTAGAGAAATTCCCCATACTAGTAATAAAGTGCATTAAATGTTCCTCCGGTGACCCTTCTCCATTAAATTTTTAAAAATCTGGATGCTTGAAGTTGGCTGGGAACGAGATGTCTTCTACCTCTCTTGGGTACGGGGTTCTATATCTGAAACGACCAATATTCTCACGCTCCCTTTCTCCTCTGACAGTTTCCTCCACAACTTGTCTCACCTCCTCTTGTGTTATAATTCTCGCCGCTGGGACAGACCCAAGTGATCCTACCCCCGATGGTTGAAAGCCTTTGGGTTGGTTCTCTTGCACATTCATTGTGCCCATCATCGGGGGAGTCGCTATCTGGGCTACATTGTGTGCGACAGTCGCTAAGGCTTCTTTGAAATTTCTGCACTCTTTCATTAGTGTTCTCTATGCTTTCGCCATTTCATTCATACGGTCATCCGTAGTTGATATATTCTCCTGGTTCGTTCTAACTATATGTACTGTGGCTTTTCCGCTCTTTGACGAGGTTGTAATTGGAGTGGGGTGGGAATATGTCAACGTAATAGGACTTACGAAGAGAGGGGAAGATGGAGTATCATTCAACTTCTCTGTGCTCCCATTGTCATTGATTGATTGGGGCGATACAGACATCGGTGAGCCTACTAGTAATACTTTACCTTTTTGCTCTTTTATCCATCTGACTCTTGGAGCAACTAAAGTCAGAAAGTCGCGCGACGTTAACTGTGGAGTTATTCACTCTGGATATATCACAGGAGGGGTGAATTCGGGGTTCCTCCTAGCAGCATTACGTGTTATCGGTCCTCTAACTCTTGGCGAAGGCGGATTCATTCTAGGGCTCCTTGTATTCCGAGCTCTCATCCTACGAGACTTTACAACAGTCCAATCCTAGTCACCTTCTGGTGCTTGAGGCGAAGCAGACATAACTCCAAATATTGCTCGGGTTGAGTTATTTTTGCTTGCAGGAAGCTGAGCCCTGTGCTTCGGAGGCTGGTTCGACACATATTCCACCATGAATCCGATCGTAGTGAAATAGAAGTTCACCTTTCTTACAGAAATTGCCATTGGTCGTAATTTACAGTTTGATCTCTTCACATATAAAATGTAGAATTAAATTGTAATTAGTATTTGAAGAATTAAATAATCTATCTTAGAGATGAAGGGGAGGATGTTCCCACTGAGAGTCGCCATTTTGGCGTTGAAAGGCGCCAAACTACAACGAAAGTTCTATAATACCCTCAATGCTGATATCAAATAAGATAAATAAATCCTCAGCAGAGTCGCCATTTTATTTCGAACAAGAAATAAAAGCATTTGATTTGAGGAATTATCTTATTAGAACATAGCAAAGAGAGTATACACGGAACAATCATTGTATTAACAATACTGAGTTCATTTACAACCTCTAATATCCCTTGATTCTAAGATAGATTATTTGAAACACATAAATTGATAGAGTTCGAATGTCGAATATTGAATTCGGCAACATTTCGACTTGTGCTTCAGTCATCTCCTTAGGAGGAATGTTGTGCGGGTTTGATCATTCAATCTTTTCCAATTCCGAGCTTGTCCCTTATGCAAAAAGGAGAGCTTGGAGTGACGAAGAACGAACTTGGCAATTTTGGTAGCACCTAGACCCTTTTTATTACTGGCCATACAACAGTTTGGTTGCGCGGCACGCGCAACCAGTTATTGGTTGCGCTGCCCGTGCAACCAATCGCACTGCTCTCCCTCTCACCTTCAGTCTTCCTCCAGAGCTCTGCTCTTCTTCTGAAATTCTTCTCTCACAAATGAGAGGGGGAGTGGGGTATTTATAAGCCTTCACACATGTGAACCCTCTATCTTTGAGTCATGGGACCCACCTTGCACCAGATCTGACTCTCCATAACAATCTGCCTCTGATCTTGGTTGCGTGACCCCCGCAATGGGGAAATCGATTGTGCAGCCCACGCAACCACTGAACATAGTACTTGATTTCTTCTTTCTTTCTCATTTTTCCAATTCCTTTTTGATCTTCTACCATTTTAATCTTTCTTCATTATTTTTATGCTCCAACACCATTAGATGTGTAATCTCACTTTAGGTCAAGGGCTAAAATATCATGTTGACGTGTAATGCAAGTGGGCTGCCGAAGGAAAAGGTAGGGAGAGAGACATCCACCCTTGATTTTTACGGAGCCCATTATGATGATTATATAAAATCTACTCTAGCATTAGATTCCAAACTAAATTTTATGCATGGGGCCCAAAATTAGGCCCATATGTGATTCAGATGACCACACTAAAGGAATCAATTTTGAGGGTGAGCATTGCCTTGTACATGATTTCCAATTATGTGGTCCACCTGAATCATGGATGGAGCTGATTTTTGGGTCGCAGATCTAAAATGGGATAACCCATTTGGTGTTTATGCTAGATTTCACATAAACATTACGGTGGGCCCACCTGAGTTGTTGATCACCTATCATCGTTAAGAATGATTATCCTCGCAAACCCTAATGGGATAGATCAGGTCGAACTTCAGCCTTGCTAATGGGTTGTTCTATACAGTCCAAGCCATGCCCGAATAATAAGTAGGCTTAAATTTTAAGTCTATGCTCTTCCCTCAGGCATGTGATTCTAGCCTAGGTCCAGCTTGAAAGCCCAATGGGCTAGCATGCCCCATTGACAACCTTACTCTTTATTAATCATAAACATCATCAAATGAATATGGGATCTCCATGGGGAGTTAACTTATTTGATCAATAGCCACAAAATCCTTTTGGAAGATTTTATGGTGTGGTAGATTAACCACATTTTTATTAAAGGAAATAGAGTTCTTTGTTGAGTGTCAAATATTGCATATTTCTCTCTATTTGTATCTTGATTTAATGAACATGATAACTGTCACAACCCGAAAATAGGCACCCGAATACATAAACTCCGATCCTGAGTTTTCGAGTGTTAACCAAATAAAATGCACGTGTGACCTCGTTCATATTCACACTTATTTTACACACGAGCAATTAGAGTAGCGTAATTCAAATTAGCGGATCCAAAGCAAGATAGAGATAATAAAAGTTAATAAATATGGTGCCGACAATAAAGATACAATTAAAATATGGTGTCCGCCCAAATGAGGATTATACAAGACATAATATACATACCCAAAATGATTAAAGTGCATGTTTTTGGTTTGGTCCAATCCTCTAAAACACAACAGCGGTGGTGTAAACCACTTTAAGCCTATCCGTCTGAAATCTCGATAGTACCTACATAAATAATATCGCCTAGTTGGTGTTTTAAAACACCATCTCAGAGTGGGAGTGAGTGATCAACTCAATGGTTCCATTAACATTAAATTACACAAGCTATCAAATCTACATGCACAATTAATGAAAAGCAATTTAAGCATACAATCCTTAAATACTTTTGTTAATGCACATCCATGCTATTATGATATGATGCATGCCATCACCATCCAACACTGCCTCAAACGACACCATCTATATGTTCGCATATGACCAACACTCCCTCAATGCGACCTCGACTAGAGA
The DNA here is from genome assembly GCA_021015155.1 of Magnolia officinalis. Taxonomy (NCBI): domain Eukaryota; kingdom Viridiplantae; phylum Streptophyta; class Magnoliopsida; order Magnoliales; family Magnoliaceae; genus Magnolia; species Magnolia officinalis. Next base: position 33,941,877 of record JAJHSJ010000010.1, read on the forward strand.
GTCGCCAACATATGCTAATGCAATGCTATGAATGTTCATGCTAACCAAGTATTTAATTAAGTCTGTTCATCTAGCAAGATTGGGGTAGCTGAAACACCTTCATTTAATTAATGACCTTATCTAGACCAGTTGGGCCAGGGCGGCCGTAGCAGATTTGAGCCCGTGATTTGTGATCCAAATTTAGGTATCACTCATTTGTATCACAAATCAATAATTTCAAAGGTAAGGCATGATTCCCAAAGGTATGAGGATTAACTCGGTATGGATCATCACCTAAACACCGAGGGTGATCATTCAGTTCCGAGGTGCGAGCTTGTCACATAACCAAATCACCACAAGGAAAAGGTCTCGTCACCTAATTCCATTCATGCCCAGATCGTTCAAACGGTACTCTAACATAGAACCATTGAAAGTGCCCTGGTTTGTCAAGTTACGTGAGTGTTGAGTTAGACTGTCTACAGAGCCTGATAGGAAGATCAGTTTAAGCGTCTGCCTCAACCGGATGTAAGCAAGCTCGCCACAGGTAAATCTAAAGCCTCACATCCCTTGTCCCAAAACACCAGGTGATTAAAACCCTTACAAAAAAATAGAACATCATAGGATTTTTAAGTAAGAAAACTTTTTCAAAATAGGAAAATCTCTAAGTTTTTCTTGCCTTGTTGATTTTATCGAAACACCTTTGATATGATCGATCTGCTCTGTCGATGTCCTCGATGCTTAAAACGATATCATCAAAAAGAGGATAAAAGTGTCCAGCAACCACATGTATATCTGGACTGATTTATTGATGTATCGATCCACATATCGATACTTGAATTTCGAGTCCAACGATAATGGCTCGTTATAATCGACAGACAGGTTTCCGACGCCCCTATTTTTTAAAAAAAATTTCAAATTCCTTCGATATATCGATGCTCCTTCCGATATGATCTGAAATCAAATATCGATAAGATCGGAAGTCCATCGATAATATCGATCGTGGGTGTGCATGTCTTCCAGTAAATATTTCTGGTTGGTTTTTACTTTGATCAGGGGCCATTCGAGGAAATCGATATTCATATGTCAATGATATCGAGGCCGAGTCGATTGCATCGAAACTGGACACAAACTATCCAGCGAGCTTAATGGTCAATTTATAGGATTTATCGATGCATCAACACTGCCTTCGATATCATTGATATGCAAATTCCGATGACATCGGCTGACCCTCAATCATATCTTAAAAACCTGAAATATTTCTAGTCAAGTCTCTCTCATTTTTCAAGTGTCGATGGATCGAACCTATCATCGATGGAATCGGAGTTCGAAATCCGATGACATCGAAAATTGTTTCGATTCATCGATCAGCTGGCTAAAGGTTCCAAAAGCATATGAATTTGAGTTTAAGTCATCGAGCAGACCATCGATGCTATCGAGAGTATACGCTCGATGATATCGAACTCAGTCATAAATGTGACTATTTTATATCCGTTGCAACCTTTTGCCTATATATAAAAGACTTGCCTATTGTTGCTGGGAGAGAAACTAGAGAGAGCTTTTAAGTGTTTAACCTTAGATCATATACCTAAAGCCCTTTCTCTCAAGGAAGTTCATCCTCCAATCCACCCTCACAATTGATATTTAATAGAGTGGATTGGGGAATGAACTTCCGCATTCAAGGATCCTCCAGCTACTAACTTAATGGAAAAACATTAAGCTGGGATGCCTTGAATGCTTAGAAGATTGGAATCCCTCTATCTTCCTGATAGGAAAACACTTTGAAAGTAGGATTCCATCTTGACCTTGACCCAACCCGAAGCCGAGTATTGGTATATTATTTTGTGTTGTGGATCAAGGGAGCAGAAAACTCTTCATCAACAAGGAGGAGGAGATCGTCGGCATTGTGCTTATCGGGACTCATCAACTTATTTGTAAGTATCTAGATTTTAAGAGGACACTTGTGATCATTCCTTTGTAGGATTGGGTCTTAAGTGGTTCTCACCCTTTGAAGTCCTCAAGGAGGCCTCCGGCGGGAGTGTACGTAGTGGGTGCATTTTGTGGATCCTTGCTCTGGGGAGAGCATAAATATTTGGTTGAAGGTGAACTAGTAAAACCTTAGGTTTGAGGTCAACCGCTGTGAAACCTTGGGTTTGAGGTGAATCATGTAGAAACCTCTAGTAGGGTCTTATGGAACATCCTTGGCTAGTGTGCCTAAAAGTGGGTGCGTTGTGTTGACCCTTACTCGTGAGAGCATAAACAGTCAGCCTCAGTGCAGGTTGTAAAGGTTGAAGGTGAACCTGATTTAAAATCTTAGGTTTGAGGTGAACCGCTGTGAAACCTCCTTAGTGAAATTCGGTACACTTAAGAGTTTAGTGCGGTTACCGGGAGTGGAGTAGACAAGTCGTCGAACCACTATAAAAATGATTGTGTTTGAGATTGCTATTCTTCTGATTGTGTGATTTACTTTATTATGTGCACATCTGAATATCTGAGATCACACCTCACACACTTACGCAGTCATATCCATCATAAACTAGTTTGCATATTGTTTACTTCTTAAACAGTTTGTGATTGGATCCTCTATCGGGCTTGGAAGCCAGTAGAGTTATTTTTGAGTAATCCTAATATGTGTCTATTGTTAGGATTAGTGTAATAGGATTTTAAATAAATCATAAAAACTTTTAAAAGTCCTATTCACCCCCCTCTAGGACATATTGGCATATTTCTTCTTCAACTAGTGCGGTCTTCACCGCCATTTCAATTGGTATCAGAGTTGGTCTCTCTTTAAGGGCTTCACCGCCTAGAGAGTGATCTTGACTGAAGTTAATATGGCCAAAGGAGATGGCTCATTAGTCACTAGGCCTCCAGTATTTGATGACTTAAATTATGCATACTAGAATGCTAGAATGCACTACTTTCTGAGATCTTTGGATCATGATATTTGGGATATAGTTAAAAGTGGATACGTGCCACCAACTGAACAAATTATACTTGATAGTGGCACAACTATAACAAAACCCAAATCCAAAGAAAAGTGGACGGCATTCAACAAAGAAAAACAGACTGCTGAAGCTAAAGCTATGAACGTCATCTACTGTGCCGTGTCCTATGATATATTCAATCAGATAAGTATGTGTGGGACATCCAAGGAAGCATGGGATCTATTGGAAACAACCCATAAAGACACAAGCACTGTGAAGAGGTCTAAACTTTAACTCCTGACTTCACAGTTTGAAAGTCGCAGAATGGAAGAACATAAGACATTTATGGAGTTTTCCACAAAGTTGAATATCATTTGTAACTCCATGGGTGGATTGGGAGAAAAAGTTCTAGTACCAAAAATTTGTAGGAAAATCTTAAGATCCCTTCCGGAACAATTTAATCCCAAGGTTACAACAATTGAGGAGTGTAGGAGCATAAATGAGATAAAAGTAGAAGAACTGGTAGGTTCCATACAAACTTTCGAACTACACTTCAAACAAATCCCTAAATCTAAAACAATTGTCCTAAAAACTTCAAAGAAAGCATTAAAAGAGGATAGTGAAAGTGAAAAAGAGGATGAAGATGAGGAAGTGACTTTACTGGCACAACGATTCAGAAAGTTCTTTAAGAAAAATCATGGCTGGCCTTCCAGAAGAATAAAGGTGAACAACAAACCTTCTGCAGGCAAATTTGGTAGAAGAACCAAAGAATCACAATGTTATGCCTGTCAGCAGTATGGACACCTATCAACTGAATGCCCAAACAGAAAAACTAAGGGCAAGGCGATGTCTGCCACATGGGATGATACTAAGGAGTCAAATTCAGAATCTAGCGACTCATAGAGCAATGAAGATCAGAAATCATTGAAAATACTCATGATCTCCACTGCTTCAATCATTCCTACTGAATCTGAGAATGAGAAAGAACAACAAACCACTGAATCATTTCCATCTGATTATGAGGAAACTGAAGAAGAAGAAGAAGAAGAAGAAGAAGAAAAGGATAAACTACAAGATGCTTATAATCAACTCTACATCCACAACATAAATATCCTCAAAAGACTTGGTATATCTGAGAATAAAAAGGAATTGCTGCAAAAAGATTTGGACACAACTATAGAAATCAATACACATCTGATCAATGATTTACAACAACATCACTTAGATAATGATAGACTGGAAAGAATTAACACCTTCCTTAAATTCGAGACTAAAAAACTAAACAAACAACTTAAGCAATTAAAAGACAAAAATATGCTCCTTCAAAATGAAAATCATACACTCCTGTTTAATCTAAAAGAGTCCAGAAGAATTGCCAAGCAAAATTGTAAGTTTTTCCAGAGTGGTGAGAAGTTAGAAAAACTTTTAGGTATGGGAAAAACTGGAAATAACAAAAATGACTTAGGATATGAGAAAGCTAGAGCCAAAATTGGGTATGGAATACAAATACTTGAAAAATCTAATGCCTCTAGTAGCAACACAAAGACTATTCAAGAAGTTGAATCAGATAAGAAAATTAAATCTACTACAAGTAAGAACCCTGTCACAAAGTGGATAATTAAAGGAAAGAAGAATTGTCTTGTTACTCACTCAAATCACTTAACAGGCAATAATACTAAGTGGTACCTTGATAGTGGCTGCTCAAGACATGTAACCGGTGACATGTCTCTTCTTTCAAACTATAAGAATATTCGTAATGAGATGGTTACCTATGGAGATGGAACCATTGCCAAAGTAATTGGACAAGGAATCATAAAAGGAATTCAATTGCTTGAAAATGAGAATGCTCTCTGCATAATAGGTCTGACACATAATCTCCTAAGCATATCTCAAATTTGTGATAATGGGCATGTGGTTAAATTTAACAAACAAGAGTACGAAATCCTAAACCAATCAGGAAAATCCGTAATGAAGGGTCATCGCACAAGCAATCACTGCTATACTGTCAGAGGCATAGAGAGAACTGATGTCTAGAAGTTCTGAGCATAAAAAGACAAGTCCAGATCATGCATCCAAATCTGGATATTTGCTGAAATGATGCAATTTTGCTGAGCGCCAAATGATATATCTGAGGTTCCTCACCTCAATCTTTTGTATATAAACATTCAAATGTTTATAATTTTTTATGTGTACAGTTATTGTACATAATTTTGCTAAGTATGCTATTAAGTCATAGAAATACTAAAAGTATACTTGAAGGGTCGTCTATATGCTGAAGAAGAAAAATATTCCTCTTCGATGTCTATCGATATGTCATTCCCGATTAATCGATCATGAGTCGATATCATCGACATCTATTCAGAATGTGGAAAGTCACACGATCGGGACTACTATCGAAGCAATTGTCGATAACATCGGATGAAGATCATCGATATAATCGAAAGTCAGTTCGATAAAATTGAAGACTGTCGACTGATAAAAGGCGGCCAAGGGGAAAAATCTTATTTTTCTTGAAATTTTTTGTTTTTGCTCTCTGCTCGAATCCTCGACCAGAAAACCATCAGTGGGTTCTAGAAGCTTCAAAAGAAACGGGTATTGTCCTTCCATTTCTTCCACTCCAGAGTCTAACCTCACTTTTAGTCGGTTATTTTCTGCTCTTACCTTTGTATGTCTCTTACACTGAAAAATCATGAACAAAGGGAAAGGTAAGTCTCCTTCTCAGTCTTCAAAAGGAAAAGCAAAACAACCCAGTATGCATTAACTCATTCCATCGGTGAGACATCCAGCCACTGTTGTTGAACGTCTAGTTCTTAACAGTGCCATTGAGTTGTTTGGTGTGGACCTTCTTCTAGAAGTAATAGGATCGCAAAATATTCTAAACCTTGGTGGTACTTATCAAATTGGGGTGGTCCATGACTTCCTCAATAAAAATCATGTTATTCATGACAATCCACCTTGCATTCAAGTCGAATTATTGCATTACTCCAAGCACATCACTCCCATCACTTTGAGTAATCTTTTGGACCTCGAGGTCACTCGCATTCCAGTCTCTGGCCGAAATCAAAATGGTCTGGGCGTCTGGGGGGAGATAACTCGTGCACTATGCCAGGGAACTACTATTTCTCAGAACGATGATAATTCCCTTCATATTAATCATCTTGGACCCACTTTTAAAATCTTTCATGACATTTTTTGGTCCAATGTCTATCCTTGTAATGTGAATGGTAATCATCTGTCTCCCTTTATGTTAAATGTGCTGTATGATGTGTATCAAGAAGTTCAGGTGTGCCTCCCAACACTTCTTCTTAAGTAGCTAATTCGGGTCATTCAAGTCAATCATCAGGATACACTAGCTTTTCCTGTACTTATCTGTAAATTAGCCCATCATGTTGATATTCCTACCTCATCTGATACAGTCTATCCAGAGAGGTGGTTTGATAGTGATTCAACTCAGTTGGCTCAATAGTTGTCTTCCTTCAGCTCTTCCCAAGATCAGTGCGCCCCTGCAGTCGGCTGCTCCATATGCTCATCCGTCATATCCATGGGGATCCAACCGAACGTCACTGCTAAGTCCGGAGTTTATCACAAATCGCCAAACTAATCACCTTAAACGTCACCTACTAAACGGTATGACGAGCATGGAGGAGCGACTTCACAATTGTGAGAGACGTCTCACCGTGATTGAAGAAAAAGTCGATTCTCTCCAGCAAACAAATCAGCAAGTAGTTGATTTACTCACACGTGGTGATTCTCGAAGTCGATAGAAGCTGATTGTGCCAGTTCTATATCACTATATTTTTTTTTGGGTACCTGTGCGAAGATTTGCTGGTGTTTTTACTGGGATAACTGTTAATTTGCTGCCAATCTTGGGCAGTTTATTTTGGATAGTTGGATATCTTGGTTTCATTTTGGTAATGGCTGAGTATGATTCTTATTTTTAATGCCATGGTTAGGTTTTTTTTTCCTGGTTTATCTTATGTCTAATATGGATTGCATGTGATGTCCTTAATGAACATTGAAACTGTTATATCACTGCTCTATTTTATCTAATATGCATCCATAGGTTCTGAAATTGATGTCTGCTTAAACTGAGTTAATTATTATACATCAATTGATCTGCTTCTGCCTTGTCGGTTCTCCCAAGTAATTCACTCTTCAGTTAATATCACTTGATATATCTTTGTCAATGATTGACAAAAAGGAGGAGAACATTTGCAAACACCCCGAATGGAAATTTGTATATCTGTTAGATGTTATGCAAGTGTTAGGGGGAGCAACTGCAACAAGAAAGGGGGACTTTACAAGTCAGGGGGAGCAGCTACTGGTTGTGTACATGGGCTAGAAATTATAAAAATTGTGTAAAAGCATGTACACACAATTTATGATGTGTTTGTCTAGAGTGTTTTATGGTGTGTTTGGGATTTTTTCACGTAATTGACAAAGGGGGAGATTGAAAGTGCCCTAGTTTGTCAAGTTACATGAGTGTTGAGTCAGACTGTCTACAGAGCCTGATAGGAAGATCAATTCAAGCGTCTACCTCAACCGGATGTGTGCAACCTTGCCACAGGTAAATCTAAAGCCTCACATCCATTGTCCCAAAACACCAGGTGATTAAAACCCTTAAAAATAAAATAGAACATCATAGGGTTTTTAGGTAAGAAAGCTTTTTTAAAATAGGAAAATCTCTAAGTTTTTCTTGCCTTGTCGATTTTATCGAAACACCTTCGATATGATTGACCTGCTCTATCAATGTCCTCGATGCTTAAAACGATATCATCGAAAACAGGATAAAAGTGTCCAGCAACCACATGTATATCTGGACTGATTTATCGATGTATCGATCCACGTATCGATATCATCGATACTTGAATTTCGAGTCCATCGATAATAGCTCGATATAATCGACAGACAGGTTTCCGGCGCCCTTGTTTTTTAAAGAAAAATTCAAATTCCTTCGATATATTGATGCTCCTTTCGATATGATCCGAAATCAAATATCGATAAGATTGGAAGTCCATCGATGATATCGATCGTGGGCGCGCATGTCTTCCAGCAAATATTTCAGGTTGGTTTTTACTTTGATCAGGGGCCATTCAAGGAAATCGATATTCATATGTCGATGATATCGAGGACAAGTCGATTGCATCGAAACTGGACACAAACTGTCCAGCGAGCTTACTGGTAAATTTATAGGATTTATCGATGCATCGACACTGCCTTCGATATCATCGATATGCAAATTCCGATGACATCGACTAACCCTCGATCATATCTTAAAAACCTGAAATATTTCTAGTTAAGTCTCTCTCATTTTTCAAGTGTCAATGGAACGAACCTATCATTGATGGAATCGGAGTTCGAAATCCGATGACATAAAAAATTATTTCAATTCATCGATCAGCTAGCTAAAGGTTTCAAAAGCGTATGACTTTGAGTATAAATCATCGAGTAGACCATCAATGCTATCGAGAGTATACGCTCGATGATATCGAACTCAGTTATAAATGTGACCGTTTTATATCCGTTGGAACCTTTTGCTTATATATAGAGGACTTACCTATTATTGCTGGGAGAGAAAGAAGAGAGACCTTTTGAGTGTTTAACCTTAAATCATATACCCAAAGCCCTTTCTCTCAAGGAAGTTCATCCTCCAATCCACCCTCACCATTGATATTCAATAGAGTGGATTGGGGAATGAACTTCCGCATTCAAGGATCCTCCAAGTACTACCTTAATGGAAAAACATTAAGTTGGGATGCCTTGAATGCCTAGAAGATTGGAATCCCTCTATCTTCCTGATAGGAAAACACTTTGAGAGTAGGATTCCATCTTGACCTTGACCCAACCCGAAGCCGAGTATGGGTATATTATTTTGTGTTGCGGATCAAGGGAGTAGAAGTGTCTTCGTCAACAAGGAGGAGATCTTCGGCATTGTGCTGATCGGGACTCATCAACTTATTTGTAAGTTCTAGAGTCCAAGAGGACACTTGTGATCATTCCATTGTAGGATTGGGTCTTAAGTGGTTCTCACCCTTTGAAGTCCTCAAGGAGTCCTTCGGCGGGAGCGTACATAGTGGGTGCGTTGTGTGGACCCTTGCTCTGTGGAGAGCATAAACATTTGGTTGAAGGTGAACCAGTAAAACCTTAGGTTTGAGATTAACAGCTGTGAAACCTCAGGTTTAAGGTGAACCGTGTAGAAACCTCTAGTAGGGTCTTATGGAAGATCCTTGGCTAGTGTGCCTAAAAGTGGGTGTGTTGTGTTGACCTTGGCTCGTGAGAGCATAAACAGTCAGCCTCAGTGTAGGTTGTAAAGGTTGAAGGTGAACCTGATTTAAAACCTTTGGTTTGAGGTGAACCGTTGTGAAACCTCCTTAGTGAAATCCGGTACACTCAAGGGTTGAGTGCGGTTACCGGGAGTGGAGTAGACAAGTCGTCGAACCACTATAAAAATGATTGTGTTTGAGATTGTTATTCTTCTGATTGTGTGATTTACTTTAATATGTACACATTTGAATATCTGAGATCACACCTCACACACTTACACAGTCATATCTATCATAAACTAGTTTGCATATTGTTTACTTCTTAAACAGTTTATGATTGGATCCTCTACCGGGCTTGGAAGCCAGTAGAGTTATTTTTGAGTAATCCTAATATGTGCCTATTGTTAGGATTAGTGTAATAGGATTTTAAATAAATCATAAAAACTTTTAAAAGTCCTATTCACCCCTCTCTAGGACATGTTGGCATATTCCTTCTTCAACTAGTGCGGTCTTCACTGCCATTTCAACCATCGGCCGGGTAATTTGAAGGGTGCCGTTCAAATAAGGACTTATCACCTCATGTGTTCATTAGTCACTAATGGGAGGCTCGTCAGCCCAGCATAGGCTGACAACACTGACACAGTGTCCCATACCACCGTGCCCAACTCTCGAGACTTGGGGATCGCATCACTAACGGTTAATAGTAGGCCTCTCAAAGGTATGGGATGCTTCGGATTCAGGCAGGCGTGATCATACATGGTGAACACATACAGTTGGTCAAGTATTAAGCTAATTTGGTTAAATCGGACAAACTCTGGCTAATCAGTATTGTGAGCAAGCATCCCTTGTAGTCCGACTACTGTCGGTTATCCGTGTTCGGCCCAGATCAATCAGATTAGTTTGGGGCGGCAAATCTAATCGGGGCCGCCCTCATGGATCTGTGGTTTACCTGCCAACTCGACAATCCAGGTAGCCTTGGTCATCCAACCACACTAATAAATTGACTAACGTGACGTCATGGAGGGATGTCAATGGTAATTCAGAGAATTTCACTCTATTGGGTATTTTATCGAACATGTAGATGGCATTACACTAAGCTAATAATTTATGGTAAGTGAGTGGGTATACGAATGCGCTGGTTAGCAAGCATTCATCTACGTACTATCTCAATTATCAATCGGCGCTGATTAGCACACATACATCCACGAGCAACCAATAGTAACTAGCACTAGTTAGCATGCATTTGTCTACGCACAACACAATCATAAATCGACACTAACTATCATGCATTCATCCATTCACTACATAAACCATTAATTGTGACATGAGTTTGATAATTGGCAACCTAAGGGTAATGGTCCACACTTAGAAGTGGTTCGTCAATTTTTAGTGTTGCCCCTAGGGTTAGGGTCCGTAGATTAGCGTGTCAGTGTCATCTCTCTTGTTGCCGAGCTGTTTCCTTTTGGGGGCCCACTTTCGAAGGAGAAAAATATCCATATGATAGTTCTATATATAGGCATCAAAAACTAAAATTCAGTTCTCATTAATCATGCATGCACAAGTATTTGTGAAGACCCAAACATGGGTGCTTGGGAGAGATGTGCAGAAATGTTCGTTGGCCATTTTGGGCGTGTCCCACGATTAGGTGGGGCCACCTTTTGGCATTCCATTAAATTTCTTTGGTAGTCCTATGTGTGGCCTTCAAAATACAAATAGTGTCATTCACTGGATTTGTGCATATGAGTTTTGGCATAAGGCCAAACATATGCATTTCAATTTTTCTACGTAGGATTTTTTGCACAACTACACCCAGTCTTATTTGAGATCTACTCCCCAATTATATGGGGTCCATTACTTTTGAAGGAAAAATGGAATTTAGTAGAGTTATATAGGTACTTCAAAACCCATAATGTAACCCTACTTAATCATGTATATACAATTTTTGGTGAAGACTCAAACTTCGGTGCTTGGACAAAATGTGCAAGAAACACAGTGAAAAAATAGTTTTGGCCCGATTTTGAGTATGTCCCATGATCACAAGGGACCACCTTTCAGTGTGCCGTGAGGTGAGCTTGGTAGTACTATATATGTGTTTCAAAAATTATAAGTTGGGATCAACTAGTTGTGCACACATAATATTTGGTATAGGGCCAAACATCGGTATTTTAATTTTCTGCACAACCGTGCCTTGCCCCATTTTGAGATCCACTCCTTGATTATGTGGGGTCTTATTTGGCCCAAGTAAAATATAATTTCTCTATTCATTGCTATAGCTTAAAGTTTCCAAGTGGTGGCCCACTCATATCTTGTGTGTGGGGTCCACTACAGAGGCTCAAAGTTGGTACAAAATACAAAAATAATCAAACAGTTTTTAGCAATGGGGTCTGTCACAACTTAGGGCCCAATTTTCAAACGCTTAGGGATCATTCCAGATAAAAAGGTGAGACATACCATCTGACTAATATAAGAATTAAACATCCCTCACAGTGGTACCCTTAACTATAGAGTCTCGGGCCCACTACAACGTATCAAAGCGGCCTACATACAACATAGTTAAGTACTTGGAAAAATTTCAACAAACAGAGGGTGCAAAGGAAATGAAATAGATCTAATAGCAAGTGGGACCCTCACACTAGCAAACCATAGATAAGAGACACAAAACAATATATATGGGTGTCCAGATTGGATGAACTAATAAAATGTATAAATCACAAGTGGTCCCACACCCAAGCGGGTCAATAAGAGAATGAATGTTATGTACAACATAGATCCAACATACACATCAAGTAGCACATGAAATGTATTGATCAAATCTCTATGATCAGATCCCCTGTTGGAAAATCCCATCAAATGGATGGTTTAGAAATAAGTAATTTATACTTTATATAGTTTTTCAACCATACAAAGCCTTAGATTCATCTGGACCATACAAAACAATTCAAGGCTTATCCTTACGGAAGTATCTATCGGTCCAGAATTTTCTAAATTTTATCATGAAAGAATCTGACCATGGGGACCATATATATGATTATTAACTATCTCAAATAAGCTAAGAATAAATATCAAATATATCTGACCATTAGAATCACAGATATGGCCCACACAAGAAGGGTCATAACAAGCTCCAAATACATTTTCGTATAAGGCCAAAATATCAGTCATCTAAACTCTGATTGAGGCTTATTATATACCATTGGAAAGCTACTTCGATTTTCTATGAATCCAATGGAACATATATTTTTATTATATTCAATACAGTAAAAATGGTTCCGTTTTTAGCAAATTGGAATCCTGCATGTGCTGCTGGACAACAGTCAAGTAAATTTGATGTCACTAATGATTGGACCGTTGGATGGCTATGAAATTTGGCCAAGAGTTAGCTCATATTGTGGTTCATATTATTCCTAATTGCAACTCCGATTGTAACATGGTTGATTTTATATGATTTTTATAAGTTGTTGTCCAGATACAAAAATGGGATTACAAGTGAAGGGTGTTGATACAATGTTCATCATGGTGGACCATGTTGATGTGGGCTACCATGTTGACCACCATAGCCATTAATACATGCACCCATGCGGCTCCACATTAGTGGGCCTCGTATGCATCAAGAAAATATAAAAGGTGGAAAGAGGAGGATGAGGAGGATGGAAGGTGGGGTATAGACTCACCTCAAATGGATAGATGGCTTAATGATGATGTGTGGTCCACTCCCTCTAGATAGATGATGGGCCACACCTTGGCCCTACCATCTCTCACTCTCTCTTAAAATCTTAGAATTTTTCTAATATAGCAAAAGGATGAGTGTAAGAGAGCTCCTACTCTTATATAGGGAATTAGGGGTCGAGGTGGTAAGATGATGTGACAACTTTATGTGGTCTTATTGGTGCTAAAAATGAGGTGGAAGATGGTATATGGTATGGGTAGTGGATGGATGAGGTGGATAGTGCTAATCATGCATTGGCCAAGGTGGAAGAAATCTAGGTATGCATTGGCTAATGGATGCATAAAGGTTGTGGGTTGTAGGTGATGCATGGTGGATGATGAAGTGGAATGTTACAATTGGTTGTTTGAAGTGATGTGGCATAAAATAAGGCATGCATTGGATGCTCAAGAATTACCAAGGCAAGGAATGGATCTTAGGAGACCAAGATTGAAGATTTCAGGACCCCAAGATCCAAGGAAACCAAGTGGAGAAGGAAGTCGAAAGTGCAGAGTGTAGAAATTCACACTGCTTACTGTTCGATGACATCGAAGGTAGTTCGATGACATTAAAGAATTACAGAAAATCAAGTTTGGTTGCTAAACAAATTGGATGCAGTTCCCGATGACATTGAAACCCTGTTCGATTGCTCGAGGACCTGTTCGATGACATCGAAGGCAGGTTTGATGACATGAAAAGTTACGCAGTGTAAAATACGTTACGCAGTACAAAAAGGCATAACTTCCGGATTCAATTTACCTTTGATGACATCAAAGGTGTTACGCAGAGTTACGCCGACCGTGTAAATTTGAGGCACTTTTGTGATTTTAGACGGACGAGGCTATAAATATGGGTTTTTCTATGAGTTCTAAACATGAATTAGGTTTTGAGAAGCAGAGCAAAAGGGTGGAGCAGCCTCCCAAGAGTTTTCCTTATTTTCTTTGCTATTTTTAATTCTTTCTTTTATAGTTTTAGATCTAATCATGTCTATGGTTGGCTAAACCTCTTGGCTAGGGCTACGGGGTGAAGCATGTATCGTGTTTGAATGATTTTCTTGCTTTGATTCTTGTTCTTGATGAACCTCATTGATTTCTAGTTTGATATTAAAGGAATATTTTCAGTTTCTTATGATTTATTGTGACTTAAATTACAATAGATGTTGTGATAGCTTTGGATATCTTCTTTTTATGTTTTGAGATTGTGGGATTGGTAAATCTTGTTGTTCACCATCGTCTCCTTGGCATGGTAGGGTGATGGAAACCCTTCCAATCATCATAATTCTCCTTCATTGAGAATTAGGTCAATGAGAAGTTCAGAGATTTGATTATCTAATCTTCCAATTTGATAGGATATGACTCCAATTCCAATTATATTTCTTGAATCAAGTAAGGTAACATCTTGATAGCTACATGTTGATCCTTAGCATCCTAGTTGCCACCTTTAAATTCACAAGTTTCAATCAACACTATTCACAATTACTCTCTCTTACTTCAGATTTAGATTTAGATCTTCTTCTAGCTCTAGTTTTAATTATTTCAGAATACGTACAATATTAGTCCCTGTGTTTCGACCTCGGTCTCACCGAGATTATTACTACATCGCGACCCTACACTTGGGGTTGTGAACAAGTTTTTGGCACTATTGCTGGGGACTACAGCTACATTTTTCTGAGATTAATTAGTATTAAAATTAAGTTAAAATTAAGGTTTATTTTTCTGTTATGTTTTTAGGTTAGGATTTTTTTCTGAAATTACTTTTAGAAACTAACATTGTAACCCTAATCAGGTAACCTCTTTCCAATTCTCTCTTTCTTTTCTAGATTTCTTATTTGCTATAGATTTTATTTTTTTTAATTTTTAGGTTTAGTTTGTTCAGTTACTTGAGGGTTGCGAGTGTTTCATGCCAAAGTGGGTTCGCGACAATACTCAACATCTCTTAAGTGAAGGAGGATTAATCGAATGGTTGCTTATCCATTGCAGGATTAGACACCACTTAATACCCTCTGAGTCAATAGAAGTGATGGCTGCAAATCCACCTCAACCTCCAGTTGAGGAAATTCAAGATGAAAATGAGGTGCATAATGCACCCCCGCCTCGTACACCACTAGATTATTTACAACCGGCAGGGGTGAGTACACCTTCCTGCATGATCTTTCCACTTAATAGTGGAAATATGGATATCAAACTTAGAGTGATATAACTCCTTCCTAAGTTTCATGGACTAGATTTTGAAAGTCCATCTTTGCACATCGAATTTGATGAGATAGTCGCTACATTATACTTCCCAAATGTATTTGAAGATATAGTGCGACTGAAATTATTTCCCTTCTTGTTAAAGGAGAAAGCTAAGGCGTGGATGCACTCCTTAAAGTCACGATCAATCGGCACAAGGGCCGAGATGACTCGGCAATTTCTCAAAAAGTTTTTCCCTTTTCATAAAACTATCACTTTAAGGAAGGCAATCATGAACTTTGCCCAGGAAGAGGAAGAGACCTTCTTTCAATGCTGAGAAAGGCTCAAGGATCTCACGAATTCCTGTCCACATCATGGCTATGAAATATGGCGAATAATAAGTTTTTCTATAATAGATTAACTTCACTAATGCGCCAATTTGTAGAGATGATGTGTAACGATGAATTCATGAATAAGGAGGCCGATGATGCGTGGGATTATCTTGATCAATTGGTAGAAAATGTGCAATCATGGGACATCTCCCTAAGAACTACCACTTCTAAGCCTACTCAATTAAAGAAAATGGGAGGAATTTATGTTTTAAAAGAGGAAGATGATATAAATGCAAGAGTGACCAATCTCACAAGAAAAGTTTGAGGCCATGGAACTTAAGAAGGCAGAACCTATCAAACCGGATAATGCTGCAGAAGTTGTTTGCGGTATTTGTGCTTACAATATACATACAACTAAAAATTGTCCAACAATTCTTGCTTTTTAAGAAATATTGAATGACCAATTAAATGTCGTAAACAACTACCAAAGACCTTTTATAGGACCCACCTTGAACACATAACAATTCCAGCTGGAGGAACCATCCAAATTTTAGTTGGAGGAATGGATAAATGGCTAACCCACAAGAAGCCTTTACTCAATTCTTAAATCGAAAGAGGCCTCAAGAGGATACGGTTCAAAAATTCATGCAAAACCAAGAGCTATTCAACCGGAATACGGTACAAGCATTCCAAGATATCAAAACAATAATGTGAATGTTTACATCGTCAATTTAAAGGATTGAGTCACACTTAGCAAGTGGGGAGAAAGAGATAGTTCCAGCAATCTCTCCCCAATCCAAAATTACAATGTGAAATTAGTGACCCAAGCTCTTTAAATCAAATGGAGCAAGCCAAGTCTATCACCACTCTTAGGAGTGGAAATACAGTTGACAAATCTTTTCTAGTAGAGTTGAAAAGCCTAAGGACCTAGAAGAAAATGAGAATGATAGATGTAGGAATGCTCCACATGGGTTAAAACCGGAACCTCAAATTAAGCCGATTACATCATTCTCTCAAGGGTAGATTGCAACAACACCTCTAGCTAACTCACAGGATATTCTAGAGGTGTTAAAACAAGTGAAGGTCAACATTCCTTTACTAGATGTTTTTAAACAAATCCCTTCATATGCCAAATTTCTGAAAGATCTATGCACTACCAAAAGATGGTAAAACATTCAAATGAAATTTTTTCTAACAGAAAAGGTGAGTGTCATCCTCAAGTAAGATGTGCCACAAAAATATAAAGATCCTGGTAGCCCAACTATCACCTGTAGAATTGGGAATCAGCAGATTGAGCATGCACTTCTTGACTTGGGGTGAGTGTAAATTTGATCCCTTACTCAGTTTATGAACAGTTGGGTCTAGGTGAATTAAAACCCACCCGAACCACATTACAAGTTGTTGATCATTTAGTCTGTGTACCGAGAGGGATAATTGAAGATGTGTTGGTCCATGTTGACAAATTCTACTATCCTGTAGACTTTATTATCTTAGACACCTAACCCATCATAGATATGAGCACTCAAATTCCCGTCATTCTTAGTCGTCTATTCCTTGCTACTTCAAATGCAATCATTAATTGTAGGAATGGAATTATGAATTAATCTTTCAGAAATATGACATTAGAGCTCATATTTTTTTTTAAACATGAGCAAATTTTTTTTAACATGAGCAAATAGTCAGAGGATGTTGATGATATCCACGACATTAACTTGATAGATTCTTTCGTGGAAGATAGGGAGCTTCTAACTCTATACTTGATCCTCTAAAGACGTGTTTGGCCCACTCCCCTGATTTAGATGATGACACGATTAGGGAGATGGATGCCGTATTTGATGTTGCACCAGTACTTGAAGTTAATCAGTGGGGGTCACAATTTGAGAAATTGCCCCAAACCGATGCAGTGTCTCTATCGTCTAGCCTCAAAGCACCGAAGCTTTACCTAAAACCTTTACCTACTGATCTTAAATATGTCTACTAAAGTCAAGATGAAACATACCCAGTAGTGATTTTTTCCCACCTTGAGAAAGAATAGGAGAGTGTGCTATTTCAACTCTCATTGAGCATAAAGGAGCCATTGAATGGTCAATTGCGGACCTCAAGGGAATTGACCTCTTGATTTGTACTCACAGCATTCATCTTGAGGATAATGCGAAGCCCTCCTGACAACTACAACGTCGATTAAATCCAAAAATGAAGGAAGTGGTTAAAGCCGAGGTACTTAAGTTGTTAGATGTCGGTATCGTATACCTTATATCCGACAGTCAATGGGTGATTCCAACTCAAGTGATTCCTAAGAAGTCCGAAATCACCATTGTGGCCAATGCCGACAATGAACTTATGCCAAATAGTGTCACTACTGGTTAGAGAATATGCATTGACTACAGAAAATTGAATACCGTTATAAGGAAGGACCACTTTCCTTTGCCCTTCATTGATCAAATTTTGAAAAGGCTAGATGGTCACTCTTACTACTGTTTCCTTAACAGGTATTCGGGCTACAGTCAAATAGTGATAACCCTTAAGGATCAGGAAAAGACAACATTCACATGTCCCTTTAGCACATTTACTTACCGAAGAATGTCATTCGGACTATGTAATGCCACCGCCACATTTCAGCGATGCATGTTGAGTATTTTTTCTGACATGGTGGGGAAATATTTAAAGGTCTTCATGGACAACTTTTCTGTCTTTAGTCCATCCTTTAGCGAGTGTTTGGAAAATCTTAAATGTGTACTAAAGCGATGTGAGGAAAATAATTTAGTTTTGAATTGAAAAAAATGTCATTTTATGGTTCCCAAGGGAATTGTTCTTAGACATATAATTTCGTCCAAGGGAATTGAGGTAGACAAGGCTAAAATTGACCTTATCTCTTACCTACCTCCACACAAGAGCATACATGACGTGCGATCCTACCTAAGACATGCCAAATTTTATCGACGATACATAAGGGACTTTAGCCATCTCTCTCGTCCTTTATGTAACCTCCTTTAAAAGGATACACCATTCGAGTGGAGTGAAGAATGTCAGAGAGCTTTTTTTAAGCTCAAGGACATGTTGACAACCACTCCTATCATGCAGCCACTCGACTGGAGCATACCTTTTGAGATTATGTGCGATCGTCTGACTATATTATTGGGGTGGTATTAGGCCAGAGAAAAGAGAAGAAGCCCTACGTGATTCATTATGCGAGTAAAACTTTAAATTTCGCCCAAGTATACTATACTACGAAAAAGGAACTCTTAACCGTAGTATTTGCTTTGGACAAATTTAGATCCTACTTGATTGGATCCAAGATCATCATTTAGACTCATCATGCGGCGCTGAAGTACATTCTTTCTACGAATGATGCTAAACCCCGCTTGATAATATGGATCCTTCGACTCCAAGAGTTCGACATATAAATACGAGACAAAAAGGGAGTAGAGAACATAATGGCTGACCACCTTTATAGGGTTGATCTTCCCGATTCCTTTGAGCCGTTACCGAACATGTTCCCTGACAAACAATTGTTTAAACTCTCCCAATTACCTTGGTTTACTAATATTGCCCATTATCTTGCCAAAGGTTTCATGTCAACATATTGAACTGTACAAGATAAGAAGAAATTCTTCGCTGAAGTACGCAAGTTTTTCTGGGATGATACTTATTTAAATATTGTGTAAGGCTCGTATCCTAGATCGTACCATTTCTTAGTATTCTGCGATCCTCCCTGTCGAATTCCGGCACCCCGCGACATGTAATCGACATTTGCGCGCGACCCTAAGTCGTATCCCGTATATCTAAGTCGACTCGACCCGAGACTTGTACCCTAGCAACTACGCCGTCGCCGCGGTTCCAACGCCACGTCTTGCACATCGATGCGATACTCAAGCCAGGAGTTGTAGGCACTATGCCAAAAACTGTGAAAAAAGGATGGCTAAAAACTGTCTTAAATCTCAATAAAGGACGGTTTTGAACCGTCGCATGGGCCGTCCTATTTTGCTGCATCATATTACTTACAAGACGGTCATGAATCATCATTATCGATGGACATTAATAGGACGGTTACGGACCGTCTGTAAAGAAGGACGGTCATGGACCGTCATTAAAAATGGACAATAAAACGATAGTTATGGACCGTCTCTGATGTAAGACAATTACAAACCGTCTAAAGCAATGACAGTTTATGGCCGTCATTAGTGTGCATTTAACGTCTTTAAAAAAGGACGGTTATGGAACGTCTGTAAAAAAGGACGGTCAAGGACCGTCATTAAAGACAGACGTTAAAAGGATGGTTATGGACGGTCTCGGATTTCAATATTTTATAGAAATATGGACGGCCTAAAGCCATCAAAAAATTTCTCGCATTAAAAAAAAAAAAAATCAGCGGCAGTTTTCTTTTTGTGTTTCTTTCATCTAATAAAAAAATATTCAACCAATGAAACATTCAGAATTAGGAAGAATTGTTAAACTTAAACGGAAACTACATTTGCTTCTTTTTTCCCTAAAAAGTGAGTACACTTTTTAAAAATAAAACTGATTATTAAAATAAAACTAATTGCAAGCAAATAATAAAAGTGGACAAGGAAATAATAAAGAAAAGTGCTTCAATTCAAGTTAATAGAAACAACAAAAATTAAAGCTTTGTAAAAAAGGGGCATGTGTTAAAAGGGATACATCCTTGATTCCCATGCATGAGAGTCCAATGATGATGAGAACAAGAATTGCAACACAAGGGCCAATAAATACGGCAATGTTATCCTACAAAGAAATAGGATATTATTAGATGTTAATTCACTAGATCAGATTGCACATAAAGTTTCGATTAGAGTTACAGTTTAGTAAAGGTTTGCACTGCCATGCATGGATGATAAGGAAGCTTAAAAGAACTCAAAAACTAATCAAGCCCTTTTCTTTTCCTGTGCAACAGATTATGTACAATCTTATTGAAACTAATCAATGGATTAAAAGAGGGTTTGAAAAAAAAAATAGAAACAACAATAGTCATTTAATGAGACAACTTTCATGGTCTACAAACTTCTAGTATAATGACATTATAAAATCTAGTAGCATAAAACAAAGCGCCATTAAATTCATGGGTTCTATAGTTTATGTGAATTTGTAACCATGAAGCATTTATGAAGTCATGAAAATTTATTTTCACGATATTGACAAACTATTTTTACTAGTAAGTGTTTAGCCAAATCAACTTTTAGCCAAAGTCAACTCCATAGAAACTTCCATAATCCATTATAGACCTCTAAATCACTAGCCATAATATGTCTTATTCCCAACCTCATGTATCAAGAACAACACACAATGCCTTTAGTACGAGCAAGGTTCTCCAACAAAGCTGGCTTCTTAACAAACTTCTACAAAATTATCTCCTATTTATAATGTTGCATTTAGTGCAAGAATAAAATTCATATACAAGCTTCTCAACTTGGTGCAAGTCAACTCGCCTTTGTTTAATGTCAATAAAGATGCATTTAACAAGGCCAAATATGCATGTTAAGATTTTCCCCACAGATAGGATTGAATCCAATATTTCCCCACCAGAAACTTGAAAATCAAAAACTTTTGTCATGATTATAGAGATTTATCATCGTCATCTAAGCCTTACTCAATTCTATTTATAAATTTTGTAAGTCCACTTATAATTATCATTAGCTCTTAATCTATTTATTATGAAAATCTTAAATATCACCTGATAATGCTCCTATAATAAAGCTTGATTGGAACGAATAATTTGGTAAAGATCAGTGTCCATGAGCTCATAAACAATGTACACATCATTAAATGTTTCCCTATAAGGAGGTGATATTACATCTTTGATAGCCACAACCTGTATGACGAAGAAAAATGCCACCGATACAATCTGTTACAATTCAAGAAGGAGAAAAAAGATTTGTGGCTGCACCAATATTCTAGTACATTATGAACGGCTACCTACGTACCCAAAAAGTCAGATTGGGATCAAGTCACTATATAGTTCTTTTTAATTAACCAAGTTTCTAAAGGCCACAAATTTCATATTTAACAAAGTATCATTGAACGTTGTCTCAAATTGTTTGCAAAGTGGTGCATTTAAAAAAAAAAAAAAATCAAATATGCAATCCATTATATTCTTGTTACATCTCGTACTGCAACTAGAGACAACATTCTATAATACTTCAGTTACATTTGAAATTGAAATCCTTTAGTGACTTGGTTAATAAAAAAAACAACTGATAGCAAGCCATAATTAATAAAAAAGATGCTAAAGATTAAATAAATAAAAAGGCAACTTGATTAAATAAGGATCATTATAGAAATTACCAAAGCATGTCCTAGAAGTTTAAAAAGTTAAACAAAACTACTGAATATTCAAATTCTCATCAGGAATTTGGGCCAAACAACAATTTCACCCAATTGAATATCTTCAAATGTCCTGTCATCATTAAACAATTCTGTTGTGCGAACGTTGATATGATTTATTACAACTTTGATGCATTCTGGAGGGATGCCTGTATTATTTGACATCATCCGCCCACTAGCAACAATCCAACCACAGATATCTTTCAACTGGCAAATTTGTTCCATCCGTGGAGTTGTGGCAGAGTCTTCTCGAATAGTTGAGGGCTCACCAGATCGATGGTGGGCATACAAATAAAATTATGGTTTCAAGTAAATATTAACGTTACTTTTATCTTTAAAAATAATAATTATGTCATTTGATCGCGACAAATGCAGTACTTGAGATGCAGCTATATCAGGGGAGCGATGAACTAGTTGGCTTTGATGAGTAATTTGTTGCCTAAGTTCAGCAAACTGTTGCTCAACAATCGTATGAAATTCTTGCATTTGAGTCATTGATGCTTCAAATTTAGCCTCAATGGACATACGTGCATTCCTCTTCGATCGAGCTACTATGATGTAGGGGGTGGCAACCTTCATAGTAGTCTTAAAATTGTAACGCCCTGAAAATCAGGGGTCGAGTATAAACTCAACTCCCAGGTTCCAACGCATCACTTATGCAACATATATGCTGATGATTGAATGTTGTCTGTATTAGTACATGAAACATGAATGAGATTAAGCCAAAGCAACATATCATACTCTAGAGACGATTAGTTTAAATAAGCGGAAGACTGTGATAGATATATAAAATATATAAACTGTAGTAAGTCTCCAGAGTGTGATAATGTTACCAGGTTAGATAATTACATGTAAATTTTCAAATTATACCAAAGGTGTAATGTCATCTAGTCAATCAAGCAGTAATGATAAAGCAGTACAATCAAACATTCCTAAATAATCTTGTTAAGGCAAGTATGAAATGCAGTCATGTGCATGCCCTTGCCAAACCACCCTTATGCGACACCATCTTACGTTCGCGGCATGCTTTCATCCCTCAGTGCTCCACATCTTCCAGACACATGTAGTGCTATGTTATGAGCGTGATTACCGAGTTGTTATTAGTCCTTTTCATACAGCAGTATTAGGAAACTAAGGTACCTCCCTTATATCATTCCCAAACAATGATCCATTCTAAGGTTGTCAGTCCTACATAATATCATACGATGATGCGGTTCCAGGTTGCTATAAAGGGTTGTCAAGGCTGTTACACACACTCGTTGCACCGCTCCCCCATCACCTTATCAATACAGGCCTAGTTTATACTCTGTTACTACAGGAAGACTCGTCGCCTTACCGCAGATTCAGAGTATGCTCGAGGTCACTACACCGGGCACGGTTAGGGCTGCCAGGGCTGTTACACGCACTCGTTACACCACTCTCCCATCGCCCATCAAAACAGTGTAGGCCGACAGCTCGAATACAGTGTCCCATACCACCGTATTCGGCTCACGAGTCTAGGTTGCTCACTGGTCACTACGAGGAGGCACATCACCCCCACGTAGGCCGACAGTTCGACCACGGTGTCCCATACCACCATGTCCGACTCATGAGTCTTAACGGATCGAGGTACCAAGGTTATCGGGATTCCACTGGTAAGTTCGGTACCTTAGGTTCAAGCAGTAGCGTCCAAACATGATAAACATACAATGGCCAATCGGGTTACTTGACGAGCTCGACTAGCACGAGCATACATTAAGTGGATCGACATGAAGTGCGTAAGCACTCCGTGTGGCCTAACCACTGCCGACAACCGACATACGGCTTGGGTTCGTCAAACACGTCCTTCGTGGCGAATGAATCTCAGCCACGAACTCAAGGCCTGTTACCGATTGCCTGGACTATACAATAGCCTTAATCGCATTCAAGTATAGATAGTTAAAGCAATAATGGATCAAGATTTCTAATCACACAATCAAAGTCTGATATTGTCCGCTTAGGGTTGCCAGGGCTATTGCACGGAATCGTTACACCACTCCCCCATCACCCATAACGGATTTTATGGAATACAACTTAAACATGGATTTAAACATATGCATTACATAGAGAAACAAACATTATAATAGACAGTACATGGAGGAAAACATACACATAGTTAAAGGAGCTAAAAATCATATCTCAACACCCTTATACATTACAATTTACTAACTACTACTCATTCAGACATTCCAACAAACACTTTACACTACATACATCAACATACATGACGTATGTTGATCACATAGGTATTAGGCCAATTGCTTTCACTAGGGAGCTGCCCCATGTATAACACGCGTTCACTCACGGCAGATAATCATGGCAAGCATGAATCCAAGTTCCATATTCATTCATTCATTTCCATAAACGCTTGGGCTACACGTTTAAACAGATATAACGTATTTGGCCGGGGCGTGATTTAGGGCAAATCCTTTTGTCAAAGGGGTATCGCCTATACAACAATCATATATCCATAACAATTAGTCATAGTGAGCATGAATGCGAATTCTATACTCATTCGGTTATTTTCACAAACACTTAGGCTACACAATAAAACATACGCAACGTATGTTGATAGAACATATATTAGGCTAATCCGTTCACCTAAAAGTTGATACACATGCATCTAGCATACATGGACAACAATTAATTATGGCAAGCATAAATTCATATTTTATACGTATACGGTATTTTCTACAAATATGAGGAATACAGTATATTCAACATAATTAGCGTATATCTGAAAAATGAAACGGAGAGCACTTTGTACATGTGCAATAGCATCCACATCAGTAATATATCATTATCTGACATTAAAAGCCTTGAAAAGCATAACCTATACGTTTAAAGTCCGCACCTTATGCCGTAGAAGCGTAACGAATTTGATAGAAATGCTAAGTCTTCTTCAACGATGCTATATCAACCTATAGTAAGAATTAAGTCAGTTATTTCGTAACTTACAGCCTTTAAAACCCTAGAACAAGTTAGGGTTAGAGTTTCCATACCTAAGAATGATGTCAGAATCGCCAGAAGAGTGATTAGAAGATGATGACTAAGCATGTATAGCAGTGGGATAGAGTATCAGGAAGATGCTCCCACTACTCTCACACTTTCTCTCTCTCCTAGGTTTTCTCAAATTCGTATGGAATGAGAGAGTGAGGGTTTAAGGTCCTTATATAGGCCAGAACTCACCAAATTAGACCCAGGGCCAAGTTATACTTAGGTTATGTCCAAATACGGACTGTTCCGTCTCAACGGAGCACTTCTAGAGCCCCCCCTTGAGCCAAAGGTCGGACTTAAGCTCACTGACTATGGATCTAGGTCGAGTTAAGCTTTCAGTACGATCGGCTTGACAGATCGACTGTGGCGGACCAATTTCAATTCAACGGTCCTCGTCCATCGATCAGGGCCACAAGTGCACTGCCATGTATGAGAAATTTTCCCTGATCCGAGGGTGTAATTGGGTCAGATTCTGACGGTCTGATTGCTTACATCAGGCCCGCAAGTGATAAGTCTCAAATTACTTAAATTTAGATATTTATTTCTAAAATATCCACGTTTCTCACACACTTCACTTCGAACTCAAGCGAATAGCCCCGGGACACTATCTGAATTTGATTTCCGAGATGGTTGTCAAGCCTAGCAAGGTGGTCCTAATTCTATAACTTCGTATTATTCGGACTTTCGATGTGCGATCCAGATCTGATACGGAGTTTCGTGATGCTCCCGAGAGCAGCTGGGTAATGAGATTGATCCTAGATTTTAGGGTAATGTAGCGTTGATGATTCTACAAGTTTTGGGTCTTGCAGATCATATTTAAAGTGATTCAAACGGATTTCACGGCTAATCTAGTTTAACACTTAGTTAAACTCATCTAATTTCTAAAGGATTTAGTCCTATATGATTTCTGCCTGAGGTGATACTTGGGTCTTTGTACGGATTTTGAAAGTATTGTTCTTCATTACCTAAACTATAGGATTCATGCCTAATATGAAAGTACTCAGAAACATCTAAAGAACAAGGTGGTGAAAGGTGAAATAGGAGATTTTGAAGGAAATGGGTTGAAAGGGGACTTGAGACTTCGGGATTGAGTTTTGACAAGTTAATAAGGTGTTAGGATTTGACCCATTACCTAAGGATGTCTATCTTCAGGTTGGCAAAAATCTGGGGTGTTACAGAAATACCAAAACCCATCCCCCTAACTTGGCTTTTGCTATCACGGCCACAAACCTATATAATAATTTTTAAGATTAGTGATGTGTGTATATTATTATTTTAAAAAAAAACAACGATAATATATGTAAAGTGATTAGAATTGATGAAAAACCTGTGAAATTGGGTCTTGGTTGAAATCCTTGTGCTTATTAGAAGGATCACTGCCAACTATCGATAATATTCTTTCTTGTTAGAAGATAATTATTACAATAAATCCTTCATTGTACTTAAATGCAAAAATAAAAAATGATTAAAAAATAAAAAATTGTTCTCACCGCTGTTTCATAATGCGTTTGTGTTAGGTAAGACCCATCAGGTCTGCTATGGGTGGCAACAAACAAGTCGGTCCTGGTAATGATAGTATTTGGATTATCTTTTCGCTATAATTATATAAGCAAATTAGTTGACAAGAATTTATATTCATTAATTAAATTGTCAAAAAATGCAGTACAAATTACCATTTTCTCTAACGTCCTATCAGCACCTCGTCTTCCAGTCGTGTGAGGGCATTTCACCTTTGCTCTGGAAGTCTTTCCCTTCTTGCGAAGACTGATTAACAATTCTATAGATTGTAGATTAATGAAAATGTCTCAATCCTCTTGCTTCACACCAATGGGACAATTTCTTCTTCTTTCTACATCATTATCAAATTTATCATATTCCTTTCGCAGATTGTATTTCCATACCTTCCAATCTTTACTTACTTTCGAAAATACATAGTCTTTCAGCTCATCATCGATGTCGTACGTGGCCTATTTCATTAAATTAATAATCAAACAAAACTTACTGAGTAAGAATTAGAAATAAAAGTAAGAATAAACATGCTCACCAAAACCATAAACTAGATATTATCTTTAATTGCACCAAGCACTTTGTGCCAATCAGTGTATGAAATTGGACACTGTGTCCTGCCAAGCTGCCCTAAAAATGTGTTGAAAGGCGCTGATGTTTCTCTAACTGGTTGTTTATATTCATTTAATTCAAGTCTCTTCCTTGTATTGCTTCCTTGGGCTGAAGCTGATGAACCACCAAAATGTGACATAATTCCTGCAATTTTATAAAACAAAACAATATCTCATTATTATGTAATTGACATTCTATTAAGATTTTGATAGCTAGGAAATTGTAATAATCATTACTAAATAGAATTTAACTCACTTTCAAATTGATTTGAATCTTATTAGTTTCTTTTCCATTTCCTATGACGTAAGGTACTCGACTCACTCTCGACCCATGATTTTTCCTGTACATCTTCATCTTCTTCATTTAAATCATCTAATAATGAAAGTGCCGAAGAATCTGCATTCATCCTGACTTCAAACTCAAGTGGATCTTCAAATGCATATGCATCTTTGGTCAATCTTTTAAGAGCATCCAATATAACATGTCAGTCATCTCTAGTTGGATCCTTACAGTAGAAGACCTGAGCTGCCTGAGATGCAAGAATAAACGGCTCATCATCTTCCTTTAAGTTTCTTCTAAACCTTCCTAGATTGACAAATATCAAATTTGTTTCGGGATCTATGAAACATCCATTTGATTTGTCTTTAATATGCACCCAATCACAGTAGAAGAGTGCTACTCTGAAGCCGAAGTAGTTCAATTCGAGAATTTGTCTAATGATGCTATAATAAGTGACTTCTTATTCTATAGGATTCCTATCCCTGACACTTGCCCTAAAGCTAGTTAGCGCTTTCATTCAGACTCCACTGTTCTATGTTGTTCTGTTCATTTTGAAATTCATAGTGTTAAAAACATATTCATTTACCGAGTAAGTATTATATGATGCATTTTAAGTCAGGACCATTGGCAATTATCTTAAATTGAGACATTTCTTAATTATTTAGTTGATGTCTTAACCAAGGAATGTATTCCATTGGTTTTCCTGCTGACAGATTACCCTTCCGATTTTGTCCCGTACGTGTTTGGCCTGGATGTATGTTTGGTACTTCCTACAAATTTCAAATCATAACAATTAATTTTATGTATATAACAATGTTTATTACCATAAGCCATTTAAAAATATAAGAAAAGAATAATATACTTCATTAACTTACTCCTCCCATTGATGATTTTCAACATGAAGTTGCAAAACCCATCTGCGTGCTTGTTGGTATTGCACTGTAGTAAGATCATAAACTTTCCCTTTCTTATCGTTCTGGGAATCACCAGCATTTTCATCATCATCAGTGAATATTTTATCCTCGCTTATGACCTCCTACTGTATTATTAGGATAGTATTCTATGCATTACATCATATATTCCTCTATAATGTAGCATTCCGCAATATAGCCCTTTGGATAAGCTTGATTCATCACATACTTCTTGTATGTTCTCATCATCCTGTTAAATATTAAAATCAGGTGTTGATGAAAAAATTTAAGCTATTTTTAAAAAGTAAATAAATTAAAATAGTTAAATTTACCTCTCAAAAGGATACATCCATCGATATCTGACAGGTCCGCAAACTTGTGCTTCCTCCACCAAGTGCATAACAAGGTGTGTCATAGAAACGAAAAATGATGGTGGAAAATACATAATATTTTCACTATTTTATTTTTCATTTCTTGAAGCTCTATACGATGAATTTCTTTGGAACATATGACATTAAAGAATCTTGACAATTGCATAATGGCGGTGCGCAATGACTTTTCTTTCTTGAATGAGTGCATCAATAATAAGGGTAGTAACTGCTGCATCAGAATGTGATAATCATGTCACTTAAGGCCCTTGAGTTGATAGTCATCCATACTTATATGGTGTTTCCAGTTTACACTGTACCCTCTCGGAACTTTCAAATCACTCAAGGTTCGACAAATAAGCTCTCTTTCAGATCTGGATAATGTGAAAGGAGCTTTAGGCAATAACAACTTACCATTCTTTTCCTCTGGCCAATATTTTGGTCTTATCTTCATAACTATAAGATCCTTACGGGCTTGTAAACCATCCTTAGACTTGTCCTTCATGTCCATGATTGTTGTAATAAGGTTCTTAGTAACATTTTTCTCAACATGCATCACATCCAAATTATGACGAATGGGCATATGCTCCCAGTACGACAATGCAAAGAAGATTGATCTCTTCGACCAAACAGTAATGTTAGACTCCTCATCCGTGGTCTTCTTCTTCTTATTTCCTATATGCTTTCCAAACTTGGTTTGTATATTATTCATTTTAACCAACACCTGTTCTCCAGACAATAGCTTTAGAGCTTGCCGATTTTCATCATTCCCATTGAATCGAGATCTTTGGCTCCGAAAGATATGAGCTCTTGGGAGGAATCTTTTATGCCTCATATAAGCAAACTTTTTTTCATGTTTTAGCCAAACAAAGTCAGTCTCCTCACTACAAACAGGACATCCGTACTTTCCTCCTGTCCTACACCCAGAAATATATCCATATACTGGAAAATCATGTATTGCCCATAATAAAATTGCCTTCCTTGTAAACTTGTTCTTCCCGAATGAGCCATATGTTATGGACCCTTTCCACAATTCATTTAATTCTTCAATTAATGGTTGTGAATACACGTCGATGTGGTGCCCTGGACCATTTTTTCCAGGAATCAAAAGTATTAACATAATAAATTCCTTCTGCATGCATAAATGAGGTGGATGATTGTATGGAACAATCATAGCAGACCAGCAACTATATGAGATGCTCATATGCCTAGAGGGGTTGAATCCGTCTGTTGCAAGTCCCAACCAAATGTTACGTGGATCCACAACAAAATCACTAAACTTTCTATCTAAAGATTTCCACATAGAAGAATCCACGGGATGACGCATGTACGAATCATTTTTAGCCCTCTTTGAATGCCACAACATATTCTTTGTAATCCATGATACACTATAAAGTCTTTGTAACCTTGGTGTTAATGGGAAGTATCTTAGCACCT
The DNA here is from genome assembly GCA_021015155.1 of Magnolia officinalis. Lineage (NCBI taxonomy): Eukaryota > Viridiplantae > Streptophyta > Magnoliopsida > Magnoliales > Magnoliaceae > Magnolia > Magnolia officinalis. The sequence goes on from JAJHSJ010000010.1 coordinate 33,971,713, forward strand.
TCCATGGTACATGTGAGATTCTTGATCTTACAACACGATTCACTTTCCATCTGCTTGCTTTACATCACACGCAGTCGATTTGGACCCTTGATTGTGTGCACATACTATTGCATAAATGCGTACGGACGACTTGGTTTTGGTCGAATGAGGATGCTCCATCAGATGGACGGTTTGGTTTGGATCGTCCAGAATGACAATGATGTTGGCCCACCAATCAGAATAGCGGACCGCTATCCAACCGTCGCTGGGCAAACACGAAAGGGAGGAGTTGAATTTCGGGAGCGGATTGGCTACTGACAGGTTGATTAGCGAGACTGCTACTGAAGTGACGTCACCAAGTTACGTGGGCGCCACCATGATGTATTTTTTGTATCCACGTCGTCCATCCATCTGGAGAGATCATTTTAGGGTACATTCCAAGGAATGAATCACATCCAAAGCTCCACTGGACTCCACCATAGAAAACAGTGGGGGGACTGAAAGCACCATTAAAAACTTCTAAAGGCCACGAATGTTTTCGATCAAGCTGATATTTGTGTTTTCCATTATTTAAAGTCTTTGTTAACTTTCGAAGAGGTTGGATTTCGAAAAAACACCGTGGTGGGCCTTAGGAAGGTTTCAACGGTGGGCATCAATCTTCCCACTGTTTTCTGTGGTGGGGTCCACTAAAGCTTTTGATCTGCCTCTTTCTCTAGTTCAAAACATACAACATAGTGCGGTCCACAAAACTTGGTGACGTCACTTCAGCAGCGATTCTCGTACTCAACCTGTTTGTATCTTCCTCTGGGCTCGAGTCAAACACCGTATGGCTGGCCCTCCAGTTCGGTGCTCCGTGGGTAAACACCACTATTGTACTCATAATCCTTAAGGTGGGGTCCACAATGATGATTAAGGAAATCCGCTCCGTCTATTCATTCTTACTCGCCTAAAAAGGACATCCATCAGGTGTTGAGGTAGATCCAATACTTAGGTGGGTCATACCAACTGAATTATAATATTCAAGTATCCATTATGATGATCCGATAGTTAGATTAATTCTAATTCGATCATCAACTATTAAAAGGTCCTAATGGGTCATGTGTACGTTCAAGACTTTCATAATATGTTAGTAACCAAATAATAGTTTTAATATTAAATTTATTATTAATTTGTTATGAATTACTATTATTATTATTATTATTATCTTAGTTTAGAATTGTAGGGCGTACTTCTAAACAGACCCCCCTTACTATAGATCAAAATCTAAGTGTGGCCCACTTAAGTCGTGTGTCTAATTCCCAAAGTATTATCTTGGAAAATCAAACGAGCCCTTAGGATCAATCCCTCCCTGTGTGGCAAATTGTACTATAAGGTCAACCTCATGAGAACTACCCATGAGGTCGAGCTGTGTGAGCTCCACCATGACTATACAATACAAGCATCAAAGTGGATTTACCCTATGGATGAATGGTTGGATCATCAAGGACCTCATCCATCACGTGGGCCATCCATTAGTGGATTCCTTTACATCATCATGATCATGTTTAAAGGATAAAACTAAATTTCAAAAGAGATAAGGAAAAGGTACTCACCTAAATAGAGTTTGGTTGAGTTGGATCTACCTCTTGATGGCTTGGATCTTGTGATGAAGGGTCCACCGATTTCTCTCTCTCTCACAAACTGGTCTTGATTAGATCCAGGGAAGGAAAAAGAAAATTTTATCTCTCTCGCACGTAAACCAGTTTTAACCAGAGCTTTGGAGAGGGAAAATGGAAATTGAGAGGGAACGTGCATGCCTTTTCACTTCTAAGCGGGGGAAGACTTTGGAACCCACGCCAGTCTCCGGCTAGGAACGTGCATGAGTTTTGAATGGCCACCGTGATGTATGGATCATATCTACACCATCAATCCATTTTTTTAAAAATCATTTTAGGGTATTAGCCTAAAAATGATGTGGATCCAAGGCTCAAGTCGGCTACACAATCCGGATTAAGGTTCAAGTCGACTACACAATCGGGATTAGATTCTCACCGTTGAAAACTTCTTGGTGCCCACGGAAGCTTTGGATGGAGCTTATATTTGTCTTTTATTTTCTTACTAGTCTATATAACTTCATGAAAATGTTGGATAGAAATTAAACATGATGGTTGGCCCTACAAAAGTTTTAACAGTGAGAACCGTTATCACTGCTACTTCCTATGGTGTGGTCCACTTGAGCCTTGGATCTACCTCATTTTTGGACTTGTACCCTAAAATTATACAAAAAAAAAAAAAAGGATGAACGGTGTGGATAAGACCCATACATCACGGTGTTAACTAAAACATATGGTGTCATATCTAACGGGATACCGCATGGTAGGATGCAATCCACATCCTTTTGAATTTCGCCGCCTAAAAAGGAGTGGTTTAACTGGAAGCAAATTTCCCATGAAAGCCTTTGGCACGAAGTTCCGCACCAAGTTTCTGTGCTGGAAACTAGGTGGGGCCCATCGTGATGTTTTGGAGAAATCTTCCCCTTCCATCCATTTTGTGAGAAAATTTTGAGACTTTCTACCAAAAATAAAAAGGATCCAAGACTCAAGTGGGCCACACTGAGCCTATATAAGGTGTTATATAACATCTCAGCAGGAATGATGTTATATAAGGTGTTATATGCGTTTTATCAAGCTGTCTATCTTTTTTTTTTTTCTTTTTCTTTTTTTTTTTTTTAAATCATTATAGAGCAAGGGCCCAAAAATGAGGAAGATCCAAATCTTGAGTTGACCACACCATAATAAAATAGTGGCGATTAAATGCTAACCATTGAAATTTTCATAGGATTCACTATAATGTTTATTTATCATCCAACCAGTTGATTAGGTCATGGACACATGGATGGAGAGAATAAATAAATATCAGCTTAATTCAAAACTTTTGTGTCCCTTAAGAAGTTTTTAGTGGTGAGTGTTCAACCGCCACTCTTTCATGTGGTGTGGTCCATATAAGATTTCGTTATATATCCTTCATTTTTGGGCCTATGCTATAAAATAGTTGGAAAAAATGGATGGAAGGCTTGGATGGTATAAATACATAACGATGGATCCCACATATCACTCTCAATAGCTACCTCGCCACTGACAATGTCGGTACGCAATCCGCGTCCTTGACATGCTCCACCTTGTGTGTGAAAGGTGGTCAAGGACAGTCTCTAATGTAGACGATCTCGGACTGTCTCAAACGAATGCCTATAAACCATAAGACCGTTAATGACTATCTCTAATGCAGATGGTCTTTGACTATCTCAGATGACCACTATAAGACTGCTAATGACTGTCTCTAATGTAGACGTCCTTTGATTGTCTCAGATGACCACTATAAGACCGCTAATGACCGTCTCTAATGTAGACGGTCTTTAACCATCTTAGATGACCACTATAAGACCACTAATAACCGTCTCTAATGCAGACGGTCTTTGACTGTCTCAGGTAACTGCATATAAGATAGCTAAGGACCGTCTTTAATTCTAGACAGTCGATACCCGTCTTTTCTCAGAAATTACTGGCGGATTTTGACCGTCTTAAATGATTTTTGGATGTTCAACATTTATAAGACGATTTTGCTTCATATTAAGAACGGTTAAGAGTCGTCTCAAATTTTAGAGATGGTTAATAAACGTTTTTAAACCAAGGGATTTTGCAGACGGTCCACAACCGTCTCAAAATTCATCTTATTTTCCATTTTTCACTTAGTGAGGCCCACGTATATTTTGAGAAAATGCCACGCGTTGCGAATCCTGAGAGAATCTCTACCACCTTTCACATCAATCAAGTCAAGTACACATTCCATCACACCCATCTCTCTCTCACCCAATAGTCAACACACTCATACCTCTCAAGTCAAGTACACCCATCACTCACATCCATCACTCACCCATCACACCCATCCCTCTCCCTTACATCTCCTCTCTCTCTCTCTCTCTCTCTCTCTCTCTCTCTCTCTCTCATTCTCTCCACCATTTTTCCAAGCAACCCAAGAGAGGAGAGATCGTCTAAGCTCTTCCAAGAGAGCCAAGTGTGTGGCCCACTGGCTACCCCATATCTCTTAATCCAACCCTTCAATCTTCATCTACCACCATCAAAGAGAAAACTTAGGAACTTACCATTCCAAGGAGCCAAGAAGGAGTGAAATCAGTGGGTGTTCATATCATTACATCTTGATTTTGATGTAAGGCCCACTTGTGATGGGACCCGTTTTGATGTATGTGTTGTAGATCCTAGAGGGGCCCATAGTGGCGGGGTCCCTCCATCATGTCGTTCTCTCTCTCTCTCTCCCTCTCTCTCTTTCCTTGGTTTGATGGCCCACCATTGACATTGGATGATGATCCGTGCCGTTGATCCAAGTGGGACCCATCATGCACGCGTTGTATCCAACGTCCAGCCCCGTTCAACGGTCTCACCTTGTTGTCCATTTGGACGGACCTGGATTTGGACGGAGGTAAAACCCAAATATCAGCTTTCATCCTAAACTGGGGGCTACACGTGGACACCACTTGATTTGTGGGTCGCATCGACACCATCCGTGTGGTGGGGTCACTTAAGGAATGGGCCCGGTCTGCTGTAGCCCAGTCGCTGCTGCTAGTACCGTCCAACCAGTTAGTAGGGATGGACATAGAGGGAAAAATAAATATCACTCTGATCCAAAATGGTGGGCCACGCTGACGTGGACCCTACCCATTGATGGATGTGTTGTATATCCTCACTGTCCATCTATACAGTGGGACCTAGCCTGCTGCACGTGTGGTGTCCACACCGTCCAGCTGGGATGGTGGGACCCACCGTGATATATATGTTTTGTATCCTCTACGCCGTCCATCTCTGTGGGGACCACCAGCTGCTATAACTGCTATTCTGACTTCAGTAAAGTTCTGTGGGTTTGAAATCATGAGGTACGTGTTATATCCCAACCGTCCATCTGACGGTGGACCCCTCCATGATGTATGCGTTGATCCACACCATCTAGTACTGACAGTGGGCCCCACGTTAATATATGCATTGTTTATCCAGATGGGACGTGGGACCCCTTAGCACATGTGGTGTCCACACCGTCCAGTACTGACAGTGGGGCCCATGTTAATATATGCATTGTTTATCCAGATGGGACGTGGGACCCCTTAATATGTGTGGTGTCCACACCGTCAAGTACTGACGGTGGGGCCCACGTTAATATATGCATTGTTTATCGAGATGGGATGTGGGACCCCTTAGCACGTGTGGTGTCCACACCGTCCAGTACTGACGGTGGGGCCCACGTTAATATATGCATTGTTTATCCAGATGGGACGTGGGACCCCTTAGCACGTGTGGTGTCCATACCGTCCAGCAGATGGGATGGTTGGACCCACACATGATATATGTGCCTTATATCCACACCGTCCAGTGGTCTTAACGGTGGGGACCACCTCTTTGTATGTGTTTCATACACATCATTCGTCGGTGGATTCCATCTACGTGGCCCACCATCATGTATGTGTGGACCCACACCGTCCATCCAGGCCTCCTAGGCCTGTTGAACAAATTCAAATCTCAGGTGGAGTGCACCGTCCACCACATGGGACAACCTGATGTAGGCGTTGTATCCACCGTCCATACATGTGGACCCACCTTGATTTACATGATCTACATCCACACCATCCCGATGGTGGGACCCTACGTGATGTATGGGCCTTGTCCTCACCGTCCAAATTGTTGGATGGTGGGAATCCACCCTTATATATGTGTTTCTCCATGCTGTCCATCTGTTTTAGCTGGGGATGGGGCCCACTTTGATGCAGTGTAGTATCCATTCCGTGCATTTATGGGCCCCCACATGAGGCCACCATGATCTATGTGTTGTATATTCCCACCGTCCAGCTGCTGGACGGTGGGAATCCTCCTTGATGCATGTATATCCACGCTGTTCATCTGCAAGGCCCACCTGTTGTGTGCATAGGGCCCACCTGCTGTATGCAGGGCCCACTTGATGTATGTGAGGCCATTATGGATGTATGTGACGCCCATTATGGCCATATGTGGGGCCCGTTGTGGCCCGAGTAATGAGGCCCAATGTGATGTATATTTGGCCCGAGTAATGAGGCCCATTGTGATGTATATGAGGACCATGAGATGTAGCCCAATTGATGTATACAAGGCCCATGTGATGCGGCCCACTTTATGTATACGAGACCCATGTGATGCGGCCCGCTTGATGTATATGAGGCCCATTTGATGAGTCCTAGGTGATGTATTTGTGACCTATTTGGCGAGGCCCAATATGATGCATTTGGGGCCCATTTCATGAGGCCCGAATTGATATATATTGGCCCATATGTTGAGGCCCAATATGATGTATTTGCGGCCCATTTGATGAGACCCGATGTGATGTATATGCGGCCCATGATTAAGGCCTATCGTGATGTGTATTAGGCCTTTGAGTGAGGCCCATGGTGATGTATATTAGGCCCATGTGTGAGGACATGGGCCCACTATACGTTTGGCTCTATGTGGGCCACTCCATGGGAGCAATGTTGGTTAAATGTCCACATTGATGGGCGATGATGGTTAAATGTCTACATTGTGACCTTCCCTTAGGCCTTTGTTAGGCCCATTCTCATTATTATGGGTCAACCCAAATCATTGGGTCCCATTGATGTTGCATGGTCCATCATCGCCATAGACGGATAGCTCCGTGCTACTGGATTTGGCATATCCACGGCCGAGGGCCGATCTTTATAGTTTGGTTTAGATCGGTCGTTTATCTGTGGACCCCGCTATGCATATAAGCTAATTATCGAGGCTGATTATCGATACCAGTTATCGATACCGATTATGAGTATGTGACAGCATAACATCATGATACATGCCCATACGCTTCATCTGCATGTTTGTTATGAGATGTGATTGACCATTGCATATGCCATAGGGCAGGTTGTTTATGAAACTCCCAGATAGGCGGAGTCATCCCACAAGAGAGCACGGTATGTGCAGGATTGATGCATGATTGGACTGTGTGACTCATGCATCTTTCATTTTGTGATATGTCTACTGTACGCCCTAGCGATATTAGGGACGTAGCCTCCGCAGGCATATCGTGGATGGCCGGATGGGACACCGGAAATCTTTTTCTTTACATGGGGTGTTATAGATGTCCCTGAGTGAAAGTCCATAAACCTCCGTGGCCAGGAGATGCTCCAACATCTAGACCGAGTGGATATATGAGCGCCCGAGTGTTGAATACCAGTAGGCCGCTTTTTCCACTGTGTTGTGGTCGGTTGGAAGGGGGTGTGGACTTATTAGCCTGAGTGAGGGAGCTATAAGCTAGGTTGAGTATGACCAGCTCGTAAATGGGTTCGCTATCGACGAGCCGAGTAGGTATTGACAGACTACTGGCTAGGCGGATAGTGAGGTCTTTTCCACTCGCTGGTGGTGCAGCTAAGGAGATGGTAGCCATTGTGGAGTGTACTAGACCCCAGTGATATCTCAGAGATGAGATACACTAATATGTGGACTTACTGAGTAGGAGTTGCGTACTCAGCATTTGACTCATTCATTCATTCACTATCCACTCGGGTTCGTGGTGCGCAATCAAGTCATCGTGTGTACCTTCACAGTGGTTAGGATTTCGGTTGAGGCAGGCGACCAACCTAAGATCAGGAGTTTACCACATTGAGTTTAGCTATCCAAATTTAGGTATGAGACTAGTTTCGATAGAAGTCCCTTGTGATGGACCCCATAGCCTGCGATACTATGTACTATCATCCCGACTTCACACTCTAGCTTGGTAATTTCATTAGCACAAAATATTACATTGCATCTTCAGGACATAGCATTTGGTTTACTATGCTTCTTTATTGCATAGCCTGAATAAGGCTGATGATATTTATGGACTTATCAGCATGTTTCCGCATTGCTCTGATATTGCATACTTGACACTTATATTGCGCACACACTTACACCACCCTCTAAGTTTTCTATAAGCTTATGCACGATAGATGCATGCAGGTGGCGTTAGGTCGCAGCAGTGTTGAGCTTGGAGCGTGTAGCTGTCTTTTGTAGCTTTGATTTTTGATATATGTATTTCTCTTTCAGGACTGTATTCAACTGTTATCGGAATCTGTTGTTTGGGCGTTAGAAGCCAAGAATGGGGTACTACGGAGGCTGTCGGCACCGAATTTGGTGATCAAGCATTTTGTGAGCCCAGTTTCCGAGTTTGAGGCGTGACAGTGAAAGTGCAGCTGCTAGTGCCCTGGTTTGTCAAGTTACGTGTGTGGTGAGTCAGACTGGCTGCAGAACTCGATAAGAAGATTATTTCAAGCGTCTGCCTCAATCGGATGTGTGAAAGCTCGCAAAAGGTGAATCATAGCCTCACATCCCATGTCCCAAAACCCCAGGTGATTAAAACCCTTAAAACAAGATAGACATCTTAGGGTTTTATGGTGAGAAAACTTTTGGCAAAACAGGAAAATCTCTAAGTTTTTCTCGCCCTATCGTTTCTATCGAAGCACCCTCGATATGATCGACCTGCACTGTCGATGTCCTCGATACCTTAACGATACTATCGATAAGAGGACCAAAATGTCCAGCAACTATATATTCATCTGGACGGATTTATCGATATATCAATACACCTATCGATATCATCGATAAAAGCACTAAATATGTCCAACAACTTCACAATATATCTGGACGAATTATCGATGTATCGATACACATATCGATATGTAACATCTCGAAAAATCGAGGGTCGAGTAGTAACTCAACTCTCGAGTTTCCAGAACATCACTTATGCAACATAGATAATGATGATTGAATGTTGTCTGTATTAGTGCATTGAACATGAGTGAGATTAAGCCAAAACAGAATATCATACTCCAGAGACAGTGAATTAGCAAGCGGAAGACTGTGATAGATATATAAAATATATAAAAACTGTGGTGAGTCTCCAGAGTGTGATAACATTACCAGGTTAATAAATTTCAAGTACATTTCTAAAATATACCAAATGTGTAAGGGTAATGTCTTCTATTCCAAGTACCATAGCCCCGTCAATACAATACCAGGTCTTCATAGACCTGTTAGAGAGCTACATGTAGGAGAGCTCCTCCTCAACATCATAGTAGTCCAACTTTGCTTCATAAGCATCGCCATCACCTGAAACTCAACAAATCTGGTTGGTGTGTACAACACCGCCCCGTAACGTGGGAGTGAGTAGCTAACTCAGTGGAACAATAAGGCATAAGTTATCGTGTTATCAATTCAGTCAAGCAGTAATGATAAAGCAGTAAAATCAAACATTCCTAACTACTCTTATTAATGCAAGTATGAATGTAGTCATGATGGATGCCCTTACTGACATACTCCCTCATGCGACACCCTCTTCGTTCGCGGCATGCTTTCATCCCTCGGTGCTCCACATCTTCCAGGCACATGCAATACATGATGAGCATGATTACCGAGTTGTTATTAGTCCATTTCAAATAGCAGGATTGGGAAACTAAGATACCTCCCTTATATCATTCCCAAACATGATCCATTCTAGGGTCGTCAGTCCTAGACAAGCTCATACGATGGTGTGTTTCTAGGTCGCTGCAAGGGCTACCAGGGCTGTTACATGGAATCGTTGCACCACTCCCCCATCACCTTATCAATACAGGCCTAGTTTATACTCTGTTACTACGGGAAGGCTCATCGCCTCACCGCAGATTCAGAGTATGCTCGATGTCACTCCACTAACGTCCTACCAACTGTCAATCTATTTTCGAAGCCCGACCAGTCCACTTATTGAGAATGGGACCCGAATGCAATCCGACTGAGGACCACAGTCAGGCTACGCCAGTGTAGGCTGACAACTCGAATATAGTGTCCCATACCACCATAATCGGCTCACGAGTCTGGTTGGTCAATGGTCACTACAGGGAGGCACGTGGCCCCAGTGTAGGCCGACAACTCGACCACAGTGTCTCATACCACCATGCCCGGCTCATGAGTCTTAGCGGATCGAGGTACCATGGTTAAAAGGGATTTCACTGGTAAGTTTGGTACCCTAGGTTCAAGCAGTAGCGTCCAAACATGGTGATCATACATAGGACAAATCGAGTTGCTTAACGGGCTCGGCTAGCTCGAGCGCACAACAAGTTGAACGACATGAAGTGCATAAGCACTTCGCATGGCCAACCACTATCGCCAACCGAAGTACGACTCGGGTTCGTCGAACACATCTCACGTGGCAAATGAATCTCAGCCACGCATTCATTTTCGTTACCGATTGTCTGGACTATAAACATAGCCCCAAACACAATCAACTGCAGATAGATAAAACAGTAATGGATCAAGATTCAAATCATACAATCAAGTCTGGTATTATCCGTTTAGGGCTGCCAGGGCTATTGCACGGAATCGTTGCTCCACTCCCCCATCACCCATGACGGATCATACAACGTAAATATGAATTTAAACATATGCATTACATAGATAAAATCATAAAAGCAGTTGAGCATGTTATGAAGCACAACACAAGCATGAGTTTGTACATATTCAATTCCTAATCACACAACTATCCAAGGAAATCATACACATAGTTAAAAGAGTTGAGAATCATATCTCAACACCCTTATACATTACAATCTACTAACTACTACTCATTCAGACATTTCAACAAACACTTTAAAATACATACATCAACATACGCGACATATGTTGAACACATAGGCATTAGGCCAAATCCTTTCACTAGGGAGTTGCCCCAATCATAACACGCGTACACCCACGACGGATAGTCATGGCAAGCAGGAATCCAAGTTCCATATTCATTCAGTCATTTCCACAAACACTTGGGCCACACATCTTAGCATATATATTGTGTTTTGGCCGTGGCGTGATTTAGGGCAAATCCTTTTGTCAAAGGGGTATCGCCAATACACAAATCATAAATCCATGACAATTAGTCATGGCGAGCATGAATGAGAATTCTATACTCATTCAGTCATTTTCACAAACACTTAGAATACACTATATTTTTAACATACATAGTGTATATTAGCAAAAACATGTATTAGGGCTATCCCTCCACCAAGCAAGTATTTTATCCATGTATAATATATTCATACAGCAAATAATCATGGCAAATACATCTCCAAAATTTATACGTATACGGTACTTTCTAGAATACACAATTTCAACATACATAGTGTATATAAGCAAAACAAGTATAGGACGAGTCCTTTCGCCAAACAAGTAATTTATCCACATATAATATATTCATACAACAATTAATCATGTCAAACACATTTCCAAAATTTATACGTATACTGTACTTTCTACAAATACCTAGAGTATGTAGAATTCCATATTTTTCATCTTTAATCGACGAAAAATAGACAGCACTTTGTACATGTGCAATTGCACGCAGATCATGAATCTATCATTATCTGACATTGAAAACATTGAAAACCATAACTTATACACCTAAAGTCCGCACCTTTATCGTAGAATCGTAACGAAGTCGATAGGTTTGCTAAGCTTTCGTATACGACAGTTTGGTAACCTATAGAACGAAATAGGTTGGCTATTTCATAACCTACAACCATCAACACTCCAAATCAGATTAGGGTTAGGGTTTCTTACCTAGAAATGGAGCCGGAATCGCCGGGAAAGCGATTAGAATGAGGCGGTAAAACACGTATAGCAGCAGGGAAGAGTGGCAGGGAGATTCTCCCACTGCTCCCACACTTTCTCTCTCTTTTCTCTCTTCTCTCTCTAGGGTTTCTCTCAAATTCGTATGGCTGCTATGAGAGAGGGTTTAAGGTCCTTATATAGCCTAAAAACTAACCGAAATAGACTCCAGGTCAAAGTATACTTAGGTTATAACCAAAGCGGGACTTTTCTAGCTCAACGGAGGACTTCTGGCGGGCCTCCTTGAGCCAAAGGTCAGACTTAAGCTCACTAACACTGGATCTACGCACCATTAAGTTTTCGTTTCGGTTGAAATTCTAGATCATGCGTGGCGGACCAGTTTCAGTTCAACAGTCAGCGGATCTCGATTGGAGATTCCGAGTACATGTAAATGCGTATGAAATTTCTCCTAATCCGAGGGTGTAATTTCGTCTGATTCTGACGGTCTGGTTGCTTAAAACTGATCCGCAAGCAACACGTGCCAGATTACTATTCAAGATATTTATTTTGTAAAGAAAATAAGTGTTTTCACACTCTCTCGCTCCGGACTCAAGCGAACAGCCATGGGACACTGTCTGGATTTGATTTCCGAGATGGTTGTCAAGCCCAGAAAGGCGGTCCTAATTCCTTAACTTCGTGTTAATCAGACTTCCGACGTGCAGTCCAGATCTGATACGGAGTTTCGAGATGCTCCCGAGAGCAGCCGAGTAATGAGATTGATCCTAGATTTTAGGGTAACTTAGCGTCAATGATTCTACAAGTTTTGGGTCTTGCAGATCGTATTTAAAGTGATTGGTGCTAATTTCACAGGCACTCTAGTTTAACACTGGCTAATTCTCGCCTAGTTTCTAAAGGATTTAGTCTTGGGTGATTTCGGTCTGAGGTGGTACTTAATTCTTTCTAACAATGCTTAGTTTAAGTATTGTTCTTCATTACCTAAACTTTAAGTAGTGTCTAAGGTGAAAGTACTTAGAAAATATTGAAAGAACAAGGTGGTGAAGGGTGGGATTTGTGAAGAAAATGGTTTGAAAAGGGATTTAAGGCTTTAATTGAGTGTTTGAGAAGTTAAATCGGTGTTAGGATTGACTCATTGCCTAAGGACGTCTAATTCCAGGTTGGGAAAAATCCGGGCTGTTACACGATATCATCGATATTCAAATCTCAAGATCATCGCGAGTGGCTCGATAAGATCGACAGGCTGATTTCCGGCGCTCCTGTTTTTTAATGATAATCTCAAAATTCTTCGATATATCGATGTCCGTCCAATATGATCTGAATTCAAACATCGATAAGATCGGAGGACAATCGATGATATCGACAGTGGGCGCGCATTTCTTACAGCAGTAATTTCAGGTTGTTTTTAACTATGATTGGGGTCCCTTCGATTTGATTGATATTCAAATATCGATGATATCAACACCAGATCGATTGCATCAAACAAAGCCATAAACTGTCTAGCTAGTTCAAAGATAAATCAGCTGGATTTATCGATGCCTCGAATCTGATATCGATGTCATCGACATTCAAATTCTGATGACCTCGAGGTTCCCCCGATCATTCATGAAAACCTGAAATAACTCAAAGTCAAGACTCTCTCGTTTTTCAAGTGTCGATGGATTGAACCTGTCATCGATGGAATCGGAGTTCAAAATCCGATGACATAGATAATAGCTTCGATTCATCGACCAATTGGCAAAGAGTTTCAAAAGTGTATGACATCGAGTCCGAGTCATCAAGCAGACCATCGATGCTATCGAGAGCATACGCTCGATGATATCGAACCTGCTCGATAATATCGAACTCTGTCATAAATGTGACCGTTTTATATTCGTTGGAACTTTTTCCCTATTTATAAAGGACTTGTCTTTTGTTGCTGTGAGAGAAAGTAGAGAGAGCTTTTGAGTGTTTCAACTTATATCCTATACCTAAAGCCCTTTCTCTCAAGGGAGTTCATCCTCCAATCCACCCTCATCATTGATATTCAATGGAGTGGATTGGGGAATGAACTTTCGCTATTCAAGGATCCTCCAGCTACTACCTTAATGGCAAATCATTATGCTGGGTTGCCTTGAATGCATAAGAGAGGAACTACTCTATCTTCCTTATAGGAAAATCTTTAGAGAGTAGGATTCCATCTCACCCTTGACCCAACCCAAAGCTAGCATTGGTACATCATCTTGTGTTGCGGTTCAAGGGAGCTGAAGACTCTTCGTCAATAAGGAGGAGGAGATCTTTGACATTGTGCTTAACGGGACTCATCAACTTATCTGTAAGTATCTAGAGTCCGGAGGACACTTGTGATCATTCCTTCCTAGGTCTTGGTCTTAAGTGGTTCTCACCCTTTTAAGCCCTCGTAGGAGGCCTCTGGTGGGAGTGTACGTGGTGGGTGCGTTGTGTGGACCCTTGCTCTGTGGAGAGCATAAACATCTGGTTAGGAGTGAACCAGTAAAACTCTGAGTTTGAGATGAACCATGTCAAACCTTGGGTTTGAGGTGAACCGAGCAAAACCTCGGGTTTGAGGTGAACTGCGTAAAAACCTCCGTGCAAGGGTTGAAGGTGAACCTGATTTAAAACCTTAGGTTTGAGGTGAACCCTGGGAAACCTCCTTAGTGAAATCCGATACACTCAAGGGTTGAGTGTGGCAGCCGGGAGTGGAGTAGACAAGTAGTCGAACCACTATAAAAATGAATGTGTTTGCGATTGTCATTCTTCTATGTGTGTGTTCTATGTTAATGCTTTCATATTCATATACCTGAGATCACACCTCACACACTTACACAGTCATGTCCATCATAAACTAGTTTGTATACCTGTTTACTTCTTTCATAGTTTGTGATTGGATCCTCTACTGGGCTTGGAAGCCAGTAGAGTTATTTTTGAGTAATCCTAATATATGTCTGTTATTAGGATTAGTGTGATAGGATTTTTTTTATATAACTCGTAAATCTTTTAAAAGTCCTATTCACCCCCTCTAGGACATATTGGCGTATTCCGACTTCAACTAAAGCGGTGTTCACCGCTATTTCAATTGGTATCAAAGCCAAGTTTCTCTTTAAGGGCTTCACCGCTTAGAGAGTGATCTTGACTGAAGTTGGGAATATGGCCAAAGGAGAGGGCTCATCAGTTACTAGACCTCCGGTATTTGACGGCTCAAACTATGCATACTGGAAGGCTAGAATGCACTACTTTCTGAGATCTTTGGACCACGATGTTTGAAAGATAGTTGAAAATGGATATGTGCCACCAACAGATCAAGTTGTACTAGATAGTGGCACAACTATCACAAAACCCAAATCTAAAGAGATGTGGACGGCGTCTGATAAAGATAAACAGACTTCTAAAGCTAAAGCTATGAACGTCATCTACTGTGTCGTGTCCCAAGATATTTTCAATCAAATAAGCATGTGTGGGACATCTAAAGAAGCATGGGATTTACTGAAAACAACCCATGAAGGCACAAGTACTGTGAAGAGGTCTAAACTACAACTCTTGACTTCAAAGTTCGAAAGTCTCAGAATGGAAGAGTATGAGACATTTATGGAGTTTTTCACCAAATTGAACATCATTTGTAACTCCATGGGTGGATTGGGAGAGAAAGTTCTGGTACCGAAAATTTGTAGGAAAATTCTAAGATCTCTACCGGAACGATTTAATCCCAAGGTTACAACAATTGAGGAGTGTAAGAATATAGATGAAATGAAAGTAGAAGAACTAGTAGGTTCCCTACAAACTTTTGAACTACACTTCACTCAATCCCAAAAATCCAAAAACATTGTCCTAAAAACTTCAAAGAAAACAACTCATGAGGACAGTGAAAGTGAAAGAGTGGATGATGATGAGGAAGTGGCCTTGCTGGCACAAAAATTCAGGAGATTCTTCCAAAAGAATCGCGACCGTCCCTCTAAAGGAAGAAAGGTGAACAACAAGCTCCCTGCAGGTAAATTTGGTAGAAGAACCAAAGACCTCAATGTTATGCCTGTCAGGAGTATGGACACCTATCAACCGAATGCCCAAACAGAAAAATCAAGGGCAAGGTAATGGCCACCACGTGGGATGATACAGATGAGTCAAATTCAGAATCTAGTAACTCAGAAATCAATGAAGATAAAAAATCATTGAAAATTCTCATGGTCTCCACTGCTTCGATCATTCCCACTGAATCTGAGAACGAAAAAGAACAGCAAGCCACAGAATCATTTTCATCTGATGATGAAGAAACTGGAAATGAAGAAAATAGAAAAAGGATAAGTTGGAAGATGCTTACAATCAACTTTATATCCATAGCATCAAAGTGGCTAAAAGACTGTGAATATCTGAGAATAAAAACCAATTGCAGCAAACAGATTTAGACAAAACTGTAGAAATTGATACACATCTGATTAATGATTTACAGCAACATCACTCAGATAATGATAGGCTTGAGAGAATTAACACCTTTCTTAAATCTGAGACTGAAAAACTAAGCAAATAGGTTGATCAATTAAAAGATAAAATATGCTCCTTCAAAATGAAAATCGCACACTCCTGTTTAATCTAGAAGAGTCCAGAAAAATTGCCAAGAAAAACTGTATGTTTTCCCATAATGGTGAGAAGTTAGAAAAACTTTTAGGCATGGAAAAATGTGGAGAGGACAAAAAGGGATTAGGTTATGGAAAAACTAGAATAAAAACTGAATATAATGCACAACCTTTTGGAAAATTTGTTGCCTCTAGTAGTAACATCAGACCTATCCCAGCTCGTCACAAAAATGGTACGACAGTTTATGAGCTGAACAAAAGTAATATGCAATCATCACCACTTGTGCTAGTTGACAGGATGAAGGAGTCATTAAGTCATGTGGATAAATCGGATAAGATGAACAAATCTACCACAAGTAAAACTCCTGTCACAAAGTGGATGATTAAGGAAAAGCCAAACTACCTTGTTACACATTCAGATCATCTACTAGGCAATGAGGCCAAATGGTACCTTGACAGTGGTTGCTCACGACATGTCATAGGTGACATATCCCTTCTCTCCAATTATAAAAATCTTCATAAAGGGATAGTCACCTACGGAGATGGAGCCACTGCCAATGTAATTGGACAAGGAATGATAAGAGGAATTGACTTGCTTGAAAATGAGAATGCTTTTTACATAAAAGGACTAGCACATAATCTGTTAAGCATCTCTCAAATCTGTGATAATGGGCATGTGGTCAAATTCAACAAAGAAGAATGCGATATCCTAGATCAATCAGGAAAATCAGTAATTAAGGGTCATCGCACAAACAACCATTGCTACATCATCAAAGGCATAGAAAGGACTGATGCCTAGAGATACTGAGCAGAGAAAAACAAGTCCAAATCATGCATCTAGATCTGGATATTTGCTGAAATGATGCAATTCTGTTGAGCGTAAAATGATACATCTGAGGTTTCTCACCTCAATCTTTTGTAGATAAACATGAAAATGTTTATAATTTTTTATGTACAGTAATTGTACATAATTTTGTTGTGTATGATATTGATAAACTTGAAGGGTCGAAAAAGAACAATATTCTTCTTCATTCCTATCGATCTGTCATTTCCGATTAATCGATCATGGGTCGATGTCATCGACGACTCTTCAGAATGTGGAAAGTCATGGATCGGGACTACTATATCGAAGTAGTTACCGATAACTTTGGATATGGTTTATCGATACAATCGAAAGTAAGTTCGATAAAATCGAAGACTCCTGGCCAATAAAAGGCGATCGAGTGAAAGAATTTTATTTCTCAAAAATTTTTTCTGTTTTGCTCTCTGTTCGAATCCTCGGCTAGAAGATCATTAACAAGTCCCAGAAGCATCAAAAGAAACGGGTATTATCCTTTCATTCATTCATTCCACTCCAGAGTTTAATCTCACATCTGGTTGGGTACTTTCCATTCTCTTGGTTGACATTTCTTACCCTTACTCGCCTCTTACACTGAAAAATCATGAACAAAGGGAAAGGTAAGTCCCTTTCTCAGTCTTCAAGAGGGAAAGCAAAACAACCTAGTATGCGTAAACTCACTTCATCTGTAAGTCATCCAGACACTGTCATTGAACGTCTGGTTCTCAACAGCGTCATCGAGTCATTTTGTATCGATCTACTTCTTGAAGTCATTGGATGGAAAAATATTTTGAATCTTGGTGGTACTTATCAAATTGGAGTAATTCATGACTTCCTCAGCAAATGTCAGGTTATTTGCGACGATCTACCTTGCATTCAAGTAGAGTTACAACATTACTCTTAGATCTCCAAGTCACTCGTATTCCTGTTACGAATCAGAATCTAAATGGTCTTCGTGTCTGGGGCGAGATAACACGTGCACTATGTCAGGGAACTACTATTTCTCGGAACGATGATAATTCTCTTCACATCAATCATTTTGGACCCACTTTTAAAATTCTCCACAGTATTTTTGGGTCCAATGTTTATCCTTGTGATGTGAATGGTAATCATCTATCTCCCTTTGTGTTGAATGTGATGTATGATGTATATCAGGAAGTTCAGGTGTGCCTTCCAACACTTCTTCTTAAACAACTAATTCGGATCCTTCAAGGAAATTATCAGGATACACTAGCTTTCCCTGTACTTATCTGTAAATTAGCTCATCATGTTAGTATACCTGCCTCATCTGATAGAGTTTATCCAGAGAAGTGGTTTGATAGTGACGCAGCTCAGGTGGCACAACAGCTCTGTCTTCCCTCAGTTCCTCCTGAGAACAGTGCTCCCTTACAATCAGCTGCTCCATATGCTCCTCCGTCATATCCATGGGGATCAAATCGAACGCCACTGCTGAGCCCGGAGTCTATAACAAATCGTCAAACTCATAACCTCGAACGCCACCTACTGAATGGTATGGCAAGTATGGAGGAGCGACTTCACAACTGTGAGAAACGTCTCACCGTGATCGAAGAAAAAGTCGATGCTCTCCAGCAAACGACTCAGCAAATGGTGGACTTGCTCACATATGGTGAGTCTCGAAGACGATAGGAGCTGACTGTGCGAGTTCCGTTTTTTTTTTTTTTTTTGCGCCCATATATGAGCTTGATATGTGTTTTGATAACTACTGGGTGGGGCAGTATAATTTTTTGCTGGACTGAATTTTTTTATTACTACTGTCTGTGGTAGTATGTGCTTTAAATAGTTTTTTTTTTTTTTTTTTTTTTTTTATTGCTACTTGGTTTAGTTGGAATAATGTTTAAATGTACTGCTGTCTGTGGTAGTATAGAGTTGGATATTTTAGTTCTATCTTGGATATGGCTGCACAGAACTCATATTTTTAATGCCATAATTAAGTCTTTAGTTCCCCCCTGGTTTATCAAGTCTCTGATGGAATGCATATGATGTGTTTAATGCTTAATTGCTTTACTATTATCACTGCTTTCCACCTGTTTTGACCACAGATTAGTTCTTATAATATTTTGATCATTACTCATCTATATCTTGTATGCATGTTCTCCCAAGAATTTTAAGCTTCAGTCAATATCACTTATTATACCTTTGCAAATGACTGAAAAAAAGGGGGAGAAAAATTCAAAAACACCCCAAGCAGAAAATTGTATATCTAATGTGTTGTAGGTGTTAGGGGGAGCAGCTGCACCAAGAAAAGGGGAGTTTTGAAGTAAGGGGGAGCAGATACTTCTAGAATGTGTACATGGGTTAGGAAAAATTGTAAAATTGTGTAAATGCATGTACACACAATCTAGGGTGTGTCTGGAAGTGTTATAGGGTGTTTTGGGTATTTTGTCACGTAATTGACAAATGTGGAGATTGAAAGTGCACCTGCTAGTGCCCTGGTTTGTCAAGTTACGTGTGTGGTGAGTCAGACTGGCTGCAGAACTCGATAAGAAGATTATTTCAAGCGTCTGCCTCAACCGGATGTGTGAAAGCTCGCAAAAGGTAAATCATAGCCTCACATCCCGTGTCCCAAAACCCCAGGTAATTAAAACCCTTAAAACAAGATAGACATCTTAGGGTTTTATGGTGATAAAACTTTTGGCAAAACAGGAAAATCTCTAAGTTTTTCTTGCCATGTCGATTCTATCGAAGCACCCTCGATATGATCGACCTGCACTGTCGATGTCCTCGATACCTTAACGATACTATTGATAAGAGGACCAAAATGTCGAGCAACTATATATTCATCTGGACGGATTTATCGATATATCGATACACCTATCGATATCATCGATAAAAGAACTAAATATGTCCAGCAACTTCACAATATATCTGGATGAATTATCGATGTATCGATACACATATCGATATCATCGATATTCAAATTTCGAGATCATCGAGAGTGGCTTGATAAGATCGACAGGCTGATTTTCGGCGCACCTATTTTTTAATTAAAATCTCAAAATTCTTCGATATATCGATGTCCGTCCGATACGATATGAATTCAAACATCGATAAGATCGGAGGACCATCGATGATATCGACAGTGATCGTGCATTTCTTACATCAGTAATTTCAGGTTGTTTTTAACTATGATCGGGGGCCCTTCGATTTAATCGATATTCAAATATCGATGATATCGACACCAGATCGATTGCATCGAACAAATCCATAAACTGTCCAGCTAGTTTAAAGATAAATCAGCTGGATTTGTCGATGCCTTGACTCTGATATCGATGTCATCGACATTCAAATTCCGATGACCTCGACGGTTCACCCGATCATTCATGAAAACCTGAAATATCTCAAAGTCAAGTCTCTCTCGTTTTTCAAGTGTCGATGAATCGAACCTGTCATCGATGGAATCGGAGTTCGAAATCCGATGACATCGACAATAGCTTCGATTCATCGACCAATTGGCAAAGAGTTTCAAAAGCGTATGACATCGAGTCCGAGTCATCGAGCAGACCATCGATGCTATCAAGAGTATACGCTCGATGATATCGAACTCTGTCATAAATGTGACTGTTTTATATCCGTTGGAACTTTTTGCCTATTTATAGAGGACTTGTCTTTTGTTGCTATGAGAGAAAGTAGAGAGAGCTTTTGAGTGTTTCAACTTATATCCTATACCTAAAGCCCTTTCTCTCAAGGGAGTTCATCCTCCAATCCACCCTCATCATTGATATTCAATGGAGTGGATTGGGGAATGAACTTCCGCATATCCTCCAACTACTACCTTAATGGCAAATCATTATGCTGGGATGCCTTGAATGCATAAGAGAGGAGCTACTCTATCTTCCTTATAGAAAAATCTTTAGAGAGTAGGATTCCATCTCACCCTTGACCCAACCCGAAGCCTAGCATTGGTACATCATCTTGTGTTGCGGTTCGAGGGACCTGAAGACTCTTCGTCAACAAGGAGGAGGAGATCTTTGGCATTGTGCTTAACGGGACTCATCAACTTATCTGTAAGTATCTAGAGTACAGAGGACACTTGTGATCATTCCTTCATAGGTCTTGATCTTAAGTGGTTCTCACCCTTTGAAGCCCTCGTAGGAGGCCTCCGGTAGGAGTGTACGTGGTGGGTGCGTTGTGTGGACCCTCGCTCTGTGGAGAGCATAAACATCTGGTTAGGAGTGAACCAGTAAAACTCTGGGTTTGAGGTGAACCGTGTAAAACCTTGGGTTTGAGGTGAACCGAACAAAACCTCGGGTTTGAGGTGAACCGCGTAGAAACCTCCGTGTAAGGGTTGAAGGTGAACCTGATTTAAAACCTTAGGTTTGAGGTGAACCCTGGGAAACCTCCTTAGTGAAATCTGGTACACTCAAGGGTTGAGTGCGGCAGCCGGGAGTGGAGTAGACAAGTAGTCGAACCACTATAAAAATGAATGTGTTTGCGATTGTCATTCTTCTATGTGTGTGTTCTATGTTAATACTTTCATATTCATATACCTGAGATCACACCTCACACACTTACACAGTCATGTCCATCATAAACTAGTTTGTATACCTGTTTACTTCTTTCATAGTTTGTGATTGGATCCTCTACCGGGCTTGGAAGCCAGTGGAGTTAATTTTGAGTAATCCTAATATATGTCTGTTGTTAGGATTAGTGTGATAGGATTTTAAATAAATCATAAAAACTTTTAAAAGTCCTATTCACCCCCTCTAGGACATATTGGCAGATTCCGACCTCAACTAAAGCGGTCTTCCCCGCTATTTCAGACAGAAGTTAGTATCAGAGCATAACTTGAGAATATATGAGGAGAACATCATATATCTGTTGATAAATACCCTACACTCTATGATTGTTGAAAACTTAAAATGATTAGGTTCACGAGTTTGAATAACTTAGAGACTTTTTGATATAGCTCCCTACCGTTGAGATTGTGAGGTTGCATAGTATTCCAGTCTCAATCGTTTCCGACCGGGATCCGAGGATTAGTGAGGTCATCATAGTGTAGATGAAGCATCTTGGGAGCAAGAGACTGAGATTCGTGGGCGTTATCCCCATCTCTTACATTTGATTATGTTGGTATGTTGTGTTCTGATTATATCTATAGTGATAGGATTTTCCTCCCTTGGTGAGCTCTGTATTGATTGTGTTATGCTTAAATTTCGAGGACAAATTTTTTATTAGGAGGGGAGAGCTGTAAGGCCCGTATCTTAGATTGTACCGTTTCTGAGACTTTCACAATCCTCCCTATCGAATTTCGGAACCCCGCGACATGTAATTGACATTTACGCGCGATCCTAAGTCGTATCCTGTATATCTGAATCGACTCGACCCGAGACTTATACCCTAACGACCGTCTCATCGTAGTAGTTCCAACGACACGTCTTGCGCACCGATGCGATACCCAGGCCAGGAGTTGTGGGCCCTCATACATTTCGAGGAAACGTCGTGCGTTGTGAATCCCGAGAGAATCTCTACCACCTTTCACATCAATCAAGTTAAGTACACATTCCATCACACCCATCCCTCTCTCACCCAAAAGTCAACACAACCCATACCTCTCAAGTCAAGTACACCCATCACTCACACATCACACCATCCCTCTCCCTTACATCTCCTCTCTCTCTTTCTCTCTCATTCTCTTCACCATTTTTCCAAGCAACCCAAGAGAGGAGAGACCGTCCAAGATCTTCCAAGAGAGAGCCAAGTGTGTGGCCTACTCCCTACCCCATATCTCTTAATAATCCTACCCTTCAATCTTCATCTCCCACCATCAAAGAGAAACCTTAGGAGCTTAGCATTCCAAGGAGCCAAGTAGGAGCAAAATCGGTGGGTGTTTATAGCATTAGATCTTGATTTTGATGTAAGGCCCACTTGTGATGGGACCCATTTTGATGTATGTGTTGTAAATCTTAGAGGGGCGCATAGTGGCGGGGTCCCTCCATCATGCCATTCTCTCCCTCCCTCCCTCCCCCTCTCTCTCTCTCTCTCTCTCTCTCCTCTCTCTCTCTCTTCTTTCCTTGGTTTGATGGCCCACCATTGATATTGGATGATGATCCATGCCGTCCACCCAAGTGGGACCCACCATGCACGTATTGTATCCAACGTCCAGCCCCGTTCAACAGTCCCACCATGTTGTCCATTTAGACGAACATGGATTTGGACGGGGTAAAACCCAAATATCAGCTTTCATCCTAAGATGGGGGCTACACATGGACTCCACTTGATTTGTGGGTTGCATCCACACCGTCCGTGTGGTGGGACCACTGAAGGAGTGGGCCCGGTCTGCTGTGGCCCGACCGCTGTTGCTGGTACCGTCCAGCCAGTCAGTAGGGCTGGACATAGAGGGAAAAACAAATATCACTCTGATCCAAAATGGTGGGTCGCGCTGACGTGGACCCCACCCATTAATGGATGTGTTGTATATCCTCACCGTCCATCTGGACGGTTGGACCCAGCTTGCTGCACGTGTGGTGTCCACGCTGTATAGCTGGGACAGTGGGGACCCACCGTGATATATATGTATGTATCCTCCACGTCGTCCATCTCTGTCGGGACTAATAGCTGCTACAACTTCTGTTTTGACATCAGCAAAGTTTTGTGGGTTTGAAATCATGAGGTACGTGTTATATCCCAACCGCCCATCTAACGGTGGGCCCCTTCATCATGTATGCGTTGATCCACACCATCCAGTACTGACGGTGGGGCCCACCTTAATATACTCATTGTTTATCCAGATGGGATGTGGGACCCCTTAGCACTTGTGCTGTCCACATCGTCCAACAGATGGGACGGTGGGACCTACACGTGATATATGTACCTTATATCCCCACCGTCCAATGGTTTGGACGGTGGGGACCACCTCTTTGTATGTGTTTCGTACTCACCATCCGTCCGTGGATTCCATCCACGTGGCCCACCATCATGTATGTGTGGACCCACACTGTCTATCCAGGCCTCTCAAGCCCAATGAACATATTCAAATCTCAGGTGGAGCGCACCGTCCACCACGTAGACCACCTGATGTAGGTGTTGTATCCATCGACCACATGTGTGGACCCACCTTGATGTACATGATCTACATCCACACCATCCTGATGGTGGGACCTTATGTGATGTATGGGCCTTGTCCTCACCGTCCAGATTGTTGGACGGTGGGAATCCACCCTTATATATGTGTTTCTCCATGCCGTCCATCTGTTTTAGCTAGGGATGGGACCCATTTTGATGCAGTGTAGTATCCACTCTGTGCATCTATGGGCCCCACGTGAGGCCACCATGATCTATGTGTTGTATATCCCCACGTGTGTTGAATCCTCCTTATTGCATGTATATCCACGTTGTTCATTTGCAGGGCCCACCTTGAAAGTGCCCTGGTTTGTCAATTAGTGTGAGTGTTGAGTTAGTCAGTCAGACTGCAAAGCCTCATAAGAAGATCAATTCAAGGGTCTGCCACAACCGAATGTGTGCAAGCTCGCCACAGGTAAATCTATGTCTCACATCCCTTGTCCCAAAACAAACTAGAACATCATAGGGTTTTTAAGTTAAGAAAACTTTTTTCAAAATAGGAAAATTCTCTAAGTTTTCTTGCTTTGTCAATTTTATCGATACACATCTCGATATAATCGACTTGTGCTGTCGATGTCCTCGATACCTAAACGATATCATTAATATGAGGACAAAATACATCCAGCAACCACATACTCATCTGGATGAAATTATCGATACATCGATATACTATCGATATCATCGATATTCAAATTTCGAGTCCATCGAAGGTGACTCGATAATATAGACAGGCAGATATCCGACGCCCCTATTTTTGCTTAAGAATATCATATATGCATCGATATATCGAAGCCTCCTTAATATCATCGAAATTCAAATCTTGATGATATCGGAAGGCTGTTAGTGCTATTATATGATACCTCTTTGGTTGTCAAATTTTGTGTGTCAAAACCTTATCTTGGGTGTGTTCTATGTTTAAGACACCATATCAACTTATGGACTCTTCAAGCGGCTTCAAGGTACATGTCGAAGATATAAAGAAGACACAGTATTCTTGATTCAAGCAAAGGTTATTCAAGTTCAAGATACAAGCAGTGTTTGAAGGTGTGAAGATCAAAAGAAAACTCAAGATAAATGTTGGTGTCAAGTCTTTGGACGACTCGTACTTAGGCTTCAAGTACTAAAAAGATTTATCATTTGTTGAATGAAGTAGAGTTCAATGTCCATACTTCATTATTCAGGTTTGATAGACCATAGTCATTGACATTAGGGTAGGTCATTTTGGATACATTATACAACTGTGTTTAAACATGTTTTTGATCTGCTCTTAGACTAGTCCTGGTTCTGGTTCGACCAGTCCTAGCACTGGCTCGACCTGTCTAAGAATTTCCTAGGCCAGTCTTGGACTTGTTCAATTTTATCGGATTTTCTGGTTCGCTCACGACCAGTCTTGGAGTCTGCTCGACCGGTCGTGGGATGTCCTCGACTCGAACCTCGACCAGTCGTGGAGCCTCGATTCAAACTCCAGCGACTAAATTCACTGTCGCTCGACCAGTCGAGAAGGGGTCTCGACCGGTCGTGGACGACCTTCGACCAGTCGTGGACTGCCTACGACCAGTCGTGGACTGCCTACGACCGGTCGAACATCGGTTTTCCTGATTGCGCGCAGAAATTCAAAAATCTATTTCTCCTAAGACCAGTTGTGGGAACTCCTAGACCAGTCGAAGACGAATTTCTGTAGCTATAAATAGCACACGAATTTCAGAGTTTAATAATCAAAAAATCTATCAAAGCAAGTATATTCTAGGCTCCACTCTGAGATAAGTCGTGTTTATTTTTAAGCTAATTTGCGCTTCATTCTAATTCCTTTTGTAAGTTTTTTGCATTTGATTTTATTCTAAATTCCAATCGTATTTGAAAAGGGGAAATCGTGTATTCCTTCTTCTTGGAATTAAAATCAAATAGAGCTAGCCCTTTGTGATTTCATTTAAAATCAATTAGAACTTAGTACCTCGTTAAAGTGAGTATTGGACATTGAACTATCATTATTGAATCTCTACTCCGATCGGTTCTTCCGGGCTACTGCAAAAGGATAAGATCCAGGTATTCTACAATTCCTGTAATTTCTATTTTGGTTTTGTATGAGATTTGCCAGAAAAATCTCTGTGTATGGTTATCTGAGGAGAGCCAGAAAACTCAGATTGTGGGGTTTTTTGAATTGTGTAAGCCCAAGTGATAAAGACACAATTGTGAAGGTTTTCGGTGAACCTGTGAAAACCAGTTTTATTAGAGAACGCTAATATCCCCTGTGTGAGGATATTAGGAGTGGAGTAGCATTCTGTGTGGCTGTTTTAGAACAGTTGGTGAACACACAGGCGAACCACTATAACTTCTTGTCTTGTGGATTGAATGGTTATTTAATTCCTTATCTTTTATCATTCAGTTCTATTTTCCTTGTGGATGTGAATGTTGTAACAGTTTGAAATTTCAAGCAAGTGTGGGAATGTTGTAATAATTTAGTGATTTATTTCTGCAATTTATTTCCAGCAATTCCCTTTATTGATTCAAGCTTTAAATTCCAAAATTGTTCCAGCAAGGTTGCCCTGCCATTTTTATGGTGTATGGCTGTCCCTAGAACAAGACATTTGTAAATTCAATTTATTCAGTGCAGTTTGTATTTATTTCTTTATTCCTCTGATTTGAGAAATTGATACAAAGACATTTCTAGATAAAAGGTTGTCCTACCATAAACATTTGGTTTTTGGTGAAAGGTTGTCCTTAGAACAACGTTTGTATCAACCTCTCAAATTCAGTAGTTTGAGGTTGTATTTCATTTCTGCATTGCAAATTATTTAATTAGTTCATTGGCTATCATACTTTGTTTAATTCCGCTATTATAAGTTTTTATTTGGCATTGTCCTATTCACCCCCCCTCTAGGACATATAGCTTGGCCATTTCAAGTGGTATCAAAGCCTAATAGCTCGCTTTTATTTCTTTATATTTGGATTTATTTCCTGAGCTAACGATTTAAGTTATATATAATAATGTCAAATTTTGATAGCCTCTCAGTCACTAGGCCTCCACCATTTGATGGCTCCAACTATGCTTATTGGAAAGCCAGAATGAGGATCTTCCTCAAATCAATGGATGAGAGTGTGTGGCAAGCCACAGTGACTGAATGGAATCCTCCTGTCATGGAAGTAACTGGAGTTGATGGTTCTAAATCTATGAGAATTTCACCATACTTTCAATGGACCACACTTCAGAAAAGTGAGAGTAGTGCTAATGCTAAAGCACTAAATGCAATTACTTGCGCACTATCACCGGATGAGTTCAAAAGAATCATATCCTGTGAAACTGCAAAGCAAGCTTGGGATATTTTAGAAATGACACATGAGGGTACATCAATTGTCAAAAAATCTAAAGTCCAACTCCTCACAACTAAATTTGAAGAAATTCATATGGAGGAGAATGAAATGTTTATGGACTTCTATACTAGATTAAATGACATTGTAAACTCAATGTGGGGTCTTGGTGATAAAATTCCAGAAAGTAAAGTGTGTGCAAAAATACTACGCTCTCTTCCTGAACTGTTCAATTCTAAAGTAACCGCGATCCAGGAACTTCGTGACACGGACAATATGAAGGTGGAAGAACTTGTTGGGTCTCTACAAACTTATGAATTAAATTTTAAAGCTCCTAAAGGAAAATCAATTGCTTTGAAATCTTCCAAAAATACGGTAGAAGATAAATCCGATTCTGAAGATGACTTAGCTCTTATTGCAAAAAGATTTTACAAAATTTTTAAAAGTAAGAAAAGAGTTGATTTTCAAAAATCAAATGATAAAAAGAAGTTTAGATCTAAAACTCGAAAATCTTTGAAAGACAGTCAGTGTTACAACTGTCATGAGTATGGGCATCTAGCAAACAAATGTCCTAATAAGGATAAACCCAAAAAGAAGGGTGTGTTGGCTACATGGGATGAATCATCTGACTCTGAAGCTTCTTCTGAATCAGAAGATTCTGAAACCGAGTCGGTCAATGAGGTAAAAGCCCTTATGACTCTAGCCAAGTTTACCTTCTCTGATCACGATGATTCTACTAGTGAAGAAAATTTGGATAATGATCATGAGAATGAAGAAGATCTTCAAGATGCTTACAATGCCTTATACAAGGAGAGTTGTAAAATTGTTGTGAAGCTTAAACTTCAGAGAGAAAAATTTTCTAAACTTAGAGATTGTTTTGACTTGCTTGTTTTAGAAAAATCTCAAATATCAGATTATTTTGAAAAATCAAAAAGTGATTTAGAATTCAAAAACTCTTTGATTGTTGATTTAAAATCTGAAATTGAGAGTCTAAAGAATGAAGTGTCTTCTCTTCTAAATTCAAAGGAAACTTGGAGGTATGCCCAAGGTGATTCTAAATTAGAAAACTCCTATCCGGTTCAAAAAAATGTGGCGATAAATCCGGGTTGGGCTATGATAAAACAATACCTCATAAACAGAAGAATTCTCCACCTAAATTTGTGAAAGGAGAATCCTCTAATTCAAAAGAGAAAAACACTTCACAAGGTTTTGTCAAAACAACAAAAAATTTTCAAAAACCTAGAAGCAGCTATGTCAACTTCAAAAATCAGATGAAAAATCCTTTAGCTGAAAAAATAGTTGATTTACTCAAGGAGCTTTTAAAATCTAACTCTGTAAGTCACTCTTACAAATATAAACAAAAGAAGACCAACTATGTTCCTAAACCTAAAACTGTTATGAAATGGGTTCCTAAAGTTGACTGCTTGGTTGCTCACACTGCTTTCAAAGCAACTAGCCTTTCAAAGTGGTACCTAGACAGTGGTTGCTCCAGGCATATGACTGGTGACAAAGCTCTTTTCACCGATCTACAAGATATGACTGATGGGTCAGTCACATTTGGTGATGGTAGCAATTGCAAAATTATTGGCCAAGGTACGGTTCAACTTTATAATCTTTCCTTATTTAAGAATGTTTTATATGTTGAGGGTTTAAAACACAACTTGCTAAGCATATCTCAAATATGCGATAACAATCATAGTGTGAAGTTTTCCAATCAAGGTTGTGAGATTATAGACAAAAAGGGGTCTGTGATATTAACTGGTCTCAGAACTTCTGAAAACTGCTATATAGTGAGAAATGACAGCTCATCTAATCAATTGTGTTACATGGTCCATACCGATGAAACAGAATTATGGCATAAACACCTTGGACATGTACACTACCGAATTTATATAGATTAAGCAAAGAAGAACTAATAAGAGGTCTACCAAAGATTCAAAAAGTAGATAAAATATGTGGTGAATGCCAGTATGGTAAACAAACTAGGAGATCTCACAAAAAGGTGAACTCCAATATCACATTAAGACTACTCGAACTTCTCCACATGGATCTAATAGGACCAACTAGAACGGAAAGTCGAGGTGGTAAAAAATACATTCTGGTTATTGTAGATGATTATACCAGATTCACTTGGGTTTCATTTTTAAAGGACAAATCAGAAACCCTTGATGAAGTGAAAAAGATAATCAAACGGATCCAAACTGAAAAATGTTCTCAAGTGAGTAAGATCCGAAGTGATCATGGATCCAAATTTGAAAATAGCAGTTTTGAGAAATTTTGTAATGATCATGGAATATCACATGAATTCTCTGCACCCAAAACTCCATAGCAAAATGGCATTGTGGAAAGAAAAAATAGAGTTCTTCAAGAAATGGGAACTGTTATGCTAAAATAGCATGAAGGTTTCTAAGAATTTATGGGCTGAGGCGATTAATACTGCTTGCTATATTATTAATCGTGTTTATACTTGCAAATCAAATAATAAAACGCCCTACGAAATGTGGTTTGACAGAAAACCTATAGTCAAATATTTTCGCGTTTTTGGCAGTAAGTGTTATATTTTACGTGACCGGAAAAATTTGGGAAAATTTGATACTAAAAGTGATGAAGGATTATTCTTAAGATATTCTTTAAACAGTCGTGCATATCGTGTACTGAACAAAAGGACCGGAGTTATTCAAGAGTCAATTAATGTGGTCATAGATGATCACTTAAATACTTCGGCCCCTAGTTCAGATAATGATGAAGTTCTCATAATTGAAAAATCAGAAACTTCATCAAGTGAATCTAATCATGATGTGAGGACTGTCAAAGATCATCCAACTACACAAATCCTTGGAAATCCTCTCACTGGTGTACGTACTCATAGACAATTAGAAGATTTTTGTAATTACGTATGTTTCACATCTCAGATAGAACCGGTTAATGTAAAAGAAGCTCTTTCTGATGAAAACTGGATAGTTGCGATGCAGGAAGAACTTAATCAATTTGTTCGTAACGATGTCTGGTATCTTGTTCCAAGACCGAAAGATAAACATATTATTGGAACAAAATGGATTTTCAAAAATAAGTCTGATGAATTGGGAAATATTATTCGAAACAAGGCAAGACTGGTTGTGCAAGGGTACACTCAAATTGAAGGTATCGATTTTGAGGAAACTTTTGCTCCAGTTGCACGCCTTGAATCAATCAGATTATTTATATCCATTGCATGTTTTAGAAAGTTTAAGATTTATCAAATGGATGTAAAGAGTGCTTTTCTTAATGGTGATTTACATGAAGAGGTTTATGTTGAACAACCTACAGGGTTTGAAGATCCTAAGTTTTCTAATAATGTTTATCGCCTTAAGAAAGCTCTCTATGGGTTGAAACAAGCTCCCAGAGCATGGTATGAAAAATTGACTAAGTTTTTACTGGGTCACAATTTTCAAATGGGTAGTGTTGATAAAACACTTTTTGTTAAAAAGCAGAACGATGATATTTTAATGGTTCAAATCTATGTTGATGATATAATTTATGGATCAACTTGTACTGACATGACTGTTGAGTTTGCAGATCTAATGAAATCTGAATTTGAGATGAGTATGGTCGGAGAATTAAACTATTTTCTAGGATTGCAAGTTAAACAGCAATCTGATGGAATTTTTATTTCTCAAACTAAATATGCTCTAAATTTAGTTAAGAAGTTCGGGTTTGAAAATGGTAAGAATTTTGATACTCCTATGAGTACTTCTCTAAAACTCTCAAAAGACTCTACAGGTAAAGATATAGATCCTAAACTATATCGAAGCATGATTGGTAGTTTACTGTATTTAACAGCAAGTAGACCTGATATTGCTTTGAGTGTTGGAATTTGTGCTAGATATCAGTCTAATCCTAAAGAATCTCATTTGACTGCTGTTAAACGCATTATTCGTTATGTTGCAAGTTCAGTTAATCTGGGTCTTTGGTATCCCTATGATACTAGTGTTCAATTGGCTGGGTTCTCGGATGCTGATTGGGCTGGTAATATGGATGACAGAAAGTCAACCAGTGGTGGTTGCTTTTACATTGGAAATTGCATAGTTTCTTGGTTCAGCAAGAAACAGAGTTCCATTTCACTCTCAACTGCTGAGGCTGAATACATTGCTGTAGGAAATGCATGTACTCAGTTAGTCTGGATGAAACGCATGTTAAGTGATTATGGTATTGCACAAGACTCGATAGTTTTATATTGCGATAATTCAAGTGCAATTAATATTCCAAAAATCCAATCCAGCATTCACGAACTAAGCATATTGACATTAGATTTCACTATATTCGTGAACTTGTTAAAGAAAAAGTAATTTGTTTAGAATATATTCCAACCGAGAAACAACTTGCTGACATTTTCACCAAACCACTCGATAAATGCAGGTTCAATAAATTGAAATTTGATCTCAGTATGTGTAATATAAGATGATTGATTATGCATTTTGTATATTATATTGTAAATATCTTCATAGTTTTTTATGAAATTTTTTTTAAAATGCATGTTTTGGTCTTACACGACCAGTCGAGGATAGTCTCGACCAGTCGTGGTTCGACCGGTCGAGGATAGTCTCGACCAGTCGTGGTTCGACCGGTCGAGGACTAATCACGACCGGTCGTGTATCACGCTGGTTCCTTTATTTGGGGGAAAAATCACTTTTTCCTCATTTCCCTCTTCTTCTCCAACGGGCTTAGCTTCGACCGGTCGTACCCATCTATGAGATTTCTCCAGGTTTGAGTATTTCTCTTGATTTTGTTGAAGAATCTTGAACATTGCTTCTTATCTTCCTTGTTTGTGTTGATTATTTCATATTTCCTTCAAGGGTTTGGGGTTTTCTTCCTCATTTTCTGATTTAGTTGAAACCCATCTTGTTTTTCTTGAAATTTCTTCAATCTTTTCAAGAATATGGATGTTAGAGGTAAAAAGCGAACTAGTAGAGGTGCTTCTTAATCTAGGTCTAATGTTATTTCTCGCCGCCATCTTAGAGATCCTAATGATGACCCTCCACAAGTTCGTGATTTTCGTACTAAGAAGGTTATTGTTGAGAAAGCAATTTGTATTAATCATATTGCTCAATTTAATCTTGTTCCTCTCCTTCAATCTGTTGGTTGGGTTAACATTTTGAACTGGGGAGGGCCGACATTTCAGTCAATTGCTCAGGCCATGGTTGCGTGTATTACAGACTTTTCTCTTGAGGAATTAACTTTTATTGTTACTACAAGAGAAGGGCCTTTTACTGTGGATCGTCATTTGATTTCTGGCTTAATGGATATTCCAGTAAATGATGATGGAATCCACCCTGCCACATTGGGTGATAAAGTTACTGAATCTGAAAAACGTCTATTTACTAGAGCCCTTTGTAATATGGATGCACCTTGGTCTGTCAATGGTACTGTTCTCAAATCCAGGTTGCTGTTGCCCAGATACAGAGTTCTTCATCGTATTTTTACGTCTAATGTGTATCCTCGGGCTGGTAATAAAACTGAGTTGACTCTTCTGATGGTTCGTATACTGTACTCAATCATTAGTGGTGTCAATGTTTGCTTGCCTTCGTTGATCTGTTCTTCTATTATTCAGTTTCGTTCTCAGTCAGGTCATGGTGACATTCCATTTGGATATTTGTTAAATGTCTTAGCTACTCATATGTTGGTCACTATGCCTGTTGGTGAAGCTCCTATCCAACACCTTATTTTCAACAACTCCAACCTAAACAAAATGAAGTTGAAATTGGCCGCTGGTCAAGTTGATAATGTCGAAGGTGGTGGAGCTGCTGGAGTTGGAGATGAGGATGAAGGCGATGATCTTCCTGATGAGGATATCAACATGGATGATCTTTTTGATGATAATGAGTCTGCATCTGAAGATGATCCAGATTTTGTTCCTTCTGATTTCGATGCACGTCTGAGTGCATTAGAAGAAAAGGTAGAAAATATGCATGTTGGCCATGATGCGCAATTTAAGAAAATGCATAAGCATTTGAGGCGCTTACAAAAAGGCCTTCATCATATTGATGCTACCATTCCTGCTCCTTCTTCAGGGTCTGATTAAATGTTTTATAACTGAAGTTTGAACTGATTTCACTTTGGATTTCTCTTGGTACTGTTGAACTTATAACTGTGACTTTGGTTTATAATATCTTCTCCTAACTCTTTTATGCTTATTCTCTATTTTACTTCTTGAGCTTATGGATCTTCCTTTGTCATATTTTTGACAAAAAGGGGAGAGAAGAATGGTATATATGTTTGTGTTTGTGTATATATGTTGTGTTGTTGATGTTGTGTGTATCATTCCTTAATGGGGAGTCTTATTGAGGGGGAGTGATTCATCTCTCATATTGTGTATGGTTGTCATGTGTTGACAACTGGTTCATGATTCTCTATTGTGATTTTATTGAGTATCTTATTAAAAGTTATATCTATGTTTTGTCACAAATTTGACAAAGGGGGAGATTGTTAGTGCTATTATATGATACCTCTTTGGTTGTCAAATTTTGTGTGTCAAAACCTTGTCTTGTGTGTGTTCTATGTTTAAGACACCATATCAACTTATGGACTCTTCAAGCGGCTTCAAGGTACATTTCGAAGATATAAAGAAGACACAGTATTCTTGATTCAAGCAAAGGTTATTCAAGTTCAAGATACAAGCAGTGTTTGAAGGTGTGAAGCTCAAAAGCAAACTCAAGATAAATGTTGGTGTCAAGTCTTTGGACGACTCGTACTTCAGGCTTCAAGTACTAAAAAGATTTATCATTCGTTGAATGAAGTAGAGTTCAATGTCCATACTTCATTATTCAGGTTTGATAGACCATAGTCATTGACCTTAGGGTAGGTCATTTTGGATACATTATACAACTGTGTTTAAACATGTTTTTGATCTGCTCTTAGACTAGTCCTGGTTCTGGCTCGACCAGTCCTAGCACTGGCTCGACCTGTCTAAGAATTTCCTAGGCCAGTCTTGGACTTGTTCAATTTTATCAGATTTTCTGGTTTGCTCACGACCAGTCTTGGAGTCTGCTCGACCGGTCGTGGGATGTCCTCGACTCGAACTTCGACCAGTCATGGAGCCTTGATTCAAACTCCAGCGACTAAATTCACTGTCGCTCGACCAGTCGAGAAGGGGTCTCGACCGGTCGTGGACGACCTTCGACCAGTCGTGGACTGCCTACGACCGGTCGAACATCGGTTTTCCTGATTGCGCGCAGAAATTCAAAAATCTGTTTCTCCTAAGACCAGTCGTGGGAACTCCTAGACCAGTCGAAGACGAATTTCTGTAGCTATAAATAGCACACGAATTTCAGAGTTTAATAATCGAAAAATCTATCAAAGCAAGTATATTCT
The DNA here is from genome assembly GCA_021015155.1 of Magnolia officinalis. NCBI lineage: Eukaryota > Viridiplantae > Streptophyta > Magnoliopsida > Magnoliales > Magnoliaceae > Magnolia > Magnolia officinalis. The sequence continues at coordinate 34,006,464 of JAJHSJ010000010.1, forward strand.
AGGCTCCACTCTGAGATAAGTCGTGTTTATTTTTAAGCTAATTTGCGCTTCATTCTAATTCCTTTTGTTAGCTTTTTGCATTTGATTTTATTCTAAATTCCAATCGTATTTGAAAAGGGGAAATCGTGTATTCCTTCTTCTTGGAATTAAAATCAAATAGAGCTAGCCCTTTGTGATTTCATTTAAAATCAATTAGAACTTAGAACCTCGATAAAGTGAGTATTGGACATTGAACTATCATTATTGAATCTCTACTCCGATCGGTTCTTCCGGGCTACTGCAAAAGGATAAGATCCAGGTATTCTACAATTCCTGTAATTTCTATTTTGGTTTTGTATGAGATTTGCCAGAAAAATCTCTATGTGTATGGTTATCTGAGGAGAGCCAGAAAACTCAGATTGTGGGGTTTTTTGAATTGTGTAAGCCCAAGTGATAAAGACACAATTGTGAAGGTTTTCGGTGAACCTGTGAAAACCAGTTTTATTAGAGAACGCTAATATCCCCTGTGTGAGGATATTAGGAGTGGAGTAGCATTCTGTGTGGCTGTTTTAGAACAGTTGGTGAACACACAGGCGAACCACTATAACTTCTTGTCTTGTGGATTGAATGGTTATTTAATTCCTTATCTTTTATCATTCAGTTCTATTTTCCTTGTGGATGTGAATGTTGTAACAGTTTGAAATTTCAAGCAAGTGTGGGAATGTTGTAATAATTTAGTGATTTATTTCTGCAATTTATTTCCAGCAATTCCCTTTATTGATTCAAGCTTTAAATTCCAAAATTGTTCCAGCAAGGTTGCCCTGCCATTTTTATGGTGTATGGCTGTCCCTAGAACAAGACATTTGTAAATTCAATTTATTCAGTGCAGTTTGTATTTATTTCTTTATTCCTCTTTGATTTGAGAAATTGATACAAAGACATTTCTAGATAAAAGGTTGTCCTACCATAAACATTTGGTTTTTGGTGAAAGGTTGTCCTTAGAACAACGTTTGTATCAACCTCTCAAATTCAGTAGTTTGAGGTTGCATTTCATTTCTGCATTGCAAATTATTTAATTAGTTCATTGGCTATCATACTTTGTTTAATTCCGCTATTATAAGTTTTTATTTGGCATTGTCCTATTCACCCCCCCTCTAGGACATTTAGCTTGGCCATTTCAAAGGCTCTCGATGATATCAGTCATGGGCGCCAAGTTCTTCCAGCAAAATATTTCAGGATTGTTTATCTATGATCGGGGGTCACTCGATAGAATCGATATTCAAATATCGATGATATCGGTATTGTTTCGATGGCATCAAACAAGGACAGAAACTGTCCAGTAAGCTTAATGAGAAATCTGTTAGATTTATCGATTCCTCGACACAGTGATCGATATCATCGACATTCAAATTTCGATGATCTCGAAGATCCCTCAATCATTCTTGTAAACCTAAAATATTTCATGTCAAGTCCCTCTCATTTTCAAATGTCGATGAATCGACACTAGTATCGATAAAATCGGAGTTCGAAATCCGATGACATCGACACCTGTTTCGATTCCATCGACCAGATGACAAGAGGTTTAAAAAGCGTATGACATTTGAGCTTGTGTTATCGAGCGGACCATCGATTCCATCGAGAGTATACGCTCGATGATATCGAACTCTGTCATAAATGTGACCGTTTTATATCCGTTGAAACTTTTTGCCTATATAAAGAGGACTTGTTTATTGTTGCTGGTAGAGAAAGAAAAGAGTGCTTTTGAGTGTTTTACCTTAGATCATATACCCAAAGCCCTTTCTCTCAGGGAAGTTCATCCTCCAATCCACCTTCATCATTGATATTCAATAAAGTGGATTGGAGAATGAACTTCCGCATTTAAGGATCCTCCAGCTACTACCTTAATGGCAAATCATTAAGCTGGGATTCCTTGAATGCATAGATGATCGGAATCACTCTACCTTCCTTTTAGGAAAATATTTTATAAAGTAGGATTCTGTCTTAATCTTGACCCAACTTGAAGCCTCGTATTGGTACATCATCTGTGTTACGGATCAAGCTAAAGATTCTTCATCAACAAGGAGGAGATCTTCATCAACGTGCTGAATGGGACTCATCCACTTATTTGTAAGTTATTAGAGTCCAGAGGACACTTGTTGTAATGCCCCAGTCACTGCTTCATGTGGGCGGGCCCCCAAGTGCGGCTGGCAGGCTACTGTGTGACTGGCAGGCTACTGTGCTGGGCGAGCTACTGTTGCAGTTGACTGTACGTAACTTGTCCCACATCGGAAGAGTTGTCTGGAGTTGTGGTGGTTATATGTTGGGTTCCTCCCTTAACAGACATGACGCGTTTTAAACCCGTGAGCTTTGGCAAAACGGACAATATCATGTGTTGTGGGGGTGGGCCTTACATATACAGACGGCATGGGAGTTACGGTGACTAGTCTTCGCGGATTTATGGCCTTTTAGGCTCTGAATCCTTGACTTCGTCAGCTACCCGCATGGGTGCGCACGATGGTCTTCGCGGGCTTTTTAGGGCCATTGACTCATTGCCGCTGCCCGAATGGCGATCTTGATAGGTCTTACGTGTAGTTGGCCTTTGAGGATTTGATCCTTTTTTTTTTTTAATTTTTTTTTAGAGCTTGATCTTTTTGATTTGGCTCTTTTAGGATTTGGCTTGGCTAGACTGCCTCTTGATATATCCTTCCTTTTGATAGTATCTTTAAGAAAATCCATGCCTTGTAAGGCAACAATAATTATGAGCATTGTCATCGCCAACATAATAGATGTTTCCGATGGTTTTTTTTTTTGATAATATCTTTAAGAAAATCTGTGCCTGTAGGGCTGTATATTGATCTTGTCGATATCTTCAAGAGAATCAATATCTTCACGAGAATCTTCAAGATGATATTGACTTTGTCAAACTTATTTGATGATGACAATGATCTATATATTTTTTTAGAATCAATGCTTGTTAACATAGTTGACATGCTCGTGAATTTCTTCTTCATAGTTTCTTTTGTTGACATATAGACATGATCTTATTCCTCCCTGCCCCCCTTGTGCTACAGAATCATTATGCCGATAATATTCTGGGTCAAAATCAGTAAATCCGTCTTCAGGGGTAGTATCTTTTGATGAAGCGGGCGTTGACAGGTATACTGATACCCTGTCCCTCTTGATTTGCGATTCTATATGCCCCGTTGGAATATACTTCTTTTACCCCATATGGACCGTCCCATTTAGGCTCGAACTTGCCCCCTGTCCGGCTAGTGACCACTATAGGTCTTTTCAGCATTAGCACCGTATCCCCCTTTTTGAAAGATCGGTATTTAACTTGTTTATCAAAGGCAGCCGATATGCTGGCCTGATATGACTGCAACTGCTACTGAGCTGCTAGACGTTTCTCATCGAGATCAGTCTTATTTTTGCATTTTCATCATCTGTTACAGACTGATGTACCGCGATTCTGAGCGATGCCACCTGTACTTCAATTGGGATAACTGCCTCCATGCCATAGATTAATGAATACGGTGTCGCCCTTGTTGCTGTTTGATGGGTAGTTCTATAGGCCCATAATGCTTCCTGTAACTTTTCATCCCAATCGCGCTTACTTCCTGTCACCGTTTTCTTTATTATTTTGACAATCGTTTTGTTAAACGCCTCTGCTAATCCATTGGCCGGAGGATAGTAAGGTGTTGAAAATGAATGTTGGATGCCAAACTTCTGGCACAACTTTTCCATGCCTCTATTTTTAAAAGGGGTGCCATTATCAGAGACGATCTTTTTTGGAATACCATGACGGTATATTATGGCATGCCGGATGAAGTTGACCACGTCCTTTTCTTTAACATTACGCAAGGCAACCGCTTCGGTCCACTTGGAAAAATAGTCTGTCGCTGCCAAAATATATTGTTTTCCCTTAGACGAAGGTGAATTTATAGGGCCAATTACGTTGAGTCCCCAAGCTGAGAAAGGCCAAGAAGCAATGGACTGATGTAAGTCTTCCGGAGGAATGTGTATTATATTCCCATGTATTTGACATTCATGACACTGCTTCACATATTCTATCGCATCTTTGAACATGGTAGGCCAGTAATAACCCATTCGATGCACTCTATGGCATAAATTTTGGCCGGCTTGATGCGTTCCACATTCTCCTGAATGTACTTCCCGCAGCATTTGATTTGCTTCTTGCTTGTCTAAGCATCGTAACAGCATTCCATTATAAGACTTTCTATACAACACTTCGCTGCACATGACAAATTTGCCCGATCGCTGCTTAATCTGTTGTCTTTGCGCATTATTTTTGGCAGGATGTTATATCTGAGATAATCGACGAAAGGCTGACGCCAATCATCTATCGTTACTTCCAGACAGGATATAGGAAATATTTCAACGATTTCTTCGATAACCTCTGCGGATGGCAGGAATCTTCTTTCTTTGATAGTTACCTGGAGAGGACTTCGATTTGTACAGGACAGAGCCGCTGCCAGACTGGCTAAAGCATCTGCTTTTGCATTCTCAGATCGTGGTATATGTTTAATTTCTACATGAAAAAACTGTTCAAGTAACTGTTGTGCCTTCCGACAATAAGGCAGGAGCTCTTGTTTCCTTACTTCGAATTCTGTTGTCAATTGATTTATAATCAATTAGAATCTCCAAAGATATGCAATAATTTTATTTCCATTCGCTGAGCTATTTCCATTCCAATAATGAGGGCTCTGTATTCAGCCTCATTGTTCGTGCATATAGTCCCCAGTGTGAAGGAGTATGGTAACAGATCGCCTTGAGGAGTAATGAATATCACTCCTGCCCCCGCTCCCGATGTTCGAGCAGCACCGTCAAAATACATTTGCCATGGGCTCTGGGATTCAGCTAACATAACCTGCTCGTCTGGGAAGTCATCATTAATTTCTTCACTTTCTGCCACAGGATGTGCTGCGAGGAAATCTACCATAGCCTGTCCTTTTACTGTTTTCGCCGATTTATATGAAATAGTATATTCTGATAACAATAACATCCATTTGGCTAATCTTCCCAACAACATTGGCCTGGTCATCAAGAACTTAATCGGATCTGCTCTTGAGATTAAAGTTATATCGTGAGAGAGACAATAATGTCTTAACTTTTGTACAGCAAATATCAACGCCAAACATTCTTTCTCGATCGAAGAATAATTACATTCTGCCCCCATCAATGTTCAGCTAGATAATAAAGAGCAGTCTCCTTTCCGGTTTCATTTACCTGTGCCAACAAAGCACTCAAAGAATTTGTAGCTGCAGATGTATACAAGATAAGCGGCTTACCTCTCACTGGAGCTGTTAATACCGGCGGCTGTTTCAGCAACTCCTTAATTGAATCAAATGCATTCTGACAGGCGTGATCCCATACAAATTCTGTATATTTCTTCATTAGCCGAGAAAATGGCTGACACCTTCCTGTGAGGTTTGAAATGAAACGGCGAATGTATGCCAGTTTTCCTTGTAAACTTTTCAATTCCTTCAGCGTTGTCGGTGACGGCATATTTTGAATAGCCTTAATTTTTCCTGGATCGATCTCGATGCCTCTATGCCGTACAACGAAGCCGAGGAATTTGCCAGAAGATACCCCGAACGCGCATTTAGCTGGGTTCATCTTTAATTGTTTCTTTCTGAGTCGACGGAAGACTGATGCCAAATGTTCACGGTGTTCTTGATGATCTCCTGACCTAACCACCAGGTCATCAACGTAACATTCAACATGTTTATGCATCATATCTTGAAAGATATTTTTCATCGCCCTCTGATATGTTGCCCCAGCATTTTTAAGACCAAAAGGCATAACTTTGTAACAGTAAATCCCGAGCAGTGTTCTGAATGTCGTTGCCTCTTCATCTTCGGGTGTCATCCTGATTTGATTATAACCTGCATAACCGTCCATAAAAGACATAATAGCATACTGAGTAGTACTATCGATTAATAACTCTATTATCGGGAGAGGGAAGTCGTCCTTTGGACATGCATCGTTCAGATCTCTGAAGTCAATACATACTCTGATCTTCCCATTCTTCTTTTTCATAGGAACGATGTTTGATATCCACTTGGGATATTTAACTTCCCTGATGAATCCAACTTTTATTAGTTTGTTTTCCTCCTCTTCGATTAACAGAATCAGGTCTGGGTGAAAGCGCCTTTGTGCTTGCTTTATTGGGTTCTTTTCTTTGGAGATGTTTAATCGATGCATCGCTATGGAGGGTTCCAGTCCCGGCATTTCTTCATATGTCCAAGCGAAGACGTCTTTATTTTCTTTGAGAAGTTGGCCATATTTCTCGAATTCCTGCTCAGAAAGACTGACGCAGATGAATATTCCTCGGTTCTTCTTCTGTTCCCAAATTATTTCTCGCAAGCCATCTATTGTCGGTTGCCCCCAGTCTTCTATTGTTTTGGAGTTGTTTCAGGATACTCAACTACCTTAGGGTCTTGCTCTGGCATCTGTACGGCCGAAGTCATATTTACTGATGACTCTGCTCCTAGCCCCTGGAATTTTCCGCTTTCCTGATCAACCCCGAGAGGGATTTGAATTCCTTTCCCATGATTCAGTCTGGTGGGTTTGTTACAATCAAAGCCCATATTTCTCATGATTTTCTTGCTTACTGCACTGTTTTTTCAAATTTTGCGGTGTTAGCTCTCCGTGATATACATTGCTTGTGATCTCCTCCTTTGTTTTTGCTGCGGCATGGAATTCTATCGGCTCAGGGTGTTTAGTACTAGCCTTGACTTCAAATCTTCCTGGAGCGACTATAAATGGTTTACACCTTTCAATTTTGGGTAAAGGCATCATATAATTGGACTGTAAAATTTCCGACTGTTCTGTCGATAACAATGTCAACGGCGGCTGCCCGGGTTGTCTCAGACGCTTGGGCACGAAATAGAACTTCTTTCTTGCTTCTGCAGTCCTAGAAGATTCCGCCCTTTCTTCTCTAACATTGTTTATTCGGTCGTCTTTCAAGACTCTCTTTCCAACATCTTTTCCCACCTCTTCAGAGAAACCTTTATAATAGCTGGCATCCACGAAGAAACACTCAGCTTCTGTATATGGTTTCACGTCAGCCATCACTTTGCATTGCATTCCGTCCTTACAGTATTTGAAACACTGGTGTAGAATGGAGGGTACAATACTGTACTGATGTATCCACGGCCTTCCCAAGAGAAGGTATACGTTGTCACAACATTTATAACGTGACATACAACAGTAGTAATTAAGTCTCCCACTTCCAATGTCACTGTAATCTTACCGAGTGCGCGTTGTCCATCTTGATTGAATCCCTATATCATCATTCCACTGGGACGCAAATCAGAGCGGCGATAGCCCAATTGTTTATCATGGAGAGCGGCAGAAGATTCACTGCGGACCCATTGTCTATCATAATCTGTTTTATCTTCTTTTCACAAATATACCCTTCTATCATTAATGGTCTGTTATGTTCTGCTTCACCAATTAAATCATCATCAGAGAACGAGATTACTGGTAGACAATTTGCCCATTCATCGTGTCTTTCATGTTTCATTTCTATCAATAAAGCTTCTCTCACATCGTGATCAGACAACGCTTGAATCAGACTCTGCGAAACTCTTCTGATAACTTAAGTGCATTATAAATGCTTAGGCGTGCCGGTATGCCTTTCAAGTGACTAACTACGTCATAAGCCACTTTCATCGTCCATTCCTGTTTTTACTTTCATTCTCGCTGCTCTGTCTTTTAGTGACTTCTTTCCTTGTCATTTCTGCTCTTTGCTTCACCGGACTCGTTACCTGCTTCCCTGATCGCAATGTAATCACTGCAGCATTCTTTATTGACTTTTTATTTTCTTTCTCTTTTATTTCTCGTGCTTTTTCCTGGACTGAAAATACGTTTACTGTTGCCCTTATACTCTTTTCTTTACTTTCGTTGGTTATTATTTCGCCCCTATTTATCATTCGTTGTATGATGCACTTCAACGTATAGCAATTCTCCGTCGGATGTCCCACTAGGCAATGATAACGGCAAAAGTTTCTTTCTCGGGTCTTCATTAAATCTTCAGGGCGCTTGGGTTCTGGTAATTCCAGGGTGCCAGCTTTCAGCAACTGCTGCATCATAGGAACTACGTCTTCTTTATCGAACTCAAATCCTTCATGAGAATCAAGCATTCTGAGCCTTTTTCCGCCGTATCTATCCCTTGATTGATTCCAGCCTTCTTTTCCTTCCGTCCTTTTGTCTCTTGAGCCCCTCGCATCTTGATTTTTCTTATCCCGATTGATGGTATTGACGGTCGTTCTGCCAGGTATCCTCCTGACGGTTTCATGATGAAATGCTGGCATCTTACGAGTCATTAATTCCAATGCGTGGGCTTTGGTAGCCAAATCACGAAAGGTTCCGATATCGGTGCTGGTGAGTCCGAACGCGATTCCTGTTTCCATAGAGTTCAAACACATCTTGACCTGTTCTTTTTCTTCCGGCAACTGTCTACATGACACCCCCAGTGTTTTTCATCTGTCTATAAACTTTTCGACTGGTTCTCCTTCTCGCTGTCGTACTGAAGCCAATTCTGTAATGCTAACATTGCGCTCAGACGAGAAGAAGTTTGACATGAAAGCGTCTTGCATTTTCCCATGTGCGTATAGATCCTGGAGCTAAATTCGAATACCATCGGAAAGCTTTACTTGTCAATGATGATCCGAATAATCGTAAGCAGTATTGGGGTATCGTGGAGAAATTCCCCATACTGGTAATGAAGTGCATTAAATGCTCCTCAGGTGACCCTTCTCCATTAAACTTCTGAAAGTCTGGATGCTTGAAATTAGCCGGAAAAGGGACGTCGTCTACCTCTCTTAGGTACAGTGTTCGGTATCTGAAATGACCGGTATTCGTGCGCTCTCTATCTATTCTGACTGCTTCTTCGATGACTTGCCTTACATCATCCTGTGTTATAGCTCTCGTTGCTGGAGCGGATCCTCGCGATCCTATCCCCTGTGGACGGGAACCTTCAAGTTGGCTCTCCTGTCCATTCGTTGCTCCCATCATAGGTGGAGCAGCTATCTGGGCTACGTTATGAGCTAAAGTTGTTAGAGCTTCTCTGAGATTTTGGCACTCGTCCATTAGCGCTCTTTGCGCCTCTGCCATTTGGTCAACAAGTTCTTCGGTAGTTGGCCTGTTTTCTTGACCCGTCCCTGCCATGTACACTGTGGCTTCTTTACTGTTTGTCGAAGCTGTTGTTGGAGTAAGACGAGAATACGTTGACGTAACAGGGCTTATAAAGAGAGGAGAGATCGGAGTTTCGTTCGATTTTTGTGCGCTTCCCGTGCTATTGATCGATCGTGGCGATACAGTTATGGGCGAACTTGTCTGGGGTGATATAGCCACCGGTGATCCTATCATCAGCGTTTTACCTTCTGTGCTCCTGTCCATTTAGTCTTTGGGGCGATCAAAGCCGAAAAATCGCACGACGCGAACTATGGAGCTGCTTGTTCGGGGTATATCGCAGGAGGAGCGAGTTCGGGTTTTCTTCTTGCTATACTGCGTGTGACTGGTCCCTCAGCTCTTGGTACAGATAAGTTTGCCTTGCGGTTCTTTAAGTTCTTTGCTTTTGTCTTCCTAGACAAGACCACAATCCAGTTCTCGTCACTTTCTTGTGGTTGAGGTGAGACGGAAATGACTCTCGCTGTTACTTGAGTCACTCTGCGCTTGTTGGTGGTGCATGCATTCGTATGCTCAGGAGTTTGGCTGGGTGCATATTCGACTATGAACCCAATGGGGATGAAGCGGAAGTTCACTTTTCTTGCAATGTTAGCCATCAGTAGTATTATGTAATTAAATTTGGGTACCTTCGATAATGAAACGTACATGAAGTTAGTATGCGAGAGATTAAGTAAGCTATCTTAGAGATGAAGAGGTGGATGTTCCCACTGAGAGTCGCCATTTTGGCGTCTAAAAGACGCCAAACAAAGTGATAAGAGTCTTACAATTTTCCCAATGTTACTATTAAAATAAGATAATCCCCAGCAGAGTCGCCATTTTGTTTCGACAAGGAAACATAAGTATTTAGTTTGGGGAGACTATCTTATTCAGTCATAACAATGGAACAGTATAAAGATAATCATCACACTTTATTGATTTTGAATTCATTTACATCCTCAAATATCCCTTGATTCTAAGATAGATTACAAAGAATTCACTATGAATTCAGCTATCATAGTTAAATATAAATTTCGGCAGCATAACGGCAATGATCCCAATCATCCCCTAAGACTTAGGAGGAATTGATGAATCGACCAATAGTCTTCAAGAAAAATAGAGATTTTGGCAGCATTCCGGCGCCATTTCGGTTATCTCCTGAGACTTAGGAGAAATACGCCTCTCTGTCGGTGATTCTTCATTCTCTCCTGAATAAGAAGACCTTGAAGATTTGAAGACTTCGGCCATTTCTGCAGCATGACAGCCCATTGCTGTTATAGACTGCAGGGCAGTCAGTTTGCGCGGGACCGCAAAAACCATATAATTTGCACGGGTCCACGCAAACTGTATGAGCCCAATGCTCGTTTGCACGGATCCGCGCAATCTGCTGGAGCCCAATACTCCGCACCTTCGATCTTCTTCTTTCCTCTTCTTTCACTCTGAAATTCTCTAACCCCTTTTTAGAGAAAGAGCGGGGTATTTATAGATATTTTTCACAAGTGTAAAACTCCGACTTGGGCGATGTGGGACAAAATAACACCCAATCATTTTTATATCACCGTCATACGCTTTGCACGGACACGCGCAAATGACATGCTTTACGCAATCTCGCGCAATCTGTCTTCTTTGAGCGATCTCGCGCAATCCGTTTACTTTGAGCGATCCCGCGCAATCCGTTTACTTTGCGCGATCTAGCGCAAAGTATTCTCAGAACTGATTCTTTGTTCTTTTCTTTCAACCTTTTCCTTGATCTTTCCTTGCTTCAATTCTTTGCTTTTTTATGCCTCAACAAGCAGGAGGAGCGAGCTCAGGTTTTCTTCTTTCTATACTACGCGTGATTGGTCCCTCAGCTCTTGGTAAAGATAAGTTTGTCTTGCAGCTCTTTAAGTTCCTTGGTTTTGTCTTTCGAAACAAGACCACAGTCCAGTTCCCGTCACTCGCCTGTGGTTGGGGTGAGACAGAAATAACTCCCACTGTTACTTGAGTCACCTTGCGCCCGCTTGTGGTGCGTGAATTCGTACGCTCGGGAGTTCGGCTTGGCGTGTATTCACCTACAAATCCAGTGGGGGTGGAGCGGAAGTTCACTTTTCTCACAACGTTAGCCATCAGTAGTATTGTGTGATTGAATTCGGGTACCTTCGATAATGAAACATACGTGAAGTTAGTATGCGAGGGATTATTAGTAAACTATCTTAGAGATGAAGGGGAGGATGTTCCCACTGAGAGTCACCATTTTGGCGTCTAAGAGACGCCAAAAAGTGATAAGAGTCTTACAACTTTTCCCAAGTTAATGTTAAATAAGATAATTTCCCCAGCGGAGTCGCCATTTTGTTTCGACAAGGAAACAAATGTATTTGATTTGGGGAAACTATCTTATTCAGACATAACAATAGAAAAGTATAAAGACAATCATCACATTTTATTGATTCTGAATTCATTTACATCCTCTGATATCCCTTGATTCTAAGATAGATTACAAAGAATTTATTATAAGTTCAACTATCATAGTTAAATGTAAATTTTGGCAGTATAACGGCAATGATTCCAATCAACCCCTAGGACTTAGGAGGAATTGATGAATCGATCAATAGTCTTCAAGAGAAATAGAGATTCCGGCAGCATTCTGACGCTATTTCGATCATCTCCTGAGACTTAGGAGGAATACGCCTATCTGTCGATGACTTTTCTTTCTCCCTTAAATAAGAAGAACTTGAAGATTGAAGACCCTGGCCATTTCAGCAGCACAACAGCCCATTGCTGTTATAGACTGCAGGGCAGTCGGTTTGCGCTGGTCCGCACAAACTGTAGGAGCCCAATGCTCATTTGTGCGGGTCCGCGCAATCTGCTGGAGCCCAATGCTCCTTTGCGCGGGTCCGCACAATCTGCTGGAGCCCAATGCTCCGCACCTTCAGTCTTCTCCTTCACTACTCTTTCACTCCGAAATCTTTGAACCCCTCCATGAGAGAGGGAGTGGAGTATTTATAGACATGTCACACGTGTGAAATCTTGGCTTCAGTGATGTGGGACAAAAATTACTTTTCATGCAGTCATCATATACTTTACGCGGGTCCGCGCAAAGCGTTCTTCTGAACTATTTCTCTTGTTCTTTTCTTCTCTTCTATGTCTTGCTCTTTCCTTGCTTCAATTCTTTTCTTATTTTTTTATGCCAACAACAATGAGCATCTCCGTTGGATCGCGCGATTTGAAAGATTAACAATCCAAATTGCAAAAGACGATCGAAGTGTTCCAACCAGCTTTTGGGATATCGAACGGTCTCAGAATTAGCCAATTTGGGTCCCATTTGGAAGCTTGTCAAGTTACCATTCCAATGAGCTCAAAATAGTCTAAATTCGACCACTGAAGAGAGAGTTATGAAAGTTATAATTGGACAAGGAGATGAAGGAAAAATTTAGGACACGCGACTGCAATACCACTTACGGATGCCCAAATGGTCATGGAATACGACGATTTCAAAAAAGAATGGAAGAGCTAAATTACCTCTCAAATCACCAAACATCGGCCCAATCAAACACCAAACGAGGGTGTTATGAGCGTCTCCGTTGGATCGCGCGATTTGGAAAGATTAACAATCCAAATTGCAAAATGACGATTGAAGAGTTCCAACGTGCTTTTAGGATATCGAACGGTCTCAGAATTAGCCAATTCGGCTCCCATTTGGAAGCTTGTCTAGTTACCATTCCAATGAGCTCAAAATAGACTAAATTCGACCACTGAAGATAGAGTTATGAAAGCTAAAATTAGACAAGGAGATGAAGGAAAAATTCAGGACCCACGACTGCGATTCCACTTACGGGCGTCCAAATGGTCTCGGAATATGACGATTTTGATCAGGAATGAAAGAGCACTAAATTACCTTTCAGATGACCTAAAATCGACCTAATCTAACATCAAATGAGGGAGTTATGAGCGTGTACGTTAGATCGTGCGATTTGGAAAGATTAACAATCCAAATTAAAAAGTGACGATCAAAGAGTTACAACATGCTTTTGGGATATCGAACGGTCTCAGAATTTGCCAATTCAGGTCCCATTTGGAAGCTTGTCAAGTTACCATTCCAATGATCTCAAAATAGTCTAAATTCGACCATTGAAGAGAGAGTTATGAAGGTTACAATTGGAAAAGGAGATGAAGGAAAAATTCAGGACCCACGACTGTGATCCCACTTACGGATGCCCAAATGGTCTCGGAATACAACGATTTCAATGAGGAAAGAAAGAGAACTAAATTACATCTCAGATCACCAAACATCGGCCCAATCCGACACCAAACGAGGGTGTTATGCGCGTCTCCCTTGGATCGTGTGATTTGGAAAGATTAACAATCCAAATTGTAAAATGACGATCGAAGTGTTCCTACCAGCTTTTGGGATATCGAACGGTCTCAGAATTAGCCAATTCGGGTCCCATTTGGAAGCTTGTCAAGTTACCATTCCAATGAGCTCAAAATATTCTAAATTCGACCACTGAAGAGAGAGTTATAAAGGTAACAATTGGATAAGGAGATGAATGACAAATTCAGGACCCACGACTGCGATCCCACTTACAAATGCCCAAATGGTCTTGGAATACGACGATTTCGATCAGGAATGAAAGTGTACTAAATTACCTTTCAGATGACAAAAAATTAACCTAATCCGACATCAAACGAGGGAGTTATGAACGTGTACATTGGATCGTGCGATTTGGAAAGATTAACAATCCAAATTACAAAGTGACGATCAAAGAGTTCCAACGTGCTTTTGGGATATCGAACGGTCTTAAAATTAGCCAATTCACGTCCCACTTGGAAGCTTGTCAAGTTACCATTCCAATGAGCTCAAAATAGTCTAAATTCGACCACTGAAGAGAGAGTTATGAAAGTTAGAATTGGACAAGGAGATGAAGGAAAAATTCAGGAGCCACGACTCCGATCCCACTTACGGATGCCCAAATGGTCATGGAATACGACGATTTCAAAAAGAAATGAAAGAGCACTAATTACCTCTTAGATAACCAAACATCGGCCCAATCCAACACCAAACGAGGGTGTTATGAGCATCTCCGTTGGATAGCGCGATTTGGAAAGATTAACAATCCAATTGTAAAATGATGATCGAAGAGTTCCAACGTGCTTTTGGGATATCGAACGGTCTAAGAATTAGCCAATTCAGGTCCCATTTGGAAGCTTGTCTAGTTACCATTCCAATGAGCTCAAAATAGTCTAAATTCGACCACTAAAGATAGAGTTATGAAAGCTAAAATTAGATAAGGAGATGAAGGAAAAATTCAAGACCCACGACTGCCATTCCACTTACGTATGTCCAAATGTTCTCAGAATATGACGATTTCGATTAGGAATGAAAGAGCACTAAATTACCTTTCAGATGAACAAAACTCGACCCAATCCGCCATCAAACGAGGGAGTTATGAGCGTGTACATTGGATCGTACGATTTGGAAAGATTAACATCGAAATATCGAAATTGCAAAGTGATGATCAAAGAGTTCCAACGAGCTTTTGGGATATCGAACGGTCTCAGAATTAGCTAATTCAGGTCCCATTTGGAAGCTTGTTAAGTTACCATTCCAATGAGCTCAAAATAGTCTAAATTCAACCACTAAAGAGAGAGTTATGAAAGTTAGAATTGGACAAAGAGATGAAGGAAAAATTTAGGACCCATGACTGTGATCCCACTTACGAATGCCCAAATGGTCTCGGAATATGACGATTTCAATAAGGAATGAAAGAGCACTAAATTACCTCTCAGATCACCAAACATCGGCCCAATTCGACACCAAACGAGGGAGTTATGAGCGTCTCCGTTGGATCGCTCGATTTGGAAAGATTAACAATCCAAATTGCAAAATGACGATCGAAGAGTTCCAACATGCTTTTGGGGTGTCGAATGGTTTCAAAATTAGCCAATTCGGGTCCCATTTGGAAGCTTGTCAAGTAACCATTCCAATGAGCTCAAAATTGTCAAAATTTGAACACTAAAGAGAGAGTTATGAAGGTTATAATTGGACAATTAGATGAAGGAAAAATTCAGGACCCACGACTGTGATCTCACTCACGGATTCCCAAATTGTCTAGGAATACGACAATTTCAATCAGGAATAAAAGAGAAATAAATTACCTCTTAGATGACCAAACATCGGCCCAATCTGAGATCAAACGATGGTGTTATGAGCATCTACGTTGGATCGCACGATTTGGAAAATTAACAATTCAAATTGTAAAATGACAATCGAAGTCTTCCAACCAGCTTTTCGGATATCGAACGGTCTCAGAATTAGCCATTCGGGTCCCATTTGGAAGCTTGTCAAGTTACCATTCCAATGAGCTCAAAATAGTCTAAATTCGACCACTGAAGAGAGAGTTAAGAAAGTTAGAATTGGACAAGGAGATGAAGGAAAAATTCAGGAGCCACGACTCCGATCCCACTTACGGATGCCCAAATGGTCATGGAATACGACGATTTCAAAAAGAAATGAAAGAGCACTAAATTACCTCTTAGATAACCAAACATCGGCCCAATTCAACACCAAACGAGGGTGTTATGAGCATCTCCGTTGGATAGCGCGATTTGGAAAGATTAACAATCCAAATTGCAAAGTGATGATCAAAGAGTTCCAACGAGCTTTTAGGATATCGAACGGTCTTAGAATTAGCCAATTCACGTTCCATTTGGAAGCTTGTCAAGTTACCATTTCAATGAGCTCAAAATAGTCTAAATTCGACCATTGAAGAGAGAGTTATGAAGGTTTACAATTGGAAAAGGAGATGAAGGAAAAATTCAGGACCCACGACTCTGATCCCACTTATGAATGCCCAAATGGTCTCGGAATACAACGATTTCAATGAGAAAAGAAAGAGCACTAAATTACATCTCAGATCACCAAACATCGCCCAATTCGACACCAAACGAGGGTGTTATGAGCGTCTCCCTTGGATCGCGTGATTTGGAAAGATTAACAATCCAAATTACAAAATGACGATCGAAGTGTTCCAACCAGCTTTTGGGATATCGAACGGTCTCAGAATTAGCCAATTCGGGTACCATTTGGAAGCTTGTCAAGTTACCATTCCAATGAGCTCAAAATACTCTAAATTCGACCACTGAAGAGAGAGTTATAAAAGTAACAATTGGACAAGGAGATGAATGAAAAATTCAGGACCCACGACTACGATCCCACTTACGAATGCCCAAGTGGTCTCGAAATACGACGATTTCGATCAGGAATGAAAGTGTACTAAATTACCTTTCAGATGACCAAAAATTGACCTAATCCGACATCAAATGAGGGAGTTATGAGCGTGTACATTGGATCATGCGATTTGGAAAGATTAACAATCCGAATTGTAAAGTGACGATCAAAGAGTTCCAACG
Organism: Magnolia officinalis; assembly: GCA_021015155.1. Classification (NCBI taxonomy): domain Eukaryota; kingdom Viridiplantae; phylum Streptophyta; class Magnoliopsida; order Magnoliales; family Magnoliaceae; genus Magnolia; species Magnolia officinalis. The sequence continues at coordinate 34,023,024 of JAJHSJ010000010.1, forward strand.
TGCTTTTGGGATATCGAACGGTCTTAGAATTAGCCAATTCAGGTCCCATTTGGAAGCTTGTCAAGTTACCATTCCAATGAGCTCAAAATAGTCTAAATTCGACCACTGAAGAGAGAGTTATGAAAGTTAGAATTGGACAAGGAGATGAAGGAAAAATTTAGGACCCACGACTGTGATCCCACTTACGGTTGCCCAAATGGTCATGGAATACGATGATTTCAAAAAGAATGAAAGAGCACTAAATTACCTCTCAGATCACCAAACATCGGCCCAATCCAACACCAAATGAGGGTGTTATAGGCGTTTCCGTTGGATCGCGCGATTTGAAAAGATTAACAATCCAAATTGCAAAATGATGATCGAAGAGTTCCAACATGCTTTTTGGGATATCGAATGGTCTCAGAATTAACCAATTCGGCTCCCATTTGGAAGCTTGTCTAGTTACCATTCTAATGAGCTCAAAATAGTCTAAATTCGACCACTGAAGATAGAGTTATGAAAGCTAAAATTAGACAAGGAGATGAAGGAAAAATTCAGGACCCACGACTGCGATTCCACTTACGGATGTCCAAATGGTCTCGGAATACGACGATTTCGATCAGGAATGAAAGAGCACTAAATTACCTTTCAGATGACCAAAAATCGACCCAATCCGCCATCAAATGAGGGAGTTATGAGCGTGTACATTGGATCGTACGATTTGGAAAGATTAACATCGAAATATCGAAATTGCAAAGTGATGATCAAAGACTTCCAACGAGCTTTTGGGATATCGAACGGTCTCAGAATTAGCAAATTCAGGTCCCATTTGGAAGCTTGTCAAGTTACCATTCCAATGAGCTCAAAATAGTCTAAATTCAACCACTAAAGAGAGAGTTATGAAAGTTAGAATTGGACAAAGAGATGAAGGAAAAATTTAGGACCCATGACTGTGATACCACTTACGAATGCCCAAATGGTCTCGGAATATGACGATTTTAATAAGGAATGAAAGAGCACTAAATTACCTCTCAGATCACCAAACATCGGCCCAATCCGACACCAAACGAGGGAGTTATGAGCGTCTCCGTTGGATCGCTCGATTTGGAAAGATTAACAATCTAAATTGCAAAATGACGATCGAAGAGTTCCAACGTGCTTTTGGGGTGTCGAATGCTTTTCGAATTAGCCAATTCGGGTCCCATTTGGAGGCTTGTCAAGTTACCATTCCAATGAGCTCAGAATTGTCTAAATTTGAACACTAAAGAGAGTGTTATGAAGGTTATTATTGGACAATTAGATGAAGGAAAAATTCAGGACCCACGACTGTGATCTCACTTACGGATTCCCAAATTGTCTCGGAATACGACAATTTCAATCAGGAATAAAAGAGAAATAAATTACCTCTTAGATCACCAAACATCGGCCCAATCCGACATCAAACGATGGTGTTATGAGCATCTATGTTGGATCGCACGATTTCAAAAGATTAACAATCCAAATTGCAAAATGACGATCGAAGTGTTCCAACCAGCTTTTGGGATATCAAACGGTCTCAGAATTAGCCATTCGGGTCCCATTTGGAAGCTTGTCAAGTTACCATTCCAATGAGCTCAAAATAGTCTAAATTCGACCACTGAAGAGAGAGTTAAGAAAGTTATAATTGGACAAGGCGATGAAGGAAAAATTTAGGACACATGACTCCAATCCCACTTTCGAAAGCCCAAATGGTCTCGGAATACCACGATTTCGATCAGGAATGAAAGTGTACTAAATTACCTTTCAGATGACCAAAAATTGACCTAATCCGACATCAAACGAGGGAGTTATGAGCATGTACATTGGATCGTACGATTTCGAAAGATTAACAATCCAAATTGCAAAGTGACAATCAAAGAGTTCCAACGAGCTTTTGGGATATCAAACAGTCTTAGAATTAGCCAATTCACGTCCCATTTGGAAGCTTGTCAAGTTACCATTCCAATGAGCTCAAAATAGTCTAAATTCGACCATTGAAGAGAGAGTTATGAAGGTTTACAATTGGAAAAGGAGATGAAGGAAAAATTCAGGACCCACGACTGTGATCCCACTTACGGATGCCCAAATGGTATCGGAATACAACTATTTCAATGAGGAAAGAAAGAGCACTAAATTACATCTCAGATAACCAAACATCGGCCCAATTCGACACCAAACGAGGGTGTTATGAGCGTCTCCCTTGGATCGCGTGATTTGGAAAGATTAACAATCCAAATTGCAAAATGACGATCGAAGTGTTCCAACCAGCTTTTAGGATATCGAACGGTCTCAGAATTAGCCAATTCGGGTACCATTTGGAAGCTTGTCAAGTTACCATTCCAATGAGCTCAAAATAGTCTAAATTCGACCACTGAAGAGAGAGTTATAAAAGTAACAATTGGACAAGGAGATGAATGAAAAATTCAGGACCCATGACTGCGATCCCATTTACGAATGCCCAAATGGTCTCGGAATACGACGATTTCGACCAGGAATGAAAGTGTACTAAATTACCTTTCAGATGACCAAAAATTGACCTAATCCGACATCAAACGAGGGAGTTATGAGCGTGTACATTGGATCGTGCGATTTGGAAAGATTAACAATCCAAATTGCAAAGTGACGATCAAAGAGTTCCAACGTGCTTTTGGGATATCAAACGGTCTTAGAATTAGCCAATTCAGGTCCCATTTGGAAGCTTGTCAAGTTACCATTCCAATGAGCTCAAAATAGTCTAAATTCGACCACTGAAGAGAGAGTTATGAAAGTTAGAATTAGACAAGGAGATGAAGGAAAAATTTAGGACCCACGACTGTGATCCCACTTACGGATGCCCAAATGGTCATGGAATACGATGATTTCAAAAAGAAATGAAAGAGCACTAAATTACCTCTCAGATCACCAAACATCGGCCCAATCCAACACCAAACGAGGGTGTTATGTGCGTCTACGTTGGATCGCGCGATTTCGAAAGATTAGCAATCCAAATTGCAAAATGATGATCGAAGAGTCCCAACACGCTTTTGGGATATCGAACGGTCTCAGAATTAGCCAATTCGGCTCCCATTTGGAAGCTTGTCTAGTTACCATTCCAATGAGCTCAAAATAGTCTAAATTCGACCACTGAAGATAGAGTTATGAAAGCTAAAATTAGATAAGGAGATGAAGGAAAAATTCAGGACCCACGACTGCGATTCCACTTAAGAATGTCCAAATGGTCTCGGAATATGACGATTTCGATCAGGAATGAAAGAGCACTAAATTACCTTTCAGATGACCAAAAATCGACCCAATCCGCCATCAAATGAGGGAGTTATGAGCGTGTACATTGGATCGTACGATTTGGAAAGATTAACATCGAAATATCGAAATTGCAAAGTGATGATCAAAGAGTTCCAACGAGCTTTTGGGATATCGAACGGTCTCAGAATTAGCTAATTCAGGTCCCATTTGGAAGCTTGTCAAGTTACCATTCCAATGAGCTCAAAATAGTCTAAATTCAACCACTAAAGAGAGAGTTATGAAAGTTAGAATTGGACAAAGAGATGAAGGAAAAATTCAGGACCCATGACTGTGATCCCACTTGCGAATGCCCAGATGGTCTCGGAATACGACGATTTCAATAAGGAATGATAGTGCACTAAATTACCTCTCAGATCACCAAACATCGGCCCAATCCGACACCAAACGAGGGAGTTATGAGCGTCTCCGTTGGATCGCTCGATTTGGAAAGATTAACAATCCAAATTGCAAAATGACGATCGAAGAGTTCCAACGTGCTTTTGGGGGTGTCGAATGGTTTCAGAATTAGACAATTCGGGTCCCATTTGGAAGCTTGTCAAGTTACCATTCCAATGAGTTCAAAATAGTCTAAATTTGAACACTAAAGAGAGAGTTATGAAGGTATTGGACAATTAGATGAAGGAAAAATTCAGGACCCACGACTGTGATCTCACTTACGGATTCCCAAATTGTCTCGGAATACGACAATTTCAATCAGGAATAAAAGAGAAATAAATTACCTCTTAGATCACCAAACATCGGCCCAATCTGACACCAAACGATGGTGTTATGAGCATCTCCGTTGGATCGCGCGATTTGGAAAGATTAACAATTCAAATTGCAAAATGGCAATCGAATTGTTCCAACCAGCTTTTGGGATATCGACCGGTCTCAGAATTAGCCAATTCGGGTCCCATTTGGAAGCTTATCAAGTTACCATTCCAATGAGCTCAAAATAGTCTAAATTTGAACACTAAAGAGAGAGTTATGAAGGTTATTATTGGACAATTAGATGAAGAAAAAATTCAGGACCCACGACTGTGATCTAACTTACGGATTCCCAAATTGTCTCGGAATATGACAATTTCAATTAGGAATGAAAGAGAAATAAATTACCTCTTAGATCACCAAACATCGGCCCAATCCAACACCAAACGATGGTGTTATGAGTATCTCCGTTGGATCGCGCGATTTGAAAAGATTAACAATCCAAATTGCAAAATGACGATCGAAGTGTTCCAACCAGCTTTTGGGATATCGAACGGTCTCAGAATTAGCCAATTCGGGTCCCATTTGGAAGCTTGTCATGTTACCATTCCAATGAGCTCAAAATAGTCTAAATTCGACCACTGAAGAGAGAGTTATGAAAGTTATAATTGGACAAGGAGATGAAGGAAAAATTTAGGACACACGACTGCAATCCCACTTTCGGATGCCCAAATGGTCTCGGAATACGATGATTTTGATCAGGAATGAAAGAGCACTAAGTTACCTTTCAGATGACCCAAAATCGAACCAATCTAACATCAAATGAGGGAGTTATGAGCGTGTACGTTGGATCGTGCGATTTGGAAAGATTAACAATCCAAATTGAAAAGTGACGATCAAAGAGTTCCAACGTGCTTTTGGGATCGAACAGTCTCAGAATTTGCCAATTCGGGTCCCATTTGGAAGCTTGTCAAGTTACCATTCCAATGAGCTCAAAATAATCTAAATTCGACCACTAAAGAGAGAGTTATGAAAGTTAGAATTGGACAAGGAGATGAAAGAAAAATTCAGGACTCACAACAGCAATCCCACTTACGGATGCCCAATGGTCATGGAATACGACAATTTCAAATAGGAATGAAAGAGCACTAAATTACCTCTCAGATCACCAAACTTTGGCCCAATCCGACACCAAATGAGGGTATTATGAGCGTATCCGTTGGATCACGCGATTTGGAAAGATTAACAATCCAAATTGCAAAATGACGATCCAAGAGTTTCAACGTGCTTTTGGGATATCGAACAATCTCAGAATTAGCCAATTTGGGTCCCAATTGGAAGCTTGTCAGGTTACCATTCCAATGACCTCAAAATAGTCTAAATTCGACCACTAATGATAGAGTTATGAAAGTAAAAATTGGACAAGGAGATGAAGGAAAAATTCAGGACCCACGACTGCGATTCCACTTACGGATATCCAAATGGTCTCGAAATATGACGATTTCGATCAAGTATGAAAGAGCACTAAATTACCTTTCAGATGACCAAAAATTGACCCAATCCGACATCAAACAAGGGAGTTATGAGCGTGTACATTGGATCCTACGATTTGGAAAGATTAACAATCCAAATTACAAAGTGACAATGAAAGAGTTCCAACAAGCTTTTGGGATATCGAACGGTCTCAGAATTAGCCAATTCAGGTCCCATTTGGAAGCTTGACAAGTTACCATTCCAATGAGCTCAAAATAGTCTAAATTCAACCACTAAAGAGAGAGTTAAGAAAGTTAGAATTGGAAAAATAGATGAAGGAAAAATTCAGGACACATGACTGTGATCCCACTTACGGAAGCCCAAATGGTCTCTAAATACGATGATTTCAATAAGGAATGAAAGAGCACTAAATTACCTCTCAGATCAAAAAACATCGGCCCAATCCGACACTAAACGATGGAGTTATGAGTGTCCCCGTTGGATTGCACGATTTGGAAAATTTAACAATCCAAATTGTAAAATGAGGATCGACGAGTTCCAACATGCTTTTGGGGTGTCGAATGGTCTCATAATTTGCCAATTCGGGTCCCATTTGGAAGCTTGTCAAGTTACCATTCCAATGAGCTCAAAATAGTCTAAATTTGAACACTAAAGAGAGAGTTATGAAGGTTATTATTGGACAAGTAGATGAAGGAAAAATTCAGGACCAACGACTGTGATCTTACTTACGAATTCCCAAATTGTCTCAGAAAATGACGATTTCAATCAAGAATGAAAGACCAATAAATTACCTCTTAGATCGCCAAACATCGGCCCAATCCGACACCAAACGACGGTTTTATGAGCATCTCCGTTGGATTGCGCGATTTGGAAATATTAACAATCCAAATTGCAAAATGATGATTGAAGAGTTCCAACATGCTTTTGGGATATCGAACGGTCTCAGAATTAGCCAATTCGGGTCCCATTTTGGAAGCTTGTCAAGTTACCATTCCAATCAGCTCAAAATAGTCTAAATTTGAACACTAAAGAGAGAGTTATGAAGGTTATTATTGGACAATTAGATGAAGGAAAAATTCAGGACCCATGATTGTGATCTTACTTACGGATTCCCAAATTGTCTCGGAAAATGACGATTTCAATTAAGAATAAAAGACCAATAAATTACCTCTTAGATCACCAAACATCGGCCCAATCCGATACCGAACGATGGTTTTATGAGCGTCTACGTTGGATGGCACGATTTGGAAAATTTAACAATCCAAATTGTAAAATGACGATCGAAGAGTTCCAACGTGCTTTTGGGGTGTCGAATGGTTTCATGATTAGCCAATTCGGGTCCCATTTGGAAGCTTGTCAAGTTACCATTCCAATGAGCTCAAAATAGTCTAAATTTGAACACTAAAGAGAGAGTTATGAAGGTTGTTATTGGACAAGTAGATGAAGAAAAAATTCTGGACCCACGACTGTGATCTTACTTACGGATTCCCAAATTGTCTCGAAATACGACGATTTCAATCAAGAATGAAAGACCAATAAATTACCTCTTAGATCACCAAACATCGGCCCAATCTGACACCAAACGATGGTGTTATGAGCGTCTCCGTTGGATCGCGCGATTTGGAAAGATTAACAATCCAAATTGCAAAATGATGATTGAAGAGTTCCAACGTGCTTTTGGGATATCGAACGATCTCAGAATTAGCCAATTCGTGTCCCACTTTGGAAGCTTGTCAAGTTACCATTCCAATCTGCTCAAAGTAGTCTAAATTCGACCACTGAAGAGAGTGTTATGGAAGTTACAATTGGACAAGGAGATGAAGGAAAAATTCATGACCCACGATGCGATCCCAATTACGGATGCCCAAATTGTCTCGGAATACGACGATTTCAATCAGGAATGAAAGAGCACTAAATTACCTTTCAGATGAACAAAAATCGACCCAATCCGACATCAAATGAGGGAGTTATGAGCGTGTACATTGGATCGTGTGTGATTTGGAAAGATTAACAATCCAAATTGCAAAGTGACGGTCAAAGAGTTCCAACAAGCTTTTGGGATATCGGACGGTCTCGGAATTAGCCAATTCAGGTTCCATTTGGAAGCTTGTCGAGTTACCATTCCAATGAGCTCAAAATAGTCTAAATTCGACCACTGAAGAGAGAGTTATGAAAGTTAGAATTGGACAAAAAGATGAATAAAAAATTCAGGACCCACGACTGTGATCCCTCTTATGGATGCCAAAATGGTCTCGGAATACGACGATTTTAATAAGGAACGAAAGAGCACTAAATTACCTCTCAGATCACCAAACATCGGCCCAATCCGACACCAAAGGAGGGTGTTAGGAGAATCTCCGTTGGATTGCGCGATTGGAAAGATTAACAATCCAAATTGCAAAATGATGATCGAAGACTTCCAACTTGCTTTTGGGATATTGAACGCTCTCAGAATTATCTAATTCTGGTCTCATCTGGAAGCTTGTCAAGTTACCATTCCAATGAGCTCAAAATAGTCTAAATTCGACCATTAAAGAGAGAGTTATGAAGGTTACAATTGGAAAAGGAGATGAACGAAAAATTCAGGACCCAAGACTGCGATCCCACTTATGGATGCCGAAATAGTCTCTGAATACGATGATTTCAATCCAGAATGAAAGATCACTAAATTACCTCTCAGATCACCAAACATCGGCCCAATCCGACACCAAACGAGGGTGTTATGAGCGTCTCCGTTGGATCGCGCGATTTGGAAAGATTAACAATCCAAATTGTAAAATGACGATCGAGGTGTTCCAACCATCTTTTGGTATATCGAACAGTCTCAGAATTAGCCAATTCGGGTCCCATTTGGAAGCTTGTCAAGTTACCATTCCAATGAGCTCCAAATAGTCTAAATTCGACCATTGAAGTGAGAGTTATGAAGGTTACAATTGGAAAAGGAGATGAAGGAAAATTTCAGGACCCACGACTGCGATCCCACTTATGGATGCCCAAATGGTCTCGGAATACGATGATTTCGATCAGGAATGAAAGTGTACTAAATTACCTTTCAGATGACCAAAAATTGACCCAATCCGACATCAAACGAGGGAGTTATGAACATGTACGTTGGATCGTGCGATTTGGAAAGATTAACAATCCAAATTGCAAAGTGATGATCAAAGAGTTCCAACAAGCTTTTGGGATATCGAACGGTCTCAGAATTAGCCATGCGTCTCATCGTGGAGAAATTTGCAGCAAGATATCATTAAAAGATCCCATCCGCGAAATAAAGCCTATTAACACTTTGGATGGCTGGTTTGCTTATGGAGTTTTAAGAGAATTTGAGCAATCTCGTCGGGGCTTTACAGATCAGGCTGCAGATGACGCTGAAGGTGCATCTTCCCCAATTCCTACAGAGACTGCAGCGGTTCAAGAAGAACCAGCTCGTGATGCTCCTATACCTCCTTCACAACCCCTTTGTCCTACTTCATCTTCCCCAATGAATAGATCGAGAACGCGTTTATAGGCATCATCTCCTATTCTTTCAAAGGGGACCAGACAAGCATTTGTCTCCCTTACAATCAAAGAGTCCGCACCAGAGAGCAGCTGGGTTGCTTCTTGTAAAGGAAAGCAAGCCGTCATTGAAGAAGTTGACGAAGAGATTTTGGGAGATGAGAGTTCAGCCTCATCATCAGAGACTACTGCCTCTTCGCAGTATGAAGACAACGAGGACAGTGAAAGCTATGATGATAAATATGACGATTTTGAAGAAGGCGAAGTCGACATTGGCGGAGAAGAGGAAGCAATTACAGAAGGTGTTGAAATGGAACCTCTTCCTGCAACCTCTAAAGCTCTTCCTAGCATTAATGTTCCTGCTAAATCTCCTGCAGCAGAGGAAGATGAGGAGGAGCATTTAGATTATGGCGAATACGGATATTCACCAGGTAAAGGAGATTTAACTTTCATATGCGTATCTTTATCTGCATATTTAACGGCAATTATTTATTTAGAATTATCATGTCTTCCTTTTTTAGGTGCTCGGGTCGCTGAGATAGGCGCGATTTCTTCAGCGAATCCTCTTGCAGTAACTTCACCAAGAGCTCCTGTAGTTCCATTGGTGGTACAGAAAGTGGTAGCTCGTGAAATTATATTTTCAACAAAAACCACTGACTTGCCAACTCCAACTACCAGAGATTCAAGTACGGAGGCTAGAGCACCATCTTTTGCTGATATGGTGGGACTTGGCCCTTCCATGACTCAGGGAGCTTCTCCTTCTGTTAATCGTATTCCAGCTACAGGTATATATGTGCACTAGTTATTTTACTCAGAATCGCATATCTTATAATATATCTGAACGTCTTTCTTCTTTGGCTATAGGAACCCCTTCTCGCAGTGGTGCGGCCAGTTCCGATTTTGTGGCTACTACATCTGAACTATCGTCTTTTGCAAAAGTCCCTATCCATAAGATGCTTATGGTGAAACACTCTTTGTTGACGATAGCCCATATCTTCAGAAACCCTGATCAATGGTTGGACTTGGATGTTGCTATGGAAATTTTGAAGAGTTCTGCTAGGATGGCTAGAATTAACATATCTCCTTTGCGTGATTCGCTCCTTAAATTTCATGATTCAGTAATCTCATTGGCGTTGATAGAAAATGCTATAATAGCCCTTGAGATTTTAGAATATGGGAAGCAGCTGGCTGTATCTAAAGAACAAGTTTCTCTGACGGCTTCATCTATCTCCAAACTTGAGTAAGAATATTTGGTTCTTCAAGATCAATTAAAGATTCATACTGATGAGAAAGTGACTACTCAAGATTGCATTGCAGCCCTGAAAGAAGAAATCTCTCAACTGGAGAAGAGGAATCATGAGCAAGAATTAGCCATTCAGGATGTTGAAGAAAGGATGCGGGCGAATGTTCAATCCGTTGATATAGAAAAATCTGCACTACTTCAAGGTAGAGAAATGATCGCATCTTTGGAGAGCAAGCTAGCTGGTGTTCTTGATCAGGCGAAACTTATTCTTGAAGAAAAATCCAAGCATGATGTAGCTCAGGCACAATTAAAAGAGGATTTGCGCAAATATATAGAAGCAGTAGGGGTTACGGAAGAACTTTAAACATGTGATTTTTGAACATGTAATCTTTGTTTACATGCTTTTGAACAAGTAACTTATTTAACATATGCTTTTATGATAGCATTTTGAGATATTTATGATGGCATTTTCCACATCGCATATTAATGACATTTATGCTGGCATTTATCACATCATATTATGGCAACCCTATTTTCATACAATAATTTTATCATATTATTAATTATAATTTTCAAGCCTTTTATGCTTTGTTAGTGCGGGATTCTCTATGTGAGTATTAAATTGGCGGTGTTAAGTTTCAATTTAATTAGCCACACACAGTTTAAGCTCATGAGTAGTGAAGCGCGCGCACACACAGTTTAAGCTCTTGAGTAGTGGAGCACTTGTTGGTCTTATGTGATGGTCTCTGTAACTCTCTAGAGTTCTCTTGGACTTTTTACTGCCTTGAGCTCACGGCCACGGTCCGTCAGAGGGGCCCATTGATGCTACCGGGTGGTGAACTGTTGGTTTTATGCACAGGGTTGGCCATGGTAACTCTCTAGAGTTCGCAGGGCTCGCAAGGCTACCTTTGGGCACCAAATCTAGGGTCGCCAGTCCATCAATGATTAGGCTTAATCCCTTCCTCACGAGTTACTACTGAAATCAAACCCTAGATTTGGAGGGTCTTACGCATGGTTGGCCTAAAAGCTCGCACTGCGGCCCCCGTTTTCTTCGTCTGCAAGGTCGATCCCATTCATGGGAGGGCACTTTCATCCGTTCCCCGTGGCGCTGCCGTAAAGCTATACAGACGGCATGGGAGTTACGGTGACTAGTCTTCGCGGATTTATGGCCTTTTAGGCTTTGAATCCTTGACTTCGTCAGCTGCCCGCATGGGTGCGCACGATGGCTTCGCGGGCTTTTTAGGGCCACTGACTCCTCGCCGCTGCCCGAATGGCGATCTTGATAGGTCTTATGTGTAGTTGGCCGGCCCTTTTAGAGCTTGGTCCTTTTTTTTTTATAGAGCTTTTAGCTCTTTCTTAGAGCTTGATCTTTTTGATTAGGCTCCTTTAGGATTTGGCTTGGCTAGACTGCTCTTTTAAGAAGATCCGTGCCTTGTAGGGCAATAATAATTATGATCATTGTGATTGCCAACATAATAGACGTTTCCAACTGTTTTTTGATAATATCTTCAAGAGGATCCGTGCCTTGTAAGGCAATATATCAATCTTGTCGATATCTTCAAGAGAATCAATATCTTCAAGAGAATCTTCAAGGTGATATTGACTTTGTCAAACTTATTTGGTGATGACGATGATCCATATATTTTTTAGAATTAATGCTTGCTAACATAGTTGACATGCTCGTGAATTTCTTCTTCATAGCTTCTTTTGTTGACATATAGACATGATCTTATTCATCCTTGCCCCCTTTTGATACAGAATCATTATGCCGATAATATTCTGGATCAAAATCAGCATGTCTCTCTTCAGGGGTAGTATCTTTTGATGAAGCGGGCGTTGACAGGTATACTGATACCCTGCCCCCCTTGATTTGCGATTCTATATGCCCCATTGGAGTATACTTCTTTTACCACATATGGACCGTCCCATTTAGGCTCGAACTTGCCCCCTGTCCGGCGAGTGACCACTATAGGTCTTTTCAGCATTAGCACCATATCCCCTTTTTTGAAAGAGCGGTATTTAACTTGTTTATCAAAGGCAGCCGATATCCTGGCTTGATATGACTGCAACCGCTGCTGAGCTGCTAGACGTTTCTCATCGAGCAGATCTAATTCTTTCAGCCTTATTTTTGCATTTTCATCATCTGTTACAGACTGATGTACCGCTATTCTGAGCGATGCCACCTGTATTTCGATTGGGATGACTGCCTCCATGCCATAGATTAATGAATACGGTGTCGCCCCTGTTGCTGTACGATGGGTAGTTCTGTAGGCCCATAATACTTCCTGTAACTTTTCATCCCAATCGCGCTTATTGCTTGTTACCGTTTTCTTTAATATTTTGACAATCGTTTTGTTAAACGCCTCCTCTAATCCATTGGCCGGGGGATAGTAAGGTGTTGAAAATGAATGTTGGATGCCGAACTTCTGACACAACTTTTTCATGCCTCTATTTTTAAAAGGGGTGCCATTATCAGAGACGATCTTTTTCGAAATACCATGACGGTATATTATGGCATGCCGGATGAAATTGACCACGTCATTTTCTTTAACATTACGCAAAGCGACTGCTTCGGTCCACTTGGAGAAATAGTCTGTCGCTGCCAAAATATATTGTTTTCCTTTAGACAAAGGTGGATTTATAAGGTCAATCACGTCGAGTCCCCAAGCTGAGAAAGGCCAAGAAGCAATAGACTGATGTAAGTCTTCCAGGGGAACATGTATTATATCCCCATGTATTTGACATTCATGACACCGCTTCGCATATTCTATCGCATCTTTGAACATGGTAGGCCAGTAATAACCCATTCGATGCACTCTATTGCATAAATTTCGGCCGGCTTGATGCGCTCCACATTCTCCTGAATGTGCTTCCCGTAGTATTTGATTTGCTTCTTGCTTGTCTAAGCACTGTAACAGCATTCCATTATAAGATTTTCTATACAATACTTCGTTGCATATGACAAATTTGCCCGATCGCTGCTTAATCTGCTGCCCTTGTGCATTATCTTCTGGCAAGATGTTGTATTTGAGATAATCGACGAAAGGCTGATGCCAATCATCTGTCGTTATTTCCAGACAAGATATAGGAAACATTTCAACGATTTCTTCGATAACCTCTACGGATGGCAAGAATCTTCTTTCTTCTATAGTTACCTAGAGAGGACTTCGATTTGTGCAGGACAAAGCCGCTGCCAGACTGGCTAAAGCATCCGCTTTTGCATTCTCAGATCGTGGTATATGTTTGATTTCCACATGACAAAACTGTTCAAGTAACTGTTGTGCTTTCCGACAATAAGGCAAGAGCTCTTGTTTCCTTACTTGGTATTCTGTTGTCAATTGATTTATAATCAATTTAGAATCTCCGAAGATGCAATAATTTTATTTCCATTTGCTGAGCTATTTCCATTCCGATAATGAGGGCTCTGTATTCAGCCTCATTGTTCGTGCATGTAGTGCCCAGTGTGAAGGAGTATGGTAACAGATTGCTTTGAGGAGTAATGAATATCACTCCTGCCCCCGCTCCCGATGTTCGAGCAGCACCATCAAAATACATTTGCCATGGGCTCTGGGATTTGGCTATCATAACCTGCTCGTCCGGGAAGTCATCATTAATTTCTTCACTTTCTGCCATAGGATGTGCTACGAGGAAATCTGCCATGGCCTGCCCTTTTACTGCTTTCACCGGCCTATACGAAATAGTATATTCTGATAACAATAACATCCATTTGGCTAATCTTCCCGACAACATTGGCCTGGTCATCATGAATTTTATCGGATCTGCTCTTAAGATCAAAGTTATATCGTGGGAGAGACAATAATGTCTTAACTTTTGTACAACGAATATCAACGCCAAACATTCTTTCTCGATCGAGGAATAATTGCATTCTGCCCCCATCAATGTTCAGCTTAGATAATAAAGAGCAGTCTCCTTTCCGGCTTCATTTACCTGTGCCAACAAAGCACCCAAAGAATTTGTAGCTGCAGATGTATATAAGATAAGTGGCTTACCTCTCACTGGAGTTGTTAACACAGGCGGCTGTTTCAGCAATTCCTTAATTGAATCAAATGCATTCTGACAGGCGTGATCCCATATAAATTCTGTATCTTTCTTCATTAGTCGAGAAAATGGCTGACACCTTCCTGCGAGATTTGAAATGAAACGGCGAATGTACGCCAGTTTTCCTTGTAAGCTTTTCAATTCCTTTAGCGTTGTCGGTGGCGGCATATTTTAAATAGCCTTGATTTTTTCTAGATCGATCTCGATGCCTCTATGCCGTACAACGAAGCCGAGAAATTTGCCTGAAGATACTCCGAACGCACATTTTGCTGAGTTCATCTTTAATTGTTTCTTTCTGAGTCGACGGAAGACTGCTACCAAAGTCGTCAACATAGCATTCAACATGTTTATGCATCATATCTTGAAAGATATTTTTCATTGCCCTCTGATATGTTGCTTCGGCATTTTTAAGACCGAAAGGCATAACTTTGTAACAATAAATCCCAAGCGGTGTTCTGAATGCCGTTGCCTCTTCATCTTCAAGCGCCATCCTGATTTGATTATAACCTGCATAACCGTCCATAAAAGACATAATAGCATACTGAGTAGTACTATCGATCAATAACTCTGTTATTGGGAGAGGGAAGTCGTCCTTTGGACATGCTTCGTTCAGATCTCTGAAGTCAATATATACTTTGATTTGCCCATTCTTCTTCTTCATAGGAACGATGTTTGATATCTAATTGGGATACTTAACTTCCCTGATGAACCCAACCTTTATCAGTTGTTTACTTCCTCTTCGATTAACGGAATCAGGTCTTCGTGAAATCGCCTTTGTGCTTACTTTACTGGTTTCTTTTCTTTGGAGATGTTTAATCGATGCATAGCTACGGAGGGTTCCAGTCCCGGCATCTCTTCATAAGTCCAGGCGAAGACGTCTTTATTTTCTTTGAGAAGTTGGCCATATTTCTCGAATTCCTGTTAAAAAAGGCTGACGCTGATGAATGTATTTCTCGACTCTTCTATTGTTCCCAAATTTATTTCTCGTAAGCCATCTAATGTCGGTTGCCCCCCGTCTTCTATTGTTTTGGAGCTGTTTCAGCGTACTCGACTACCTAAGGATCTTGTTCTGGTATTTGCGTGGCCGAAGTCATATTTACTGATACCATATTCACTGATGACTCTGCTCCTAGCCCCTGGAATTTTCTCCGCTTTTCCTAATTAACCCCGAGAGGGATTTGAATTCCTTTCCCATGATTCAGTCCAGTGGGTTTGTTACAATCAAAGCTCATATTTCTCATGATTTTCTTGCTTTCTGCACTGTATTTTTTCAAATTTTACGGTGTTAACTCTCCGTGATATACATTGCTTGTGATCTCATCCTTTGCTTTCGCTGCGGCATGGAATTCTATCGGCTCAGGGTATTTAGTACTAGCCCTGACTTGAAATCTTCCTGGAGCGGCTGTAAATAGCTTACACCTTTCAATATTGGGTAAGGGCATCGTATAATTGGACTGTAAGATTTTCAACTGTTTTGTCGATAACAATGTCAACGGCGGCTGCCCCGGTTGTCTCAGACGCTTGGGTACAAAATAGAACTTCTATCTTGCTTCTGCAGTCCCAGAAGATTCAACCCTTTCTTCTCTAACATTGTTTATTCGGACGTCTTTTAAGATTCTCTTTTCATCATTATTTTCCACCCCTTCGGAGAATCCTTTATAATAGCCGGCGTCCACGAAGAAAGACTCAACTTCCGTATATGGTTTCGCGTCAGCCATCACCTTGCACTGCATTCCGTCCTTACAGTATTTGAAACATTGGTGTAGAGTAGAGGGTACAATACTGTACTGATGTATCCACGACCTTCCCAAGAGAAGGTTATACGTTGTCACAGCATTTAACGTGACATAGAACAATAGTAATTAATTCTCCCACTTCCAATGTCACTGTAATCTTACCGAGCGCGCGTTGTCCATCTTGATTGAACCCCTGTATCATCATTCCGCTGGGGCGCAAATCAAAACGGTGATAGCCCAATTTGTTTATCATGGAGAGTGGCAAAAGATTCACTGCGGACCCATTGTCTATCATAATCCGTTTTATCTTCTTTTCACAAACATATCCTTCTATTATTAGTGGTCTATTATGTTCCGATTCACCAATTAAATCATCATCAGAGAATGAGATTACTGGTAGACAATTTGCCCGTTCATTGTGTCTTTCATGTTTCATTTCTATCAATAAAGCTTCTCTCACATTGTGATCAGACAACGCTTGGATCAAACTCTGTTGAAACTCTTCTGATAATTTGAGCGCATCATAGATGCTTAGACGTGCCGGTATGCCCTTCAAGTGGCTAACTACGTCATAACCCACTTTCGTCACTCCATTCCTGTTTTTACTTCCATCCTTGCTGTTTTGTCTTTCGGTAACTTCTTTTCTCGTAATTCCTGCTTTTTGCTTCACCGGACTCGTTACCTGCTTCCCCGATCGCAACGTAATCATTGCTGCATTCTTTATTAACTTTCGATTTTCTCTCCCTTTTATTTCTCGACCCTTTTCGTGGACTGAAAATACGTTTACTGTCGCCCTCCTACTCTTTTCTTTGCTTTCACTGGTTATTATTTCGCTCCTATTTATCATTCGTTGTATGATGCACTTCAACGTATAGCAATTCTCCGTCGGATGTCCCACTAGGCGATGATAACGGCAAAAGCTTCTTTCCCGGGTCTTCATCACATCGTCAGGGCGCTTGGGCTCTGGTAATTCCAGGGTACCAGCTTTTAACAACTACTGCATCATAGGAACTACATCTTCTTCATCGAATTCAAATCTTCATGAGAATCGAGCATTCTGAGCCTTTTTTCGCCGTATTTATCCCTTGATTGATTCCAGCCTTCTTTTCCGTCCGAATTTTTGCCTCTTGAGCCCCTCGCATCTTGATTTTTCTTATCACGATCGATGGTATTGACGGTCGTTCTGCCGGGTATCCTTCTGACGGTTTCACGATGAAATGCTGGCATCTTACGAGTCATTAATTCCAACGCATGGGCTTTGGTAGCCAAATCGCGAAAGGTTCTGACATCGGCGCTGGTGAGTCCGAACGCGATTCCTGTTTCCATAGAGTTCAAACACATCTTGACCTATTCCTTTTCTTCCGGTAACTGTTTACACGATGCCCCCAGTGTCTTCCATCTGTCTATGAACTTTTCGACTGGTTCTCCTTCTCGCTATCGTACTGAAGCTAATTCCATGATGCTAACATCACGTTCTGACGAGAAGAAGTTTGACATGAAAGCATCTTGCATCTCCTCCCATGTGCGTATAGATCCTGGAGCTAGATTTGAATACCATCGGAAAGCTTTACTTATCAATGATGACCCGAATAATCATAAGCAGTACTGAGGTATCGTGGAGAAATTCCCCATGCTGGTAATGAAGTGCATCAAGTGCTCTTCAGGTGACCCTTCTCCATTAAACTTTTGAAAGTCTGGATGCTTGAAATTACCCGGAAAGGGGACATCTTCTACTTCTCTTGAGTACGGCGTCCGGTATCTGAAACGGCCGGTATTCGCGTGCTCTCTCTCTATTCTGATTGCTTCTTCGACGACTTGTCTTACATCATCCTGTGTTATAGCTCTTGTTGCTGGAACGGATCCTCGCGATCCTATCCCCGGTGGACGGGAACCTTCAGGTTGGCTCTCCTGTCCATTTGTCGCTCCCATCATAGGTGGAGCAGCTATCTGGGCTACGTTATGCGCCAGAGTTGCCAGAGCTTCTCTGAGGTTCCGGCACTCGTCCATTAACGCTCTTTGCGCCTCTGCCATTTGGAAACACGTTCTTCAGTAGTTGGCCTGTTTTCTTGACCCGTCCCTGCCATGTACATTGTGGCTTCTTTACTATTTGTCGAGGCCGTTGTTGGAGTAAGACGAGAGTATGTTGACGTAACAGGGCTTATAAAGAGAGGAGAGATCGGATTCTCGTTCGACTTTTGTGCGCTTCCCGTGCTGTTGATCGATCGGGGCGATGCAGTTATGGGCGAACTTGTCGAGGGTGATACAGGCATCGGTGATCCTATCATCAGTGTTTTACCTTTCTGTGCTTCCTTGGGGCGACTAAAGCCGAAAAATCGCACGATGTGAACTGTAGAGTTGTTCGTTCGGGGTATATCGCAGGAGGAGCTAGCTCGGGTTGTCTTCTTGCTATACTGCGTGTGATTGGTCCCTCAGCTCTTGGTAAAGATAAGTTTGCCTTGCGGCTCTTTAAGTTCTTTGCTTTTGTCTTCCTAGACAAGACCACAGTCTAGTTCCCGTCACTTTCCTGTGGCTGAGGTGAGACGGAAATAACTCTCGCTGTTACTTGAGTCACTTTGTGCCTATTTGTAGTGCATGCATTCGTATGCTCGGGAGTTCGGCTTGGCGCGTATTCGACTACAAACCCAGTGGGGGTGAAGCGGAAGTTCACTTTTCTCGCAACGTTAGCCATCAGTAGTATTGTGTGATTAAATTCGGGTACCTTCGATAATGAAACATACGTGAAGTTAGTATGTGAGGGATTAAGTAAACTATCTTAGAGATGAAGGGGAGGATGTTCCCACTGAGAGTCGCCATTTTGGAGTCTAAGAGACACCAAAAAGTGATAAGAGTCTTACAACTTTCCCCAAGTTAATGTTAAATAAGATAATTTCCCCAGTGGAGTCGCCATTTTGTTTCGACAAGGAAACAAATGTATTTGATTTGGGGAAACTATCTTATTCAGACATAACAATAGAAAAGTATAAAGACAATCATCACATTTTATTGATTCTGAATTCATTTACATCCTCTGATATCCCTTGATTCTAAGATAGATTACAAAGAATTTATTATAAGTTCAACTATCATAGTTAAATGTAAATTTTGGCAGCATAACGACACTGATTCCAATCATCCCCTAGGACTTAGGAGGAAATGATGAATCGATCAACAGTCTTTAAGAGAAATAGAGATTCTGGCAGCATTCTGACGCTATTTCGATCATCTCCTGAGACTTAGGAGGAATACGCCTTTCTGTCGATGACTCTTCTTTCTCCCTTAATAGAAGAACTAGAATAAGATTGAAGACCCTGGCCATTTCAGCAGCACAACAGCTCATTGTTGTTATAGACTGCAGGGCAGTCGGTTTGCGTGGGTCCCTCGCAAACGATATCGTTTGCGTGGGTCCGCGCAAACTGTAGGAGCCCAATGCTCATTTGCACGGGTCCGCGCAATCTGCTGGAGCCCAATGATCCGCACCTTCAGTCTTCTCTTCGCTTCTCTTTCACTCCGAAATCTTCGAACCCCTCCATGAGAGAGGGAGTGGAGTATTTATAGACATGTCACACGTGTGAAATCTTGGCTTCAGCGATGTGGAACAAAAATCACTTTCCATGTAGTCATCATATACTTTGCGCGGGTCCGCGCAAACGATATTGCTTTGCGCTGGTCCGCGCAAACGATATGCTTTGCGCGGGTCCGCGCAAAGCGTTCTTCTGAACTATTTCTTTGTTCTTTTCCTTCTCCTCTATGTCTTGCTCTTTCCTTACTTCAATTCTTTTTTTATTTTTTAATGCCTCAACAGTCGTATTCCATGACCATTTGGGCATCCGTAAGTGGGATCGCAGTTGTGGGTCCTGAATTTTTCCTTCATTTCCTTGTCCAATTCTAACTTTCACAACTCTCTCTTCAGCGGTCGAATTTAGACTATTTTGAGCTCATTGGAATGGTAACTTGACACGCTTCCAAATGGTTCCTGAATTGGCTAATTCTGAGATTGTTCGATATCCTAAAAGTACGTTGGATCTCTTTGATCGTCACTTTGCAATTTGGATTGTTAATCTTTCCAAATCGCACGATCCAATGTACATGATCATAACTCCCTCGTTTGATGTCGGATTGGGTCAATTTTTGGTCATCTGAAAGGTAATTTAGTACAATTTCATTCTGATGATCGAAATCGTCGTATTCCGAAACCATTTGGCCATCCGTAAGTGGGATCACAGTCGTGGGTCTTGAATTTTTCCTTCATCTCCTTGTCCAATTGTAACTTTCATAACTCTCTCTTCAGTGGTTAAATTTAGACTATTTTGAGCTCATTGGAACGATAACTTGACAAGCTTCCAAATGGGACCCGAATTGGCTAATTCTGAGACCGTTCGATATCCCAAAAGCTGGTTGGAACACTTTGATTGTCATTTTGCAATTTGGATTGTTAATCTTTTCAAATCGCGCGATCCAACGGAGACGCTCATAACACCATCGTTTGGTGTCGGATTGGGCCGATGTTTGGTGATCTGAGAGGTAATTTAGTGCTCTTTCATTCCTTATTGAAATCATCGTATTCAGAGACCATTTGGGCATCCATAAGTGGGATCGCTGTCGTGGGTCCTAAATTTTTCCTTCATCTCCTTTTCCAATTGTAACTTTCATAACTCTCTCTTCAATGGTCGAATTTAGACTATTTTGAGCTCATTGGAATGGTAAGTTGACAAGCTTCTAGATGAGACAAGAATTGGATAATTCTGAGACCGTTCGATATACCAAAAGCACGTTGGAACTCTTCGATCGTCATTTTGCAATTTGGATTGTTAATCTTTCCAAATTGTGCGATCCAACGGAGATGCTCATAACACCCTCGTTTGGTGTCGGATTGGGCCGATGTTTGGTGATCTGAGAGGTAATTTAATGCTCTTTCATTCCTTATTGAAATCGTCGTATTCCGAGACCATTTGGGCATCCGTAAGTGGGATCACAGTCGTGGGTCCTGAATTTTTCCTTCATCTCCTTTTCCAATTGTAACCTTCATAACTCTCTCTTCAATGGTCAAATTTAGACTATTTTGAGCTCATTGGAATGGTAACTTGACAAGCTTCCAAATGAGGCCAGAATTGGATAATTTTGAGACTGTTCAATATCCCAAAAGCACGTTGGAACTCTTCGATCGTCATTTTGCAATTTGGATTGTTAATCTTTCCAAATCGCGCAATCCAACGGAGATGCTCATAACACCCTCGTTTGGTGTCGGATTGGGCCAATGTTCGGTGATCTGAACCACTGGCGAAATAGAGATTGTCCCATCCATTTCACGAAATTCACTGTTCTTGATGACAGCAGACTTTGCTTTCTTTGACGCTTTCTACTTACTCTTAACTCTTTTCTCTTCTATTCTAGAAGGTTGTGGCGATGCCCCCTAGATTCTCTATCGGCTAATGAATTAATTAATTCATTGATTAATTCGTCTACTTGTCGGCGAGCAGCGTATGATTCAGTTGAACTAACTTCTCATCTGACATCGTTTGTCCTTAATCATAACTGACTTGATCTTCTCTGATATTCTTTTGGTGGAAATCCGTTGGATGAGAATAGACAACCACGTTTTGTCGAGAGAAAGTTCGTTACGGTATACCTTCATTCATAACAAAATGTTAGTTAATTTATTTAAATAAAATTGTACTTTGCTTTTAGAGATGAAGGGGAGGATGTTCCCACTGAGAGTCGCCATTTTGGTGTCTATACAGACGCCAAAAAGTGATAAATATTCTCTTGAATATTTTCTAAATTACCATCGAATAAGAAGTCCCCAGTGGAGTCGCCATTTTGTTTTGACAAGAAAACAAATGTATTTGATTTGGGGGATTTATTTAATGATAACAAAGAAATAATGAGAGAACATTGATCACATTTATCAGAGTTCATTTACATCCTCTAATTCCCTTGATTCTGAAAACAAAATACAATTAATCAAAGTAGACAAGACAATCTAATAGAAATTTCGGAAGCATTCCGACGTTATTTTGGTCATCTCCTAGGACTTAGGAGGAATCTGATCAACCAATCTCCAAAGAGACGGGGTTTGCATGAGCTTGAAGCCTTCAATCTGATCTCTGAGATCAATTTTGAGCATCATTCCAGTCATCGTTCTAGTTCTCCTTGCTTGAAATATGGCCAGGATACAAGGAAATCAGACCACTCACATTAAACGGGCCTGATTTATCACCCAGAATGCAAGATTACAGGGTTGCCACAATCCGATCAGTTTAAAACCTTACGTGTAACCCTGGGACCACAAATTAGCCGTACACGTCAAATTTCAGCTCCTGGATCCTTGTGAAATGGCCAAACTGATAGATCAGCCCCTGAAATCATGATTTGGGGCCCGCCTAATATCTGGATATGCTTCAAATTCGGTCTCGACATATTAAATACAATGGCAAAGTGGATGGAAGGAGTAGATTTCCCACGAACATCACCATGGACCCTGCATGTACATTGCATGTACATCATGTACACATGCGCTCGCCGCGCACCGGATTCCTCAAAATCGGTCAGCAGGCGCTGACCGACTCTTCTTCTTCATTTCACAAAACGCAGCAGCGTTCTTAACACGCTGGCCGTTTTTATGTAGTGTGGCCCACTCACTGCTCCATTAGATGATCTGAGCCGTCCATTCACTTCAGAAGGTGGCCATTACCGTTTCCTAGTTGTCCTTCTGTCACCATGCAGACTGTTGCACGATCTTAACCATTAATCAAAAGATGAACGGTGAAGTAGATAATTTGACGGGCCGCACCGATTTCACTCCAAAAGAGGTCCTTCCTGAATGGTTTTTCGTCCTTAATTCAATGGACGGAGTGGATTTCCCATACATCTTCAATAAGTGGATCACTATTCTTCACAAAGTTGACGTACGTCGACTCTGTCTCAAAACAGAGCTTCCGTCCTTTGGTTGTGGGCCATACTCGTAACGTGAAAGGTGGATCTGAACCATTCATTAGGTATAGGGGGAAAAACACATCAAAACGATTTTGATCTTTGGTGATCATGCTCATTCATCTGATCGCAATAGTGATTGTAAGCGGACCGTTCAGCTACTTTCGCAGCTTGATTATTTAGGTGGGCCACGTTAAAAGACGATCAAAACTCATTATTCACAGTCGAAATCTGGAGAGGGATTCAGTAGATGGTGTGGATCTCTCAAAAGACAGCTCCAATAGGCATCATAATGGAAGAAAACTGATTTTCCTCCTCTGTTTACACAATAGAAGAAAACTGAGAATCCGCTCGGTTGCGCGGTCCCGCGCAATGGAAATCTTCCCTCAGGCAGAGCTTAGTGTCGGACGGCGCAATGGAGTTTCCTCCATTCTTGTTGCGCGGAACCGCGCAAGGGAATTTTCTCCTTCCAAACATTACTTTGCGTGGATGGCGTACGGGACTTCTCCCATACCTTTGCGCGGGTTGGCACAGAGGCTTTCCTCTATCCTTCTCTCACCTTGCTTTTCTCTTCCTTTTGGCCCACTAACTGATCCAATCCGATCCAACCCCTTCAAATAAAGAGGGGAGGGGTATTTATAGGCTCCACCACTCTTACAAAGTGGTGATCACCACCACCTATTCCTTCACAGATGGACCTTCTCTTTCCTTAAACCATGGTGACCACCAACCTCCCTCTTAAATGGTGGTGTACCACCTTTCTCCTTTCAAATGACACATTTGAACCCTTTTTTACCAAACTACCCTTTCCAATGCTTTTTTACCAACATACCTAAACTACCCCTAGACTTGGAATTTTACCAAAATACCTAAACTACCCCTGGACTTGGAATTTTACCAAAATACCTAAACTACCCCTAGACATGGAATTTTACCAAAATACCCCCGGACATGGAAATTACCAAAATATCCCCAGACATGAAAATTACCAAAATACCTCGGACATGAAAATTACCAAAATACCCCCGGACATGGAAATTACCAAAATACCCTTAGACATGGAAATTACCAAAATACCCCCGGACATGAAAATTATCGAAATATCCCTGGACATGGAAATTACTGAAATACCCCCGTACATGGAAATTACCGAAATACCCCCGAACATGGAATTCTCTGACCACTACAATGAGATATTTTTTGTGCCTCAACAACAAGCTTCCAAATGAGGCCAGAATTGGATAATTTTGAGACTGTTCGATATCCCAAAAGCACGTTGGAACTCTTCGATCGTCATTTTGCAATTTGGATTGTTAATCTTTCCAAATCGCGCGATCCAACGGAGACGCTCATAACACCATCGTTTGGTGTCGAATTGGGCCGATGTTTGGTGATCTGAGAGGTAATTTAATGCACTTTCATTCCTTATTGAAATCATCGTATTCAGAGACCATTTGGGCATCCATAAGTGGGATCGCTGTCGTGGGTCCTGAATTTCTCCTTCATCTCCTTTTCTAATTGTAACCTTCATAACTCTCTCTTCAATGGTCGAATTTAGACTATTTTGAGCTCATTGGAATGGTAAATTGACAAGCTTCCAGATGAGACCAGAATTGGATAATTTTGAGACCGTTCGATATCCCAAAAGCACGTTGGAACTCTTCGATCGTCATTTTGCAATTTGGATTGTTAATCTTTTAAAATCACGCAATCCAACGGAGATGCTCATAACACCCTCGTTTAGTGTCGGATTGGGCCGATGTTTGGTGATCTGAGAGAGGTAATTTAGTGCTCTTTCATTCCTTATTGAAATCGTCGTATTTCGTGACCATTTGGGCATCCGTAAGTGGGATCACAGTCGTGGGTCCTGAATTTTTTCTCCATCTTTTTGTCCAATTCTAAATTTCATAACTCTCTCTTCAGTGGTCGAATTTAGACTATTTTGAACTCATTGGAATGGTAACTTGACAAGCTTTCAAATGGGACATGAATTGGCTAATTTTGAGACCGTTCGATATCCCAAAAGCTTGTTGGAACTCTTTGATCGTCACTTTGCAATTTGGATTGTTAATCTTTCCAAATCGCACGATCTATCGTACACGCTCATAACTCCCTCATTTGATGTCGGATTGGGTCGAGTTTTGATCATCTATAAGGTAATTTCGTGCTCTTTCATTCCTGATCGAAATCGCCTCATTCCGAGACCATTTGGGCATCCGTAAGTGAGATCGCAGTCGTGGGTCATGAATTTTTCCTTCATCTCCTTGTCCAATTGTAACTTTCATAACTCTCTCTTCAGCGGTCGAATTTAGACTATTTTGAGCTCATTGGAATGGTAACTTGACAAGCTTCTAGATGAGACCAGAATTGGATAATTTTGTGACTGTTCGATATCCCAAAAGCACGTTGGAACTCTTCGATCGTCATTTTGCAATTTGGATTGTTAATCTTTCCAAATTGCGTAATCCAACGGAGATGCTCATAACACCCTTGTTTGGTGTCGGATTGGGCCGATGTTCGGTGATCTGAGAGGTAATTTAGTGCTCTTTCATTCCTTATTGAAATCGTCGTATTCTAAAACCATTTGGGCATCCGTAAGTGGGATCACACTCGTGGATCCTGAATTTTTCCTTCATCTTTTTGTCCAATTCTAACTTTCATAACTCTCTCTTCAGTGGTCGAAGTTAGACTATTTTGAGCTCATTGGAATGGTAACTTGACAAGCTTTCAAATGGGACCTGAATTGGCTAATTCTGAGACCGTTCGATCTCCAAAAAGCTTGTTGGAACTCTTTGATTGTCACTTTGCAATTTAGATTGTTAATCTTTCCAAATCGCACGATCCAACGTACATGCTCATAACTCCCTCATTTGATGTCAGATTGGGTCAATTTTTGGTCATTTAAAAGGTAATTTAGTGCTCTTTCATTCCTGATCAAAATCGTCGTATTCCGAGACCATTTGGGCATCCGTAAGTGGGATTGCAGTGTGGGTCCTAAATTTTCCCTTCATCTCCTTGTCCAATTGTAACTTTCATAGCTCTCTCTTCAGTGGTCGAATTTGGACTATTTTGAGCTCATTGGAATGGTAACTTGACAAGCTTCCAAATGGGACCCGAATTGGCTAATTCTGAAACCATTCGACACCCCAAAAACACGTTGGAACTCTTCGATCGTCATTTTGCAATTTGGATTGTTAATCTTTCCAAATCGTGCGATCCAATGGAGACGCTCATAACTCCCTCGTTTGGTGTCGGATTGGGCCGATGTTTGGTGATCTGAGAGGTAATTTAGTGCTCTTTCATTCCTCATTGAAATCGTCGTATTCCGAGACCATTTGGGCATCAGT
>JAJHSJ010000010.1:34049417-34164064 GCA_021015155.1 Magnolia officinalis
TACCATTCCAATGAGCTCAAAATAGTCTAAATTCGCCCACTGTAGAGAGAGTTATGAAAGTTACAATTGGACAAGGAGATGAAGTAAAAATTTCAGGACCCATGACTATAATCCCAGTTACGGATGCCCAAATGTCTCGAATACGACGATTTCGATCAGGAATGGAAGTGTACTAAATTACCTTTCAGATGACCAAAAATTGACCCAATCCGACATCAAACGACAGAGTAATGAGCGTGTACGTTGGATCGTGCAATTTAGAAAGATTAATAATCCAAATTGAAAAGTGATGATCAAAGAGTTCCAACGTGCTTTTGGGATACCGAACGGTCTCGGAATTAGCTAATTCGGGTCCCATTTGGAAGCTTGTCAAGTTACCATTCCAATGATCTCAAAATAGTCTAAATTCGACCACTGAAGGGAGAGTTATGAAAGTTACAATTGGACAACGAGATGAAAGAAAAATTCATGACCCACGACTGCTATCCCACTTACAGATGCCCAAATGGTTTCGAAAGAAGACGATTTCGATCAGGAATGAAAGAGCACTAAATTACCTTTTAGCTGACCAAAAATCGACCCAATCTGACATCAAATGAGGGAGTTATGAGCGTGTACGTTGGATCATGTAATTCGGAAAGTTTAACAATCCAAATTCAAAAGTGACGATCAAAGAGTTCCAACATGCTTTTGGGATACCGATCGGTCTCGGAATTAGCCAATTCAGGTCCGATTTGGATTCTTGTCAAGTTACCATTCCAATGATCTCAAAATAGTCTAAATTCGACCACTGAAGAGAGAGTTATGAAAGTTAGAATTGGACAAGGAGATGAATGAAAAATTCAGGACCCACAACTGCGATCCCACTTGCGGATAACCAAATGGTCTCAGAATAGGATGATTTCAATAAGAAATGAAAGAGCACTAAATTTCCTCTCAGATCACTAAACATCGGTCCAATCCGACACCGAACGAAGGTGTTATGAGCATCTACGTTAGATCGCGCAATTTGGATAGATTAACAATCCAAATTGAAAAGTGACGATCAAAGAGTTCCAACGTGCTTTTGGGATACTGAACGGTCTCGGAATTAGCCAATTCAGGTCCCATTTGGAATCTTGTCAAGTTACCATTCCAATGATCTCAAAATAGTCTAAATTCGACCACTGAAGAGAGAGTTATGAAAGTTAGAATTGGACAAGGAGATGAAGGAAAAATTCAGGACCCACAATTGCGATCCCACTTACGGATGCCCAAATGGTCATGGAACAGAAGACGAATATTCTCAAAAAGGAATGAAGAGCACTAAATTACCTCTCAGATCACCAAACTCGGCCCAATCCGACACCAAACGAGGTGTTATGAGCGTCTCCGTTGGATCGCGCGATTTGGAAAGATTAACAATCCAAATTGCAAAATGACGATCTAACAGTTCCAACGTACTTTTGGTTATCGAACGGTCTCAGAATTAGCCAATTGGGGTCCCATTTTGGAGCTTGTCAAGTTACCCATTCTAATGAGCTCAAATTAGTCTAAATTCAACCACTGAAGAGAGAGTTATGAAAGTTACAATTGGAGAAGGAGATGAAGGAAAATTCATGACCCACGGCTACTATCCACTTACGGATGCCCAAATGGTCTTGGAATAAGACGATTTCGATCAAGAATGAAAGACACTAAATTACCTTCTGATGACCGAAAATCGACCCAATCTGACCTCAAATGAGGAGTTATGAGCGTGTACGTTGGATCGTGCGATTTGGAAGATTAACAATCCAAATTGCAAAGTGACGATCAAAGAGTTCCAACGTGCTTTTGGGGTATCGAACGGACTCAGAATTAGCCAATTCAGGTCCATTTGGAAGCTTGTCAAGTTCCATTCCAATGAGCTCAAAATAGTCTAAATTCGACCACTGAAGAGAGAATTATGAAAGTTAGAATTGGACAAAAGATAAGGAGAAATTCAGGACCCACAACTCGGATCCCACTTACTGATGCCCAAATGGTCTCAGAGTACGACGTTTTCAATAAGGAATGAAAGAGCACTAATTACCTCTCAGATCACCAAACATCGGCCCAATCCGACACCAAATGAGGGTGTTATGAGCGTCTCCATTGGATCGCGCGATTTTGAAAGATTAAAAATCCAAATTGCAAAATGACGATCGAAGAGTTCCAACGTGCTTTTGGATATCGAACGGTCTCAGAATTAGCCAATTCGGGTCCCATTTTGGGAGCTTGTCAAGTTACTATTCCAATCAGCTCAAAATAGTCTAATTTGACCACTGAAGAGAGAGTTACGAAAGTACAATTGGACAAGGAGATGAAGGAAAAATTCATGACCCACGACTTCTATTAACTTACGGATGACCAAATGGTCTCGGAATAAGACGATTTCGATCAGGAATGAAAGACACTAATTACCATTCAGATGACAAAAATCGACCCAATCTGACCTCAAATGGGAGTTATGAGCGTGTACGTTGGATCGTGCGATTTGAAAGATTAACAATCCAAATTGTAAATTGACGATCAAAGAGTTCCAACGTCTTTTGGGTATCGAACGGACTCAGAATTAGCCAATTCGGTCCCATTTGGAAGCTTGTTAAGTTACTATTCCAATGAGCTCAAAATAGTCGAATTTCGACCATAAGAGAGAATTATGAAAGTTAGAATTGGACAAAAAGATGAAGGAAAAATTCAGGACCCACAACTAGATCCCACTACTGATGCCCAATGTTCTCAGAGTACGACGTTTTCAATAAGGAATGAAGAGCACTAAATTACCTCTCAGATCACCAAACATCGGCCTAATCTGACACCAAACGATGGTGTTATGCGCATCTCCGTTGGATTGCGCGATTTGAAAACATTACAATCCAAATTGCAAAATGACGATCGAAGTGTTCCAACCAGCTTTTAGGATATCGAACGGTCTCAGAATTAGACCAATTCGGGTCCCATTTGGAAGCTTGTCAAGTTACCATTCCAATGAGCTCAAAATAGTCTAAATTCCTCCCACTGTAGAGAGAGTTATGAAAGTTACAATTGGACAAGGAGATGAAGTAAAATTTCAGGACCCATGACTATATCCCAGTTACGGATGCCCAATTGGTCTCGAATACGACGATTTCGATCAGGAATGGAAGTGTACTAAATTACCTTTCAGATGACCAAAATTGACCCAATCCGACATCAAACGACAGAGTAATGAGCGTGTACGTTGGATCGTGCAATTTAGAAAGATTATAATCCAAATTGAAAAGTGACGATCAAAGAGTTCCAACGTGCTTTTGGGATACCGAACGGTCTCGAATTAGCTAATTCGGGTCCCATTTGGAAGCTTGTCAAGTTACCATTCCAATGATCTCAAAATAGTCTAAATTTGACCACTGAAGGGAGAGTTATGAAAGTTACAATTGGACAACGAGATGAATGAAAAATTCAGGACCCACAACTGCGATCCCACTTACGGATAACCAAATGGTCTCAGAATAGGATGATTTCAATAAGAAATGAAAGAGCACTAAATTTCCTCTCAGATCACTAAACATCGGTCCAATCCGACACCAAACGAAGGTGTTATGAGCATCTACGTTAGATCGCGCAATTTGGATAGATTAACAATCCAAATTGCAAAATGACGATCGAAGAGTTCCAACGTGCTTTTGGGATATCGAACGGTAACAGAATTAGCCAATTCGGGTCCCGTTTTGGGAGCTTGTCAAGTTACCATTCCAATGAGCTCAAAATAGTCTAAATTCGACCATTGAAGAGAGAGTTATGAAAGTTACAATTGGACAAGGAGATGAAGGAAAAATTCATGACCCACGACTACTATCCACTTACGGATGCCCAAATGGTCTCGGAATAAGACGATTTCGATCAGAAATGAAAGAGCACTAAATTACCTTTCAGATGACTAAAAATTGACCCAATCTGACCTCAAATGAGGGAGTTATGAGCATGTACGTTGGATCGTGCGATTTGGAAAGATTAACAATCCAAATTGAAAAGTGACGATTAAAGAGTTCCAACGTGCTTTTGGGATACCGAACGGTCTCGGAATTAGCCAAATCAGGTCCCATTTGGAAGCTTGCAAGTTACCATTCTAATGAGCTCAACATAGTCGAAATTCGACCACTGAAGAGAGAGTTATGAAAGTTAGAATTGGACAAGGAGATAAAGGAAAAATTCAGGACCAACGACTGCGATCCCACTTACGGATGCCCAAATGGTCTCTGAATAAGATGATTTCAATAAGAAATGAAAGAGCGCTACATTACCTCTCAGATCACCAAACATCGGCCCAATCCGACACCAAACGATGGTGTCATGAGCGTCTCCGTTGGATTGCGGGATTTGGAAAGACTAACAATCCAAATTGCAAAATGACGATCTAAGAGTTCCAACGTACTTTTGGGATATCGAACGGTCTCAAAATTAGCCAATTCGGGTCCCATTTTGGGAGCTAGTCAAGTTTCCATTCCAATGAGCTCAAAATAGTCTAAATTCGACAACGGAAGAGAGAGAGTTATGAAAGTTACAATTGGACAAGGAGATGAAGTAAAAATTCAGGACCCACGACTGCGACCCCACTTACGGATGCCCAAATTGTCTCGGAACACGACGATTTGGATCAGGAATGAAAGTGTACTAAATTACCTTTCAGATGACCAAAAATTGACCCAATCCGACATCAAACGACGGAGTTATGAGCGTGTATGTTGGATCGTGCGATTTGGAAAGATTAACAATCCAAATTAAAAGTGACGATCAAGAGCTCCAACGTGCTTTTGGATACCGAACGGTCTCGAATTAGCCAATTCAGTCCCATTTGGAAGCTTGTCAAGTTACCATTCCAATGAGCTCAAAATAGTCAAAATTCACCACTGAAGAGAGAGTTATGAAAGTTACAATTGGACAAGAGATGAAGGAAAAATTCATGACCGAACCACTGCTATCCACTTACGGATACCCAAATGGTCTCAGAATAAGACAATTTCGATCAGGAATGAAAGAGCACTAAATTACCTTTCAGATGACTAAAAATCTACCCAATCTGACCTCAAATGAGGGAGTTCTGAGCGTGTACGTTGGATCGTGCGATTTGGAAAGATTAACAATCCAAATTGCAAAGTGATGATTAAAGAGTTCCAACGTGCTTTTGGGGTATCGAACGGACTCAGAATTAGCCGATTCAGGTCCCATTTGGAAGCTTGTCAAGTTACCATTCCAATGAGCTCAAAATAGTCTAAATTCGACCACTGAAGAAAGAATTATGAAAGTTAGAATTGGACAAAAAGATGAAGGAAAAATTCAAGACTCACAACTTGGATCCCACTTACTAATGCCCAAATGGTCTCAGAGTACGACATTTTCAATAAGGAATGAAAGAGCACGAAATTACCTCTCAGATCACCAAACATCGGCCCAATCTGACACCAAACGATGGTGTTATGCGTATCTCCGTTGGATCGCGCGATTTGAGAAGATTAACAATCCAAATTGTAAAATGACGATCGAAGCATTCCAACTAGCTTTTGGGATATCGAACGGTCTCAGAATTAGCCAATTCGGTACCATTTGGAAGCTTGTCATGTTACCATTCCAATGAGCTCAAAATAGTCTAAATTCGCCCACTGAAGAGAGAGTTATGAAAGTTACAATTGGACAAGGAGATGAAGTAAAAATTTAGGACCCACGACTGCGATCCCACTTACGGATGCCCAAATGGTCTCAAAATATGATGATTTCAATAAGAAATGAAAGAGCACTAAATTACCTCTCAGATCACATAACATCGGCCCAATCCGACACCAAACGATGGTGTTATGAGCGTCTCCGTTGGATCGCGCGATTTGGAAAGATTAACAATCCAAATTGCAAAATGACGATCGAAGAGTTCCAACGTGCTTTTGGATATCGAACGGTCTCAGAATTAGCCAATTCGGACCCATTTTGGGAGCTTGTCAAGTTACCATTCCAATGAGCTGAAAATAGTCTAATTCGTCCACTGAAGAAGAGTTATGAAAGTTACAATTGGACAAGGAGATGAAGGAAAATTCAGGACCCACGACTGCGATCCCACTACGGATGCCCAAATGGTCTCAGAATACAATTTATTTCAATAAGAAATGAAAGAGCACTAATTACCTCTCAGATCACCAAACATCGGCCCATTTGACCCAAACGATGGTGTTATGCGCATCTCCGTTGGATCGTGCAATTGGAAAGTTTAACAATCCAAATTGTAAAATGACGATCAAAGAGTTCCAACGTGCTTTGGGGTATCGAACGGTCTCGAATTAGCCAATTCAGGTCCCATTGGAATCTTGTCAAGTTACCATTCCAATGATCTAAATAGTCTAAATTCGACCACGGAAGAGAGAGTTATGAAAGTTAGAATTGGACAAGGTGATGAAGGAAAAATTCAGGACCCACAATTGCGATCCCACTTACGGATGCCCAAATGGTCATCGAATACGACGATTTCAAAAAGAATGAAAGAGCATTAAATTACCTCTTAGATCACCAAACATTGGCCCAATCCGACACCAAACAAGGGTGTTATGAGCGTCTCCATTGGATCGCGTGATTTGGAATGATTAACAATCCAAATTGCAAAATGACGATCGAACAGTTCCAACGTGCTTTTGGGATATCGAACGGTCTCAGAATTAGCCAATTCGTGTCCCATTTTGGGAGCCTGTCAACTTACCATTCCAATGAGCTCAAAATAGTCTAAATTCTACACCACTGAGGAGAGATTATGAAAGTTAGAATTGGACAAAGATGAAGGAAAATTCAGGACCCACACTGGGATCCCACTTACTGATGCCCAAATGGTCTCAGAGTACGACGTTTTAAATAAGGAATGAAAGAGCACTAAATTACCTTCTCAGATCACCAAACATCGGCCAATCTGACACCAAACGATGATGTTATGCGCATCTCCGTTGTATCGAGCGATTTGAAAAGATTAACAATCCAAATTGCAAACTGACGATTGAAGTGTTCCAACCAGCTTCTGGGATATCGAACGGTCTCAGAATTAGCCAATTCGGGTCCCATTTGGAAGCTTATCATGTTACCATTCCAATGAGCTCAAAATAGTCTAAATTCGCCCACTGAAGTTAGAGTTATGAAAGTTACAATTGGACAAGGAGATGAAGTAAAAATTCAGGACCCACCACTGCGATCCCACGTACAGATGCCCAAATGGTCATGGAATACGATGATTTCAAAAAGGAATGAAAGAGCACTAAATTACCTCTCAGATCACCAAACATCGGCCCAATCCGACCCCAAACGATGGTGTTATGAACGTCTCCGTTGGATCGCGTGATTTGGAAAGATTAACAATCCAAACTGCAAAATGACGATCGAAGTGTTCCAGCCAGCTTTTGGGATATCGAACGGCATCAGAATTAGCAAATTCGGGTACCATTTAGAAGCTAGTCAAGTTACCATTCCAATGAGCTTAAAATAGTCTAAATTCGACCACGGAAGAGAGAGTTATGTAAGTTACAATTGGACAAGGAGATGAAGTAAAAATTCAGGACCCACGACTGCGATCCCACTTACAGATGCCCAAATTGTCTCGTAATACGACGATTTCGATCAGGAATGAATGTGTACTAAATTACCTTTTAGATGACCAAAAATTGACCCAATCCGACATCAAACGACGAAGTTATGAGCGTGTACGTTGGATCGTGTAATTTGGAAAGATTAACAATCCAAATTAAAAAGTGACGATCAAAGAGCTCCAACGTGCTTTTCAGATCCCGAACAGTCTCGGAATTAGCCAATTCAGGTCCTATTTGGAAGCTTGTCAAGTTACCATTCCAATGATCTCAAAATAGTCTAAATTAGACCACTGAAGTGATAGTTATGAAAGTTAGAATTGGACAAGGAGATGAAGGAAAAATTC
This sequence comes from Magnolia officinalis, assembly GCA_021015155.1. NCBI lineage: Eukaryota > Viridiplantae > Streptophyta > Magnoliopsida > Magnoliales > Magnoliaceae > Magnolia > Magnolia officinalis. The sequence continues at coordinate 34,057,354 of JAJHSJ010000010.1, forward strand.
AGGACCCACAACTGTGATCCCACTTACGGATGCCCAAATGGTCATGGAATACGACGATTTCAAAAAGGAATGAAAGAGGACTAAATTACCTCTCAGATCACCAAACATTGGCCCAATCCGACACCAAACGAGGGTGTTATGAGCATCTCCTTTGGATCACATGATTTGGAAAGATTAACAATCCAAATTGCAAAATGACGATCGAAGAGTTCCAACGTGCTTTTGGGATATCGAACGGTCTCAGAATTAGCCAATTCGGTTCCCATTTTGGGAGCTTGTCAAGTTACCATTCCAATGAGCTTAAAATAGTCTAAATTCGACCACAGAAGAGAGAGTTATGAAAGTTACAATTGGACAAGGAGATGAAGGAAAAATTCAGGACCCAGATCTGCGATCCCACTTACGGATGCCCAAATGGTCATGGAATATGACGATTTCAAAAAGGAATGAAAGAGGACTAAATTACCTCTCAGATCACCAAACATCAGCCCAATCCGACACTGAACGAGGGTGTTATGAGCGTCTCCGTTGGATCGCACGATTTGGAAAGATTAACTATCCAAATTGCAAATTGACGATCGAAGAGTTCCAACTTGCTTTTGGGAGATCGAACGTTCTCAGAATTAGCCAATTCGGGTCCCATTTTAGGAGCTTGTCAAGTTACCATTCCAATGATCTCAAAATAGTCTAAATTCGACCACTGAAGAGAGAGTTATGAAAGTTACAATTGGACAAGGAGATGAAGGAAAAATTTAGGACCCACAACTGCGATCCCACTTATGGATGCCCAAATGGTTATGGAATACGACAATTTCAAAAAGGAATGAAAGAGGACTAAATTACCTCTCAGATCACCAAACATCGGCCCAATCCGACACCAAACGAGGGTGTTATGAGCGTCTCCGTTGGATCGTACGATTTGGAAAGATTAACAATCCAAATTGCAAAATGACGATCGAAAAGTTCCAACGTGCTTTTGGGATATCGAACGGTCTCAGAATTAGACAATTCGGGTCCCATTTTGGGAGCTTGTCAAGTTACCATTCCAATGAGCTCAAAATAGTCTAAATTCGACCACTGAAGAGAGAGTTATGAAAGTTACAATTGGACAAGGAGATGAAGGAAAAATTCATGACCCACGACTGCTATCCCACTTACAGATGCCCAAATGGTCTCAGAATAAGACGATTTCGATTAGGAATGAAAGAGCACTAAATTACCTTTCAGATGACCAAAAATTGACCCAATCTGACCTCAAATGAGGGAGTTATGAGCGTGTACGTTGGATCGTGCGATTTGGAAAGTTTAACAATCCAAATTGCAAAATGACGATCAAAGAGTTCCAACATGCTTTTGGGGTATCGAACGGACTTAGAATTAGTCAATTTAGGTCCCATTTGGAAGCTTGTCAAGTTACCATTCCAATGAGCTCAAAATAGTCTAATTTCGACCACTGAAGAGAGAATTATGAAAGTTAGAATTGGACAAAAAGATGAAGGAAAAATTCAAGACCCACAACTGTGATCCCACTTACGGATGCCCAAATGGTCTCAGAGTACGAGGTTTTCAATAAGGAGTGAAAGAGCACTAAATTACCTTCAGATCCCCAAACATCTGCCCAATCTGACACCTAATGATGGTGTTATGTGCATCTCCGTTGGATCGCCGATTTAAAAGATTAACAATCCAAATTGCAAAATGAAGATCGAAGTGTTCCAACCGCTTTTTGGATCTCGAACGGTCTCAGAATTAGCAAATTCGGGTCCCATTCGGAATTTGTCAAGTTACCATTCCAATGAGCTCAAAATAGTCTAAATTCGCCCACTGAAGAGAGAGTTATGAAGTTACAATTGGAAGGAGATGAAGTAAAAATTCAGACCCACGACTACAATCCCACTTACGGATGCCCAATTGTCTTGGAATAGACGATTTCGATCAGGAATGAAAGTGTACTAAATTACCATTCAAATGACAAAAAATTGACCTAATTCGACATCAAACGAGGGAGTTATGAGCGTGTACATTGGATCGTGCAATTTGGAAAGATTAACAATCCAAATTGAAAAGTGACGATCGAAGAGTTCCAACGTGCTTTTGGGATACTGATGTTTCGACAAGAAAACAACTGTATTTGATTTGGAAATTATCTTATTTAAACATAACAATGAAATAGCTACAGAAACAATCATCTCACTTTATTGATTCTGAATTTATTTACATCCTCAGGTATCCCTTGATTCTAAAATAGTTTACAAAGAATTCATTGCAAGTTACAATTATAACGGTTGAATATAAATCTCGACAGCATAACAGCGCTGATTTCAATCATCTCCTATGATTTAGGAGGAATAGACAAGTCAACTAATTAATCTTCAAGAGAATAGAGATTTCGGCAGCATTTCAGTGCTATTCCGGTCATCTCCTGAAACTTAGGAGGAATACGCCTTTTCGTCGATGATTCTTCCCTTCCTCCTGAACAAGAAAAACTTGAAGATTTGAAGACTCTAGCCATTCCAGCAGCATATCAGCCCATTGCTGTTATAGACTGTCCAACAGTCGGTTTGCGCGAGTCCGCGCAAACTACATGCTTTACTCAGGTCCGCGCAAACTACAGGTGCCCAATGCTCCTTTGCGCGGGTCCGCGCAAACTATAGGAGCCCAATGCTCCTTTGAGCGAGTCCGCGCAAACTATATGAGCCCAATGCTCATTTGCACCTTCTGTCTTCTTCTTCGTCTTTCTTCCACTCTGAAATCTTCTAACCCCTTTTGAGAGAAAGAACGGGGTATTTATAGACATTTCTACTGGTGTAAATCTCTTTTCTGGTCGATGTGGGACAAAATAACATCCAACCATTTTTATACCTCCGCAAAACACTTTGCGCGGACTCGCGCAAACGACATGCTTTGCGCGGTCTCGCGCAATCTATCATTTCCGCGCAACCTGTCTTCACTGATCAACCCGCGCAACCCATTTACTTTGCGCGGTCCAGCGTAATCTATTCACTTTGCGCGAACCCGCGCAAAGTCATCTTCAAACTGATTTCTTTGATCTTCAAACTGATTTTCTTGATCTTTCCTTTCTTCAGTTCTTTGCTTATTTTATGCCTCAACAGATGCCCCCTTGATCCGTTCTTTATTTTTTTCAGAAATCAAAGAAAAGGATCAAAGAATTCATTTTCTAGGGTTTGCGCGACCTCGCGCAAAGCTCGGTCGAGTACCGTGCACGACCACGAATCCTATAAATAGTCCAGCAACTTAGTCTTTTGTACGAACCCTTTCTGCTCTGGCGAAACTTTGTTCCTGCGATTCTCTTCCGCGCAAACCATTCACTTTGCGCGAACCCGCGCAAACCTTACAGCTTTGCGGGAATTTCTTCAAAGTCTAGCTCATTTCTGCAGCCCATACACTTTGCGCGGACCCGCGCAAAGTGTCCTGCACTTAGTCAACTTTCTCTTTCTTTTGTTCCTTCCAATACTTAGCCATTTTTCATTCTTCTTCTATTCTTCTTTTTTTTCTTCACTCGTCATTATGGCCCGTATAAAACAAACAGCCCGTCCTGTGACTCCTTTTGATCAACCACCTGCCAAGCGAACAAAGACTACCTCCAGGACTCCTTATTTTAAAGAGCCTGTTCTTCCAATTTTTGACTTTTCTGATCGCATCAGATCTTTGCCATCCCCCATCCATAGATCTATATCTTTGGGAGATATCAAATATCCCCCGAAGCACGGCAGGGAATACGATTGGGACGAATGGTTAAAGACTACAGCTCACATTCGTACTGATAGTGAAAGACCACCCCTTCGTGAAGACACTCCCCCTGCCTCTCGTCCGAAGAAAACTCGCCGCAATAAGGCGAAAAAATTTGCAGAGAAGATCAAGGAACATAAGAAGAAGAGACTTCAAAATTCATGGGATTCGATTCGGGTTGTTGAAGGCGTCATGAAATTTGACAACCCTCATGTAGAAGGCATGACAATAATTCCCATCAATGTTTATTGCCATCAGTCCATGCTTGACTGTGAACCCAAGGATTGCGTTCATGGTGAAAGGTTGATGTATACTGAATCATGGGCCACTAGAGAACCCCGGATCCTTGAAGGAGTCATTCAAACGCAGAAGCCGCGACAAAGGATAGGAGAAATTCATCCCATGATCTTCTTGGCTCCTTTCCATAGCCCTCACGACCTCTTTCCTTCACATTTTTATGAGACAGTCCGGCAACGTTTCCAAGATCGGGAACCACTCTGGGGACAAGCAGAATTTCGCATCAGAGGTCTGTTAACTGCTCGACGCTATTACTCTGATTGGACGAAAGCTATTTTACTGAAGCATACGAGCACACTTGCAAAAGTTGGTCTTTATGATGCTATAGAAGTGACTTCTAAATACTTCTGTAGGGAACCTACTGTACTGAAAGGTTTCCTTGAATACTAGTCGCCCACAACCAACTCCTTCCACTTGCCCTATGGTGAAATGAGCATAACACTTTGGGATCTTCACCGCATAGCCGGTCTCCCAATAACAGGTAAATTCTACGATGAATTTATTCCAACCAATAGGGAACTGGCCTTCGTATCCTCTCCTGATCGCAAACCTTCGATCTCTGAAACCACTATCGAACTATTCAAGGAGATGAGTAAATTTCCCAGTTTCCACAAGATCCCCCCTTTGCAGTGGCTGGCACATTTTTCCAGAGGCCTCAGGTATTTATCAGTCTGATAATCAACTTTCTTCTTATATTGACGATTTCTGCATATTCACCCTCTCTCTTTATTTTTCTTTGAAGATTTCGTGACTGTCACTCCAATGAATTGACAAAGCTTCGAGCCGCAATGAAGGGGAGACCAGAATATAGCTCCTTCGGAGAACTTTCAGCTTTCTTAGCCTATTGGTTGAGTTTGGTCGTATTGCCTAGCTTTAAATGGACAGATGTTGTTCGTCCCACTGTCTTCACTGTAGCTGGTGCTTTAGCGAAAGGCCATAAATACTCTCTTGCTCCTCCAGTATTATGTTCTATTTATAGGGCTCTTGGAGAAGTAGCTACCCATGTAAAAGACCCTACTCTTGGAGCTTCGTCTGCACATACTTCTTGGCATTATATTACGGGGTGGCTTGGAGTTTATTTTCCTTGGACTTTTGAAGCTCCGGAGCAAGCATATACTCATCCTTCTCACCTTCCACTCTGGTTCTTTCAGCAAAGAGCGATGACAAAAAGAGCATATGAGTGGGTTGCCAATAAAATTCGAGATGACGACCAGATAAACTTCTTCCAGTTCCGCCTTTATCGCTACACTGAAGATACAGATATGGTGGACCAAGAAACGCTTACTGCAGCAGAGAGAGCTTTCTTCTTTGCTATTCGCTCATGCAGTTTACCTCTTCGGGAAGGAACCAAATTTTGGAGAGAACCTTACTACCCCAGTCGCTTTGCTTGTCAATTTGGCTATGATCAAGCCGTGCCTCAAGACTGCGGGTTGGTTACTAGAAAAATGCGCTGTTATGGAACTGGTCCTCTTAACTGTGCCATGATTTGGAAACAATTGCTGAATGGCTGCGTCAGATCTCTTTTCATAATTTCCAGCTGTAATCGCATAGTCCGCACATCATATACCTGGATGCGATGGTGGGATCACCAATCATACTTGGTCACTAAATGCTTGCCAGTGGATTCTTCTATCTTTCTTCATCCACCCAGGCTGAAGGGCAGAAATTTAGAGAGCGGAATCGGCTATGTTCCAGAAAAGAGCCATGCGTCTCATCCTGGAGAAATTTGTAGGAAGATATCATTGGAAGACCCTATCCGTGAAATCTAGCCTATCAACACTTTGGATGGCTGGTTTGCTCACGGAGTTCTGAGAGAATTCGAGAAAACTCGTCGGGACTTCTCAAATCAAGCCGCAAACGATGCTGAAGGTACATCTTCTCCAATTCCTGCAGAGACTGCAGCAGCTCAAGAAGGACCAGTTGTTGGTACTTCCATATCTCCTCCACAACCCCTTGGTCCTAGTCCATCTTCCCCAATGACTAGATCAAAAACGCGTTTGCAAACATCATCCCCTATTCTTCCAGAAAGGACCCGTCAAGCATCCGCTTCCCCTACAATCCAAGAGTCTGTTCCGGAGAGCAGCCAACCCGTTTCTTACAAAGGGAAGCAAGTTGTCATTGAAGAAGCTGATGAAGAAATTTTAGAAGATGAGAGTTCAGCTTCATCATCAGATATTACTGAATCTTCACAATATGAAGACAGCGAGGATAGTGACAGCTGTGAAGATAAAGATGATGACTTTAAAGAAGGCGAAGTTGACATTGACGGAGATGAGGAAACGGCTGCGAAAGAGGTCGAGATGGAATCTTCCCCTGCAATCGTTAAGACTCTTCTCGGTGTAAATGATCCTGCTAAATCTCCTGCAGCTGAGGAAAATGAAGAGGAACTTTTAGATTATGGTGAATATGGGTATTCACCAGGTAAAGGAGATTTAATTTCCACATGCATATATCTATCTATATTTTAACAACTTATTATTTTTTTATTATGTCTCCCTTTCATTGTGTCTCCTTTTTTAGGTGCTCAAGTTACAGAAATAGGTGTTGTCTCTTCAGCGAGCCCTCTTGTGGTAACTTCACCAAGAGCACCTGTAGTTCCATTGGTAGTACAGAGAGTAGTGGCTCGTGAAATCATATTTCCAACAGAAACTACAGACTTGCCAACTCTGGCTACCAGAGATTCAAGCACAGAAGCTAGAGCACCATCTTTTGCTGATATGGTGGAACTTGGTCTTTCCATGACTCAGAGAGCTTCTGCCTCTGTTAGTCATATTCTGGTGATAGGTACATATATATGCACTGATTATCTTTATTCATGACTACATATTTCATAATAATATTTTGAATATCTTTCTTCTTTTTCTATAGGAATTCATCCTCGCAGTGGTGTGGCCAGTTCTGATTCTGTGGCCACTACTTCTGAATTGTCATCCTTTGCAAAAATCCTTGTTCATAAAATACTTATGGTGAAACATTCCTTGTTAGCAATAACCCATATCTTCAGAAATCCTGATCAATGGTTGGATTTGGATGTTGCTATAAAGATTTTGGAGAGCTCTGCCAAGATGGCTAGAATCAACATATCTCCTTTGCGTGATTCACTCCTCAAGTTTCGTGATTCAGTAATTTCTTTGGCGTCAGTAGAGAATGTTACAATTGCCCCTGAGATTTTAGAGTATAAGAAGCAGCTGGCTGTATCTCAAGAACAAGCCTCTCTGACAGCTTCATCAATTTCTAAGCTTGAACAAGAGCATATGATTCTTCAAGATCAATTAAAGATTCATATTGATGAAAATAAGACTATCCAAGATCGTATTGCAGTCCTGAAGGAAGAAATCTCTCAACTGGAGAGAAGGAATCATGAAAAAGCCTTAATTATTCAAGATGAAGAAGAGAGGATACAGGCGAATGTTCAATCCATTAATATTGAAAAATCCGCGCAACTTCAAAGTAAAGGAATGATTGCTTCTCTGGAGAATAAACTTGCTGGCGTCCCTGATCAGGCGAAACTTATTCTTGAAGAAAAATCTAAACATGATGTAGCTCAGGCACAGTTGAAAGAAGATTTACGCAGATATTCGGAAGCAGTGGGGATTACAGAAGATCTTTAAAACATGTAATTTTGAACATGTGATTTTTGTTTTCATGTTTTTTGGACATAATTTATTTGGCTTCACATATGTTTTTATGAAAGCATTTTGAGATGTTTATAATAGCATTTTCTCATTGCATGTTGATGACATTTATACTAACATTATCAAATTATATTCATACTTTATATAATAATTTCATTACATCCTTTACAATTTCTTAAACCTTTTATGCTTTGTTAGTGCGGGATTCCCTATGTGAGTATTTAAATTGGTGGTACTAAGTTTCAATTTAATTAGCCACACACAGTTTAAGCTCATGAGTAGTGGAGCGTGCGCACACACACACAGTTTAAGCTCATGAGTAGTGGAGCATTTATGGGTCTTATGTGATGGCCACTGTAACTCTCTAGAGTTCGCTTTTGGGCTTTTCACTACCTTGAGCTCACGGCCAAGGTCCATCAGAGGGGCCCATTGACGCTACCGGGCGGTGAACTGTTGGTTTTACGCACAGGGTTGGCCACGGTAACTCTCTAGAGTTCGCAGGGCTCGCAAGGCTACCTTTGGGCACCAAATCTAGGGTCGCCAGTCCATCAATGAGTAGGTTTAAGCCCTTCCTCACGAGTTACTACTGAAATCAAACCCTAGATCTGGAGGGTCTTACGCACGGTTGGTATAATGCTCGCACTGCGGCCCCTGTTTTCTTCGTCTGCAAGGTCGAGCCCATTCATAGGAGGGCATTTTCATCCGTTCCCCGTGGCGCTGCCGAAAGCTATACAGACGGCATGGGAGTTACGGTGACTAGTCTTCGCGGATTTATGGCCTTTTTAGACTTTGAATCCTTGACTTCGTCAGCTGCCCGCATGGGTGCCCACGATGGTCTTCGCGGGCTTTTTAGGGCCACTGACTCCTCGCCGCTGCCCGAATGGCGATCTTCATAGGTCTTATGTATAGTTGGCCGGCTCTTTTAGAGCTTGATCCTTAGAGAGCATTTTTTTTTTCAGAGCTTGATCTTTTTGATTTAGCTCAATTTGGCTCTTTTAGGATTTGGCTTGGCTATACTGCCCCTTTAACTGAGATTGGTGTATTCTTATAAGACAATAATATCTATGATCATCATCATTGCCAGTATAGTAATAGTAGATATTTCCGCCTGAGATAATATCTTCAAGAAGATCCATGTTTTGTAAAGCAATATATATCAATTTCGTCAATATCTTTAAGAGAATCTTCAGGATGATATTGATTTTGTCAAACTTGTTTGGTGATGATGATGATCATATATATTTTTTCGGATTTGATGCTTGATAATTGACGCGCTTGTGAATTTTTCTTCATAGCTTCTTTTGTTGACATATGAACATGATCTTATTCATCCTTGCCCCCTTTTGATACAGATTCATTATGCCGATAATATTCTGAATCAAAATCCACATGTCTATCTTTAGGGATAGTATCTTTTGATGAAACGGGCGTTGACAAGTATACTGATACTCTGTCCCTCTTGATTTGTGATTCTATATGCCCCATTGGAGTATACTTCTTTTACCACATATGGACCATCCCATTTAGGCTCGAACTTGCCCCCTGTTCGGCGAGTAATCACTATAGGTCTTTTCAGCATTAACACCATATCCCCTTTTTTGAAAGAGCGGTATTTAACCTGTTTATCAAATGCAGCCGATATCCTGGCCTGATATGACTGCAACCACCGCTGAGCTTCAAGACGTTTCTCATCGAGCAAATCTAATTCTTTCAGCCTTATTTTTGCATTTTCATCATCTGTTATAGACTGATGTACTGCTATCCTGAGTGATGCCACCTGCATCTCAATTGGGATAATTGCCTCTATACCATATATTAATGAATATGGTGTCACCCCTATTGCTGTACGATGGGTAGTTCTGTAGGCCCACAATGCTTCTTGTAACTTTTCATCCCAATCACGCTTGTTGCTTGTCACCATCTTCTTGATTATTTTGATAATCGTTTTGTTAAACGCTTCTGCTAATCTATTGGCCGGATGATAGTAAGGTGTTGAAAACGAATGCTGGATGCCAAACATCTGAACAACTTTTCCATGCCTCTATTTTTAAAAGGGGTGTCATTATCAGTGACGATCTTTTTCGGAATACCATGACGGTATATTATAGCATGTCGAATGAAATTGACCACGTCTGTCTCTTTAACACTACGCAAGGCAATTGCTTCGGTCCATTTGGAGAAATAGTCTGTTGCTGCCAGAATATACTGTTTTCCTCTAGATGAAGGGGGATTTATAGGACCAATCACATCGAGTCCCCAAGCTGAGAAAGGCCAGGAAGTAATAGATTGATGTAAGTCTTCTGGGGGAACATGTATTACATCTCCGTGTATTTGACATTCATGACACCGCTTTGCATATTCTATCGCATCTTTGAACATAGTAGGCCAATAATAACCCATTCGATGCACTCTATGGCATAAATTTCGGCCGGCTGGATGTGCTCCACATTCACCTGAATGTGCCTCCCGCTACATTTGGTTTGCTTCTTGCTTGTCTAAGCATCTCAGCAGCATTCCATTGTAAGATTTTCTATACAATACTTCGCTGCATATGACAAATTTGCCCGATCGCTGCTTAATCTGCTGTCTTTGTGCATTATCTTCTGGCAAGATATTATACTTGAGATAATCAACGAAAGGATGACGCCAATCATCTATCATTACTTCTAGATAAGATATAGGAAACATTTCAACGGTTTCTTCGATAACCTCTGCAGATGGCAGGAATCTTCTTTCTTCTATAGTTACCTGAAGAGGACTTCGATTTGTGTAGGACAGAGCTGCTGCCAGACCGGCTAAAGCGTCCGCTTTTGCATTCTCAGAGCGTGGTATGTGTTTAATGTCCACATGACAAAACTGTTCAAGCAACTTTTGTGCCTTCCGATAATAGGGCAGAAGTTCTTCTTTCCTTACTTCGAATTCTGTTCGTCAACTGATTTATAATCAATTTAGAATCTCCGAAGATATGCAATAATTTTATTTCCATTTGCTGGGCTATTTCCATCCGATGATAAGAGCTCTGTATTCAGCTTCATTGTTTGTGCATGCGGTGCCCAATGTGAAGGAATATGGCAATAAATCGCCTTGAGGTGTAATGAATATTATTCCTGCCCCCGCTCCTGACATTCGAGCAGTACCATCAAAATACATTTGCCAAAGATTCTGAGATTCAGCCAACATAACCTGTTCATCTGAAAATTCTTCATTGATTTCCTCACTTTCTGCTATAGGATGTGCTGCAAGGAAGTCTGTCATAGCTTGTCCTTTTACTGCTTTCGCCGGTTTATTGAAATAGTATATTCTGATAGCAATAACATCCACTTGGCTAGTCTTCCCGACAACATTGGCCTGGTCATCAAAAATTTTATCGGATCTGCTCTTGAGATCAGAGTTATATCATGGGAGAGACAATAATGCCTCAACTTTTGTACAGCGAATATCAGCGCCAAACACTCTTTTTCGATCGAGGAATAATTGCATTCTGCCCCCATCAATGTTCGGCTTAGATAATAAAGAGCAGTCTCTTTTCTGCTTCGTTTACCTGTGCTAACAAAGCACCCAAAGAATTTGTAGCTGCAGATGTATATAAGATAAGTGGCTTACCTTTCACTGGAGCCATTAACATCGGCGGCTGTTTCAATAATTCCTTAATTGATTCAAATGCATTTTGACAGGCGTGATCCCATACAAATTTTGTATCTTTCTTCATTAACCGAGAAAATGGCTGACACCTTCCTGCAAGGTTTGAAATGAAACGGCGAATGTACGCCAATTTTCCTTGTAAGATTTTTAATTCCTTCAACGTCGTTGGTGGCGGCATATTTTGAATAGCCTTAATTTTTTCTGGATCAATCTCGATCCCTCTGTGTCGTACAACAAAGCCGAGAAATTTGCCAGAAGATACTCCAAATGCACACTTAGCAGGATTCATCTTTAGTTGCTTCTTTCTGAGACGACGGAAGACTGATGTTAAATGTTCGCGGTGTTCTTGATGATCTCCCGACCTGACCACCAAGTCATCAACATAGCATTCGACATGTTTATGCATCATATCTTGAAAAATGTTTTTCATCGCCCTTTGATATGTTGCCCCAGCATTTTTGAGACCGAAAGGCATAGCTTTATAACAATAAATTCCAAGCAGCGTTCTGAAAGCCGTTGCCTTTTCATCTTCGGGTGCCATCCTGATTTGATTATAACCCGCGTATCCGTCCATAAAGGACATAATAGCATACTGAGTAGTGTTATCAATTAATAATTATGTTATCGGGAGAGGGAAGTCATCCTTTGGACATGCTTCATTTAGATCTCTGAAGTCAATGCATACTCTAATCTGCCCATTCTTCTTTTTCACAGGAACAATGTTTGATATCCATTTGGGATATTTAACTTCTCTGACGAACCCAACCTTTATTAGTTTATTTACTTCTTTTTCGATTAATGGAATCAGGTTTGGGTGGAATCGCCTTTGTGCTTGCTTTACTGGTTTCTTTTCTTTGGAAATATTTAATCGATGCATTGCTACAGAGGGTTCCAATCCCGGCATTTCTTCATATGTCCAAGCGAAGACGTCTTTATTTTCTCTGAGAAGTTGGCCATATTTCTCAAATTCCTGATCTGAAAGACTGACGCTGATGAATGTGTTCCTTGGCTCTTCTGCTGTTCCCAAATTTATTTCTCGCAAGCCATCTATCGTCGGCTGCCCCCCGTCTTCTATTTGTCTTGGAGCGGTTTCAGGACACTCGACTACCTTAGCATCTTGTTCTGACATTTGTTCGGCTGGAGTCATATTTACTGATGATTCTGCTCCTAATCCTTGGAATTTTCTCCGTTTTTCTTAATTAACTCTGAGAGGGATTTGAATTCCTTTCCCATGATTCAGTCCAGTGGGCTTGTCACAATCAAAACCCCTATTTCTCATGATTTTCTTACTTACTGCACTGTATTTTCTCAAATTCTGTGGTGCTAACTCTCCATGATATATATTGCTTGTGTTTTCATTCTTCACCTCTACTGCAGCATGAAACTTTATTGCTTCAAGATATTTAGCACTAGCTCTGACTTGAAATGTTCCTAGGGCGGCTGCAAATGGCTTACATCTTTCGATATTGGGTAAGGGCATCGTGTAATTGGACTGTAAGACTTTCAACTGTTCTGTCGACAACAATGTCAACGGCGGTTGTCCCGGTTGTCTCAGGCGCTTTGGTACAAAATAAAACTTTTTTCTTGCTTCTGTAGTCCCAGGAGATTCCGCCCTTTCTCTCTAACTTTATTTATTTGGACATCTTTTAAGACTCTCTTTCCATCGTCATTTCCCACTTCTTTGGAGAAACATTTATAATAGCTAGCATCCGCAAAGAAAGACTCAGCTTCTGTATAGGGTTTCGCATCAGCCATTACTTTACACTGCATTCCGTCCTTATAGTACTTGAAACATTGGTGTAGAGTAGAAGGTACAATATTGTACTGATGTATCCACGGCCTGCCTAAGAGAAGGTTATATGTCGTCACAGCATTTATAACGTGACATACAACAGTAGTAATTAGTTCTCCCACTTCCAATATTACTGTAATTTTACTGAGTGTGCGTTGTCCATCTTGATTAAACCCCTGTATCATCATTCCGCTGGGGCGCAAATCTGAACGGCGGTAACCCAATTTAGTAATCATGGAGAGTGGCAAAAGATTCACTGCTGACCCATTGTCTATCATGATTCGTTTTATCTTCTTTTCGCAAATGTACCCTTCTATCATCAATGGCCTGTTATGTTCTGTTTCACCAATTAAGTCATCATTAGAGAAAGATATTACTGGTAGACAATCCACCTTTTCTTTGCTTCTTTCATTCTTCATTTCTGTCAGTAAAGTTTCTCTCACGTCGTGATTAGACAGTGCTTGAATCAAACTTTGTCAAAACTCTTCTGATACCTTGAGCGCATCATAAATACTTAAACGTGCAGATATACCTTTCAAGTGACTAACTACATCGTAAGCCACTTTTGTCGTTGTATCTCCATTTCTACTTCTATCCTCGATGTTCTGTCTTTCAGTCACTTCTTTCCTTATAATTTCTGCTTTTTGCTTTACCGGACTTGTTATCTGCTTCCCCGATCGCAACGTAATCATTGTCGCATTTCTTATCTGCCTTCGGTCTCCCTTCTCTTTTATTCCCCGAGTCTTTTCTTGAATTGACAATACATTTACTGTCGCCCTTGTATTCTTTCCTTTGCTTTCGCTGGTTATTATATCACCTCAATTTATCATTCGCTGTATGATTCACTTTAATGTGTAACAATTTTCCATCGGATGTCCCACTAAGTGATGATAACGGCAAAAGTTCCTTTCTCGAGTCCTCGTCACATCTTCAGGGCGTTTCGGTTCCGGTAATTCCAGGGTACCTGCTTTTAACAATTGTTGCATCATAGGCACCACATCCTCTTTATCAAACTCAAATCCTTCATGAGAATCGAGCATTCTAAGCTTTTTTCCACCGTATCTGTCCCTTGATTGATTCCAGTTTTCTCTTCCTTCCGGCCTTTTTTCTCTTGAGCCCTTCGTCTCTTGATTTTTCTTATCCCGATCGATGGTGTTGACGGTTGTCCTGCCAGGTATTCTTCTGACAGTTTCATGATGAAATGCTGGCATCTTATGAGTCATTAATTCCAATGCATGGGCTTTGGTAGTCAAATCGCGAAAGGTTCCGATATCAGCGCTGGTGAGTCCGAACGCAATTCCTGTCTCCATAGAGTTCAGACACATTTTGACTTGTTCCTTTTCTTCCGGCAACTGCCTACACGATGCCCCCAGTGTCTTCCATCTGTCTATGAATTTTTCAACTGGTTCTCCTTCTCGCTGTCGTACTGAAGCTAATTCTGTGATGCTAACATCGCGTTCTGACGAGAAGAAGTTTGACATGAAAGCATCTTGCATTTCTTCCCATGTGCATATAGATCCTGGTGCCAAATTTGAATACCACCTGAAAGCTTTACTTGTCAACGATGATCCAAATAAGCGTAAACAGTATTGAGGTATCGTGGAGAAATTTCCCATGCTGGTGATGAAATGCATCAGGTGTTCTTCTGGTGATCCTTCCCCATTAAATTTCTGAAAATCTGGATACTTAAAATTGGCTGGAAACGGAACATCCTCTACCTCTCTCGGGTAGGGTGTTCGGTATCTGAAACGGCCGGTATTCGCGCGCTCCCTTTCTATTTTGACTGCTTCTTCGACGACTTGTCTTACATCATCCTGTGTTATAGCTCTTGTCACTGGAACTGATCCTCGCGATCCTATCTCCTGCGGACGGGAGCCTTCAGGTTGGTTCTCTTGTCCATTTGTTGCTCCCATCATGGGTGGAGCCACTATCTGGGCTACATTATGTGCCAGAGTTGCCAGAGCTTCTCTGAGGTTTCGGCATTCATCCATTAACACTCTTTGTGCCTCTGCCATTTGATCAACACGTTCTTCAGTAGATGGTCTATTTCCTTGACCTGTCTCTGCCATATATACTGCGGCCTCTTGACTGTTTGTCGAAGCTGTTTTTTGAGTAAAACGAGAGTATGTTGACGTAACAGGACTTATAAAGAGGGGAGAAATTGGAGTCTCGTTTGACTCTTGTGTACTTCCTGTGCTTTTAACCGATCGAGGTGATACAGTTATGGGCGAGCTTGTTTGAGGTGACACAGGCATCGGTGATCCTATCATCAATGCTTTGCCTTTCTGCGATTCTGTCCATTTGGTCTTTGGAGCGACCAAAACTGGAAAATCGTGCAATGAGAACTGTGAAGCAGCTTGTTCAGGATAAATCGCTGGAGGAGCGAGCTCGGGTTTTCTTCTTACTATACTACGCGTGATCGGTCCCTCAGCTCTTGGTACAAGTAATTTCGCCTTGCGGTTCTTTAAGGTCTTTGCTTTTGTCTTCTTGGACAAGATCAAAGTCCAGTTCTCATCACTTTCTTGTGGTTGGGGTGAGACGGAAATGACTCCCACTGTTACTTGAGTAACTTTGTGCCTGCTTGTAGTGCTTGCTTTCGTATGCTCAGGAGTTTGGCTTGGCGCATATTCAATTACAAACCCAGTAGCGGTGAATCGGAAGTTCACTTTTCTCACAACGTTAGCCATTAGCAATGTTATGTGATTGAATTTGGGTACCTTTAATAACAAAACATATATAAAATTAGTATGCGAAAAATTAAGTAAACTATTTTAGAGATGAAGGGGAGGATGTTCCCACTGAGAGTCGCCATTTTGGCGTCTACTAGACGCCAAAAAACAGTAATGAGAGTCTTGCAACTTTCCCAAAGTTAGTATGAAATAAGATATATATCCCCAGCAGAGTCGCCATTTTGTTTCGACAAGAAAACAAAAGTATTTGATTTGGGAATTATCTTATTCAAACATAACAATGAAATAGCTACAGAAACAATCATCACACTTTATTGATTCTGAATTTATTTACATCCTCAGGTATCCCTTGATTCTAAAATAGTTTACAAAGAATTCATTACAAGTTACAATTATAACGGTTGAATATAAATCTCGACAGCATAACAGCGCTGATTTCAATCATCTCCTATGATTTAGGAGGAATAGATAAGTCAACTAATTAATCTTCAAGAGAATAGAGATTTCGGCAGGATTTCAGTGCTATTCTGGTCATCTCCTGAAACTTAGGAGGAATACGCCTTTTCGTCGATGATTTCTCCCTTCCTCCTGAACAAGAAAAACTTGAAGATTTGAAGACTCTAGCCATTCCAGCAGCATATCAGCCCATTATTGTTATAGACTGTCCAACAGTCGGTTTGCGCGAGTCTGCGCAAACTACATGCTTTGCGCGGGTCCGCGCAAACTACAGGAGCCCAATGCTCCTTTGCGCGGGTTCGCGCAAACTATAGGAGCCCAATGCTCCTTTGAGCGAGTCCGCGCAAACTATATGAGCCCAATGCTCATTTACACCTTCTGTCTTCTTCTTCGTCTTTCTTCCACTCTGAAATCTTCCAACCCCTTTTGAGAGAAAGAACGGGGTATTTATAGACATTTCTAATGGTGTAAATCTCTTTTCTGGTCGATGTGGGACAAAATAACATCCAACCATTTTTATACCTCCGCAAAACACTTTGCGCGGACTCGCGTAAACAACATGCTTTGCGCAATCTCGCGCAATCAATCATTTCCACGTAACCTATCTTCACTGATCAACCCGCGCAACCCATTTACTTTGCGCGGTCCAGCGCAATCTATTCACTTTGCGCGAACCCGCGCAAAGTCATCTTCAAACTGATTTCTTTGATCTTCAAACTGATTTTCTTGATCATTCCTTTCTTCGGTTCTTTGCTTATTTTATGCCTCAACAACTGAACGGTCTCAGAATTAGCCAATTCAGGTCCCATTTGGAAGCTTGTCAAGTTACCATTCCAATTATCTCAAAATAGTCTAAATTCGACCACTGAAGAGAGAGTTATGAAAGTTAGAATTGGACAACGAGATGAAGGAAAAATTCAGAACCCACAACTGTGATCCCACTTACGGATGCCCAAATGGTCATGGAATACGAAGATTTCAAAAAGGAATGAAAGAGCACTAAATTACCTCTCAGATCACCAAACATCGGCCCAATCCGACACCAAACGAGGGTGTTATGAGCGTCTCCGTTGGATCGCGCGATTTGGAAAGATTAACAATCCAAATTGCAAAATGACGATCGAAGAGTTCCAACGTGCTTTTAGGATATCGAACCGTCTCAGAATTAGCCAATTCGGGTCCCATTTTGGGAGCTTGTCAAATTACCATTCCAATGATCTCAAAATAGTCTAAATTCGACCACTGAAGAGAGAGTTATGAAAGTTACAATTGGACAACGAGATGAAAGAAAAATTCATGACCCACGACTGCTATCCCACTTACAGATGCCCAAATGGTCTCGGAATAAGACGATTTCGATCAGGAATGAAAGGGCACAAAATTACCTTTCAGGTGACCAAAAATTGACCCAATTTGACATCAAATGAGGGAGTTATGAGCGTGTACGTTGGATCATGCAATTTGAAAAGTTTAACAATCCAAATTCAAAAGTGACGATCAAAGAGTTCCAACGTGCTTTTGGGATACCGAACGGTCTCGAAATTAGCCAATTCAGGTCCCATTTGGAAGCTTGTCAAGTTACCATTCCAATGATCTCAAAATAGTCTAAATTCGACCACTGAAGAGAGAGTTATGAAAGTTACAATTGGACAAGGAGATGAAGGAAAAATTCATGACCCATGACTACTATCCACTTACGGATGCCCAAATGGTCTCGGAATAAGACGCTTTCGATCAGAAATGAAAGAGCACTAAATTACCTTTCAGATGACTAAAAATCGACCCAATCTGACCTCAAATGAGGGAGTTATGAGCATGTACGTTGGATCGTGCGATTTGGAAAGATTAACAATCTAAATTGAAAAGTGACGATCAAAGAGTTCCAACGTGCTTTTGGGAAACCGAACGGTCTCAAAATTAGCCAATTCAGGTCCCATTTGGAAGCTTGTCAAGTTACCATTCCAATGATCTCAAAATAGTCTAAATTCAACCAATAAAGAGAGAGTTATGAAAGTTACAATTGGACAAGGAGATGAAGGAATAATTCAGGACCCACAACTGCTATCCCACTTACAGATGTCCAAATGGTCTCAGAATAAGACGATTTCGATCAGGAATGAAAGAGCACTAAATTACCTTTCAGCTGACCAAAAATCGACGCAATCTGACATCAAATGAGGGAGTTATGAGTGTGTATGTTGGATCGTGCGATTTAGAAAGTTTAACAATTCAAATTGAGAAGTGATGATCAAAGAGTTCTAACGTGCTTTTGGGATACCGAACGGTCTCGAAATTAGCCAAATCAGGTCCCATTTAGAAGCTTGCAAGTTACCATTCTAATGAGCTCAAAATAGTCTAAATTCGACCACTGAAGAGAGAGTTATGAAAGTTAGAATTGGACAAGGAGATAAAGGAAAAATTCAGGACCAACGACTACGATCCCAATTATGGATGCCCAAATGGTCCCTGAATAAGATGATTTCAATAAGAAATGAAAGAGCACTAAATTACCTCTCAGATCACCAAACATCGGCCCAATCCGACACCAAACGATGGTGTCATGAGCGTCTCCGTTGGATCGCGGGATTTGGAAAGACTAACAATCCAAATTGCAAAATGACGATCTAAGAGTTCCAACGTACTTTTGGGATATCGAACGGTCTCAGAATTAGCCAATTCGGGTCCCATTTTAGGAGCTATTCAAGTTTCCATTCCAATGAGCTCAAAATAGTCTAAATTCGACAACGAAAGAGAGAGAGAGTTATGAAAGTTACAATTGGACAAGGAGATGAAGTAAAAATTCAGGAACCACGACTGCGACCCCACTTACGGATGCCCAAATTGTCTCGGAATACGACGATTTTGATCAAAAATGAAAGTGTACAAAATTACCTTTCAGATGACCAAAAATTGACCCAATCTGACATCAAACGACGGAGTTATGAGCGTGTACGTTGGATCGTGCGATTTGGAAAGATTGACAATCCAAATTGAAAAGTGACGATCAAAGACCTCCAACGTGCTTTTGGGATACCGAACAGTCTCGGATTTAGCCAATTCAAGTCCCATTTGGAAGCTTGTCAAGTTACCATTCCAATGAGCTCAAAATAGTCAAAATTCGACCACTAAAGAGAGAGTTATGAAAGTTACAATTGGACAAGGAGATGAAGGAAAAATTCATGACCCACGACTGCTATCCACTTACGGATGCCCAAATGGTCTCGGAATAAGACGATTTCGATCAGGAATGAAAGAGCACTAAATTACCTTTTAGATGATTAAAAATCAACCCAATCTGACCTCAAATGAGCAAGTTCCGAGCGTGTACGTTGGATCGTGCGATTTGGAAAGATTAACAATCCAAATTGCAAAGTGACGATTAAAGAGTTCCAACGTGCTTTTGGGGTATCGAACGGACTCAGAATTAGCCAATTCAGGTCCCATTTGGAAGCTTGTCAAGTTACCATTCCAATGAGCTCAAAATAGTCTAAATTCGACAACTGGAGAGAGAATTATGAAAGTTAGAATTGGACGAAAAGATGAAGGAAAAATTCAAGACCCACAACTTGGATCCCACTTACTGATGCCGAAATGGTCTCAGAGTACGACATTTTCAATAAGGAATGAAAGAGCACAAAATTACCTCTCAGATCACCAAACATCGGCCCAATCTGACACCAAACGATGGTGTTATGCGCATCTCCGTTAGATCACGCGATTTGAGAAGATTAACAATCCAAATTGCAAAATGACGATCGAAGTATTCCAACTAGCTTTTGAGATATCGAACGGTCTCAGAATTAGCCAATTCGGTACCATTTGGAAGCTTGTCATGTTACCATTCCAATGAGCCCAAAATAGTCTAAATTCGCCCACTGAAGAGAGAGTTATGAAAGTTACAATTGGACAAGGAGATGAAGTAAAAATTTAGGACCCACGACAGTGATCCCACTTACGGATGCCCAAATGGTCTCAAAATATGATGATTTCAATAAGAAATGAAAGAGCACTAAATTACCTCTCAGATCACATAACATCGGCCCAATCCGACACCAAACGATGGTGTTATGAGCGTCTCCGTTGGATCGCGCGATTTGGAAAGATTTAACAATCCAAATTGCAAAATGACGATCGAAGAGTTCCAACGTGCTTTTGGGATATCGAACGGTCTCAGAATTAGCCAATTCGGGACCCATTTTGGGAGCTTGTCAAGTTACCATTCCAATGAGCTGAAAATAGTCTAAATTCGACCACTGAAGAGAGAGTTATGAAAGTTACAATTGGACAAGGAGATGAAGGAAAAATTCAGGACCCACGACTGCGATCCCACTTACAGATGCCCAAATGGTCTCAGAATACAATGATTTCAATAAGAAATGAAAGAGCACTAAATTACCTCTCAGATCACCAAACATCGGCCCAATCTGACACCAAACGATGGCGGTATGCGCATCTCCGTTGGATCGTGCAATTTGAAAAGTTTAACTATCCAAATTGCAAAATGACGATCAAAGAGTTCCAACGTGCTTTTGGGGTATCGAACGGTCTCGGAATTAGCCAATTCAGGTCCCAATTGGAAGCTTGTCAAGTTACCATTCCAATGATCTAAAAATAGTCTAAATTCGACCATTGAAGAGAGAGTTATGAAAGTTAGAATTGGACAAGGTGATGAAGGAAAAATTCAGGACCCACAATTGCGATCCCACTTACGGATGCCCAAATGGTCATGGAATACGATGATTTCAAAAAGAATGAAAGAGCACTAAATTACCTCTCAGATCACCAAACATCGGCCCAATCCGACACCAAACAAGGGTGTTATGAGCGTCTCTATTGGATCGCGCGATTTGGAAAGATTAACAATCCAAATTGCAAAATGACGATCGAACAGTTCCAACGTGCTTTTGGGATATCGAACGGTCTCAGAATTAGCCAATTCGAGTCCCATTTTGTGAGCTTGTCAAGTTACCATTCCAATGAGCTTAAAATAGTTTAAATTCGACCACTGAAGAGAGAGTTATGAAAGTTACAATTGGACAAGGAGTTGAAGGAAAAATTCAGGACCCACAACTGCTATCCCACTTACAGATGCCCAAATGGTCTCGTTATAAGATGATTTCGATCAGGAATGAAAGATTACTAAATTACCTTTCAGTTGACTAAAAATCGACCCAATCTGACATCAAATGAGGGAGTTATGAGCGTGTACGTTGGATCATGCGATTTGGAAAGATTAACAATCCAAATTGCAAAGTGACAATCAAAGAGTTCCAACATGATTTTGGGGTATCGAACGGACTCAGAATTAGCCAATTCAGGTCCCATTTGGAAGCTTGTCAAGTTACCATTCCAATGAGCTCAAAATAGTCTAAATTCTACCACTGAGGAGAGAATTATGAAAGTTAGAATTGGACAAAAAGATGAAGGAAAAATTCAGGACCCACAACTGGGATCCCAATTACTGATGCCCAAATGGTCTCAGAGTACGACGTTTTAAATAAGGAATGAAAGAGCACTAAATTACCTCTCAGATCACCAAACATCAGCCAATCTGACACCAAACGATGGTGTTATGCGCATCTCCGTTGGATCGCGCGATTTGAAAAGATTAACAATCCAAATTGCAAAATGACGATCGAAGTGTTCCAACCAGCTTTTGGGATATCGAACAGTCTCAGAATTAGCCAATTCGGATCCCATTTGGAAGCTTGTCAAGTTACCATTCCAATGAGCTCAAAATAGTCTAAATTCGCCCACTGAAGAGAGAGTTATGAAAGTTACAATTGGACAAGGAGATGAAGTAAAAATTCAGCACCCAGGACTGTAATCCCACTTACGGATGCCCAAATTTTCTCAAAATTCGACGATTTCGATCAGGAATGAAAGTGTACTAAATTACCTTTCAGATGACCAAAAATTGACCCAATCTGACATCAAACGAGGGAGTTGCTAGCGTGTATGTTGGATCGTGCAATTTGGAAAGATTAACAATCCAAATTGAAAGGTGACGATCAAAGAGTTCCAACGTGCTTTTGGGATATCGAACGGTCTCAGAATTAGGTAATTCGGGTCCCATTTTGGGAGCTTGTCAAGTTACCATTCCAATGAGCTCAAAATAGTCTAAATTCAACCACTGAAGAGACAATTATGAAAGTTACAATTTGACAAGGAGATGAAGGAAAAATTCATGATCCACGACTGCTATCCCACATACGGATGCCCAAATGGTCTCGGAATAAGACTATTTCGATTAGGAATGAAAGAGCACTAAATTACCTTTCAGATGACCAAAAATCGACCCAATCTGACCTCAAATGAGGTAGTAATGAGCGTGTACGTTGGATCGTGCGATTTGGAAAGATTAACAATCCAAATTGCAAAGTGACGATCAAAGAGTTGCAACGTGCTTTTGGGGTATCGAACGGACTCAGAATTAGCCAATTCAGGCCCTATTTGGAAGCTTGTCAAGTTACCATTCCAATGTGCTCAAAATAGTCTAAATTTGACCACTGAAGAGAGAATTATGAAAGTTAGAATTGGACAAAAAGATGAAGGAAAAATTCAGGACCCACAACTGTGATCCCACTTACGGATAACCAAATGGTCTCAGTGTACGACGTTTTCAATAAGGAATGAAAGAGCACTAAATTACCTCTCAGATCACCAAACATCGGCCCAATCTGACACCAAACGATGGTGTTATGCTCATCTCCGTTGGATCGAGCTATTTGAAAAGATTAACAATCCAAATTGCAAAATGACGATCGAAGTGTTCCAAGGAGCCAATTCGGGTCCCATTTGGAAGGTTGTCAAGTTAACATTCCAATGAGCTCAAAATAGTCTAAATTCATCCACTGAAGAGGAAGTTATGACAGTTACAATTGGACAAGGAGATGAAGTAAAAATTCAGGACCCACGACTGCAATCCCACTTGCGGATGCCCAAATTGTCTCGAAATACGACGATTTCGATCAGGAATGAAAGTATCTGAAATTAACTTTCGGATGACCAAAAATTGACCCAATCCGACATCAGACGAGGGAGTTATGAGCATGTACGTTGGATCGTGCAATTTGGAAAGATTAACAATCCAAATTGAAAAGTGATGGTCAAAGAGTTCCAACATGCTTTTGGGATACCGAACGGTCTCGGAATTAGCCATTTCAAGTCCCATTTGGATGCTTGTCAAGTTATCATTCCAATGATCTCAAAATAGTCTAAATTCGACGACTGAAGAGAGAGTTATGAAAGTTAGAATTGGACAAGGAGATGAAGGAAAAATTCAGGGCCCACAACTGCGATCCCACGTACGGATGCCCAAATGTCATGGAATACGACAATTTCAAAAAGGAATGAAAGTGTACTAAATTACCTCTCAGATCACCAAACATCGGCCCAATCCGACCCCAAACGATGGTGTTATGAACGTCTCCATTGGATCGCGCGATTTGGAAAGATTAACAATCCAAACTGCAAAATGATGATCGAAGTGTTCCAACGTGCTTTTGGGATATCGAACGGTCTCAGAATTAGCCAATTCGGCTCCCATTTAGGGAGCTTGTCAAGTTACCACTCCAATGAGTTCAAAATAGTCTAAATTCGACGACTGAAGAGAGAGTTATGAAAGTTAGAATTGGACAAGGAGATGAAGGAGAAATTCAGGACCCACGACTGTGATCCCAGTTACGGATGCCCAAGTGGTCTCGGAATACGACGATTTCAAAAAGGAATGAAAGAGCACTAAATTACCTCTCTGATCGCCAAACATCGGCCCAATCAGACACCAAACGAGGGTGTTATGAGCGTCTCCGTTGGATCGCACGATTTAGAAAGATTAACAATCCAAATTACAAAATGGCGATCAAAGAGTTCCAACGTGCTTTTGGGATATTGAACGGTGTCAGAATTAGCCAATTCGGGTCCCATTTTGGGAGCTTGTCAAGTTCCCATTCCAATGAGCTCAAAATAGTCTAAATTCGACCACTGAAGAGAGAGTTTTGAAAGTTACAATTGGACAAGGAGATGAAGGAAAAATTCATGTCCCATGACTGCTATCCCACTTACGGATGCCCAAATGGTCTCGGAATAAGACTATTTCGATAAGGAATGAAAGAGCACTAAATTACCTTTCAGTTGACCAAAAATCGACCCAATCTGACCTCAAATGAGGTGGTAATGAGCGTGTACGTTGGATCGTGCGATTTGGAAAGATTAACAATCTAAATTGCAAAGTGATGATCAAAGAGTTGCAACGTGCTTTTCGGGTATCGAACGAACTCAGAATTAGCCAATTCAGGTCCCATTTGGAAGCATGTCAAGTTACCATTCCAATGTGCTCAAAATAGTCTAAATTTGACCACTGAAGAGTGAATTATGAAGGTTAGAATTGGACAAAAAGATGGAGGAAAAATTCAGGACCCACAACTGTGATCCCACTTACGGATGCCCAAATGGTATCAGTGTACGACGTTTTCAATAACGAATGAAATAGCACTAAATTACCTCTCAGATCACAAAACATCGGCCCAATCTGACACCAAACGATGGTGTTATGCTCATCTCCGTTGGATCGAGCTATTTGAAAAGATTAACAATGCAAATTGCAAAATGACGATCGAAGTGTTCCAACCAGCTTTTGGGATATCGAACGGTCTCAGAATTAGCCAATTCGGGTCCCATTTGGAAGCTTGTCAAGTAAACATTCCAATGAGCTCAAAATAGTCTAAATTCACCCACTGAAGAGAGAGTTATGAAAGTTATAATTGGACAAGGAGATGAAGTAAAAATTCAGGACCCACGACTGCAATCCCACTTACAGATGCCCAAATTGTCTCGGAATACGACGATTTTGATCAGGAATGAATGTATCCGAAATTACCTTTCAGATGACCAAAAATTGACCCAATCCGACATCAAACAAGGGAGTTATGAGCGTGTACGTTGTATCGTGCAATTTGGAAAGATTGACAATCCAAATTGAAAAGTGACGGTCAAAGAGTTCCAACGTGCTTTTGGGATACCAAACGGTCTCGAAATTATCCAATTCAAGTCCCATTTGGAAGCTTGTCAAGTTACCATTCCAAAGATCTCAAAATGGTCTAAATTCGACCACAGAAGAGAGAGTTATGAAAGTTAGAATTGGACAAGGAGATGAAGGAAAAATTCAGGACTCACAACTGCGATCCCACTTACGGATGCCCAAATGGTCATGGAATACGACGAGTTCAAAAAGGAATGAAAGAGCAGTAAATTACCTCTCAGATCACCAAACATCGGCCCAATCTGACCCCAAACGATGTTGTTATGAACGTCACCGTTGGATCGCACGATTTGGAAAGATTAACAATCCAAACTGCAAAATGATGATCGAAGTGTTCCAACCAGCTTTTGGGATATCGAACGGTCTCAGAATTAGCCAATTCGGGTCCAATTTTGGGAGCTTGTCAAGTTACCATTCCAATGAGCTCAAAAGAGTC
This sequence comes from Magnolia officinalis, assembly GCA_021015155.1. NCBI lineage: Eukaryota > Viridiplantae > Streptophyta > Magnoliopsida > Magnoliales > Magnoliaceae > Magnolia > Magnolia officinalis. The sequence goes on from JAJHSJ010000010.1 coordinate 34,083,092, forward strand.
TAAATTCGACCACTGAAGAGACAGTTATGAAAGTTACAATTAGACAAGGAGATGAAGGAAAAATTCCCACTTACAGATGCCCAAAGGGTCTCGGAATAATACGATTTCGATCAGGAAAGAAAGTGCACTAAATTACCTTTCAAATGACCAAAAATCGACCCAATCTGACATCAAATGAGGGAGTTATGAGTGTGTACGTTGGATCATGCAATTTGGAAAGATTAACAATCCAAATTGAAAAGTGACGATCAAATATTTCCAACGTGCTTTTGGGATACCGAATGGTCTCGGAATTAGCCAATTCAGGTCCCATTTGGAAGCTTGTCAAGTTACCATTCCAATGATCTCAAAATAGTCTAAATTCGACCACTGAAGAGAGAGTTATGAAAGTTAGAATTGGACAAGGAGATGAAGGAAAAATTCCGGACCCACGACTGCGATCCTAGTTACGGATGCCCAAATGGTCTCGGAATATGACGATTTCAAAAAGGAATGAAAGAGCACTAAATTACCTCTCAGATCACCAAACATCGGCCCAATCCAACACCAAACGAGGGTGTTATGAGCGTCTCCTTTGGATCGCGCGATTTAGAAAGATTAGCAATCCAAATTTCAAAATGGCGATCGAAGAGTTCCAACGTGCTTTTGGGATATCGAACGGTCTCAGAATTAGCCAATTCGGGTCCCATTTTGGGAGCTTGTCAAGTTACCATTCCAATGAGCTCAAAATAGTCTAAATTCGACGACTGAAGAGAGAGTTATGAAAGTTAGAATTGGACAAGGAGATGAAGGAAAAATTCAGGACCCACGACTGCGATCCCAGTTACGGATGCCCAAATGGTCTCGGAATAATACGATTTCGATCAGGAATGAAAGATCACTAGATTACCTTTTAGATGACCAAAAATTGACCCAATCTGACATCAAATGAGGGAGTTATGAGTGTGTACGTTGGATCGTGCAATTTGGAAAGATTAACAATCAAAATTGAAAAGTGACGATCAAATATTTCCAACGTGCTTTTGGGATACCGAATGGTCTCGGAATTAGCCAATTCAGGTCCCATTTGGAAGCTTGTCAAGTTACCATTCCAATGATCTCAAAATAGTCTAAATTCGACCACTGAAGAGAGAGTTAAGAAAGTTAGAATTGGACAAGGAGATGAAGGAAAAACTCAGGACCCACGACTGCGATCCCTGTTACGGATGCCCAAGTGGTCTCGGAATACGACGATTTCAAAAAGGAATGAAAAACACTAAATTACCTCTTAGATCACCAAACATCGGCCCAATCCGACACCAAATGAGGGTGTTATAAGCATCTCCGTTGGATCGCGCAATTTAGAAAGATTAACAATCCAAATTGCAAAATGGCGATCGAAGAGTTCCAACGTGCTATTGGGATATCGAACGGTCTCAGAATTAGCCAATTCGGGTCCCATTTTGGGAGCTTGTCAGGTTAGCATTCCAATGAGCTCAAAATAGTCTAAATTCGACGACTGAAGAGAGAATTATGAAAGTTAAATTGGACAAGGAGATGAAGGAGAAATTTAGGACCCACGACTGTGATCCCAGTTACGGATGCCCAAGTGGTCTCGGAATACGACGATTTCAAAAAGGAATGAAAGAGCACTAAATTACCTCTCAGATCACCAAACATCGGCCCAATCCGACACCAAACGAGGGTGTTATGAGCGTCTCCGTTGGATCGCGCGATTTAGAAAGATTAACAATCCAAATTGCAAAATGGCGATCAAAGAGTTCCAACGTGCTTTTGGGATATCGAACGGTCTCAGAATTAGCCAATTCGGGTCCCATTTTGGGAGCTTGTCAAGTTCCCAGTCCAATGAGCTCAAAATAGTCTAAATTCGGCCACTGAAGAGAGAGTCATGAAAGTTACAATTGGACAAGGAAATGAAGGAAAAATTCATGACCCACGACTGCTGTCCCACTTACGGATGCCCAAATGGTCTCGAAATAAGATTATTTCGATCAGGAATGAAAGAGCACTAAATTACCTTTCAGATGACCAAAAATCGACCCAATCTGACCTCAAATGAGGTGTTAATGAGCGTGTACGTTAGATCGTGCGATTTGGAAAGATTAACAATCCAAATTGCAAAGTGACAATCAAAGAGTTGCAACAAGCTTTTGGGGTATCGAACGGACTCAAAATTAGCCAATTCAGGTCCCATTTGGAAGCATGTCAAGTTACCATTCCAATGTGCTCAAAATAGTCTAAATTTGACCACTGAAGAGTGAATTATGAAGGTTAGAATTGGACAAAAAGATGGAGGAAAAATTCAGGACCCACAACTGTGATCCCACTTACGGATGCCCAAATGGTCTCAGTGTACGACGTTTTTAATAAGGAATGAAAGAGCACTAAATTACCTCTCAGATCACCAAACATCGACCCAATCTGACACCAAATGATGGTGTTATGCTCATTTCCGTTGAATCGAGCTATTTGAAAAGATTAACAATGCAAATTGCAAAATGACGATCGAAGTGTTCCAACCAGCTTTTGGGTTATCGAACGGTCTCAGAATTAGACAAATCGGGTCCCATTTGGAAGCTTGTCAAGTTAACATTCCAATGAGCTCAAAATAGTCTAAATTCATCCACTGAAGAGAGAGTTATGAAAGTTATAATTGGACAAGGAGATGAAGAAAAAATTCAGGACCCACGACTGCAATCCCACTTACGGATGCCCAAATTGTCTCAGAATACAACGATTTCGATTAGGAATGAATGTATCCGAAATTACCTTTCAGATGACCAAAAATTGACCCAATCCGACATCAAACGAGGGAGTTATGAGCGTGTACGTTGTATCGTGCAATTTGGAAAGATTGACAATCCAAATTGAAAAGTGACGGTCAAAGAGTTCCAACGTGCTTTTGGGATACCGAACGGTCTCGGAATTAGCCAATTCAAGTCCCATTTGGAAGCTTGTCAAGTTACCATTCCAAAGATCTCAAAATAGTCTAAATTCGACCACTGAAGAGAGAGTTATGAAAGTTAGAATTGGACAAGGAGATGAAGGAAAAATTCAGGACCCACGACTGCGATCCCAGTTACGGATGCCCATGTGGTCTCGGAATACGATGATTTCAAAAAGGAATGAAAAGCACTAAATTACCTCTCAGATCACTAAACATCGGCCCAATCCGACACCAAACGAGGGTGTTATGAGCATCTCCGTTGGATCGCGTGATTTAGAAAGATTAACAATCTAAATTGCAAAATGGCGATCGAAGAGTTCCAACGTGCTTTTGGGATATCGAACGGTCTTAGAATTAGCCAATTCGGGTCCCATTTTGGGAGCTTGTTAAGTTACCATTCCAATGAGCTCAAAATAGTCTAAATTCGACGACTGAAGAGAGTGTTATGAAAGTTAGAATTGGACAAGGAGAAGAAGGAGAAATTAAGGACCCACGACTGTGATCCCAGTTACGGATGCCCAAGTGGTCTCGGAATACGACAATTTCAAAAAGGAATAAAAGAGCACTAAATTGCCTCTCAGATCACCAAACATCGGCCCAATCCGACACCAAACGAGGGTGTTATGAACATCTCCGTTGGATCGCGTGATTTAGAAAGATTAACAATCCAAATTGCAAAATGGCGATCGAAGAGTTCCAACGTGCTTTTGGGATACTGAACGGTCTCGGAATTAGCCAATTCAAGTCCCATTTGGAAGCTTGTCAAGTTACCATTCCAAAGATCTCAAAATAGTCTAAATTCGACCACTGAAGAGAGAGTTACAAAAGTTAGAATTGGACAAGGAGATGAAGGAAAAATTCAGGACCCACAACTGCGATCCCACTTACGGATGCCCAAATGGTCATGGAATACGACGATTTCAAAAAGGAATGAAAGAGCACTAAATTACCTCTCAGATCACCAAACATCGGCCCAATCCGACACCAAACGAGGGTGTTATGAGCGTCTCCGTTGGATCGCGCGATTTAGAAAGATTAACAATCCAAATTGCAAAATGATGATCGTAGAGTTCCAACATGCTTTTGGGATATCGAACGGTCTCATAATTAGCCAATTCGGGTCCCATTTTGGGAGCTTGTCAAGTTACCATTCCAATGAGCTCAAAATAGTCTAAATTCAGCCACAGAAGAGAGAGTTATGAAAGTTACAATTGGACAAGGAGATGAAGGAAAAATTCATGACCCACGACTGTTATCCACTCACGGATTCCCAAATGGTCTCGGAATAAGGCAATTTTGATCAGGAATGAAAGTGCACTAAATTACCTTTCAGATGACCAAAAATCGACCCAATCTGACCTCAAATGAGGGAGTTATGAGCGTGTATGTTGGATCGTGCGATTTGGAAGATTAACAATCCAAATTGCAAAGTGACGATCAAAGAGTTAGAACGTGCTTTTGGGGTATCGAACGGACTCAGAATTAGACAATTCAGGTCCCATTCGGAAGCTTGTCAAGTTACCATTCCAATGAGCTCAAAATAGTCTAAATTCGAGACCACAGAAGAGAGAATTATGAAAGTTAGAATTGGACAAAAAGATGAAGGAAAAATTCAGGACCCACAACTGTGATCCCACTTACGGATGCCTAAATGGTCTCAGAGCACGACATTTTCAATAAGGAATGAAAGAGCAATAAATTACCTCTAAGATCACCAAACATCGGCCCATTCTGACACCAAACGATGGTGTTATGAGCATCTCCGTTGGATCGCGTGATTTGAAAAGATTAACAATCCAAATTACAAAATGACGATCGAAGTGTTCCAACCAGCTTTTGGGATATCGAACGGTCTCAGAATTAGCCAATTCGGGTCCCATTTGGAAGCTTGTCTAGTTACCATTCTAATGAGCTCAAAATAGTCTAAATTCGCCCACTGAAGAGAGAGTTATGAAAGTTACAATTGGACAAGGAGATGAAGTAAAAATTCAGCACCCGCGACTGTAATCCCACTTACAGATGCCCAAATTGTCTCGAAATACGACGATTTCTATCAGGAATAAAAGTATACTAAATTAGCTTTCAGATGACCAAAAATTGACCCAATCTGACATCAAACGAGGGAGTTACTAGCGTGTATGTTGGATCGTGCAATTTGGAAAGATTAACAATCCAAATTGAAAAGTGACGATCAAAGAGTTCCAACGTGCTTTTGGGATATCGAACGGTCTCAGAATTAGCCAATTCGGGTCCCATTTTGGGAGCTTGTCAAGTTACCATTCCAATGAGCTCAAAATAGTCTAAATTCGACCACTGAAGAGATAGTTATGAAAGTTACAATTGGACAAGGAGATGAAGGAAATATTCATGACCCACGACTGGTATCCCACTTACAGATGCCCAAATGGTCTCGGAATAAGATGATTTCGATCAGGAATGACAGAGCACTAAATTACCTTTCAGATGACCAAAAATCGACCCAATCTGACATCAAATGAGGGAGTTATGAGCGTGTACGTTGGATCGTATGATTTGGAAAGATTAACAATCCAAATTGAAAAGTGACGATCAAATAGTTCCAACGTGCTTTTGGGATATCGAATGGTCTCGGAATTGGCCAATTCAGGTCCCATTTGGAAGCTTGTCAAGTTACCATTCCAATGATCTCAAAATAGTCTAAATTCGACCACTGAAGAGAGAGTTATGAAAGTTAGAATTGGACTAGGAGATGAAGGAAAAATTCAGGACCCATGACTGTGATCCCAGTTACGGATGCCCAAATGGTCTCGGAATATGATGATTTCAAAAAGGAATGAAAGAGCTCTAAATTACCTCTCAGATCACCAAACATCGGCCCAATCCGACACCAAACGAGGGTGTTATGAGCGTATCCGTTGGATCGCGCGATTTGGAAAGATTAACAATCCAAATTGCAAAATGACGATCGAAGTGTTCCAACCAGCTTTTGGGATATCGAATATTCTTAGAATTAGCTAATTCGGGTCCCATTTCGAAGCTTGTCAAGTTACCATTCCAATAAGCTCAAAATAGTCTAAATTCGACCACTGAAGAGAGAGTTATGAAAGTTAGAATTGGACAAGGTGATAAAGGAAAAATTCAGTAGCCACGACAGCGATCCCACTTACGGATGCCCAAATTGTCTCGGAATACGACGATTTCGATCAGGAATGAAAGTGTACTAAATTACCTTTCAGATGACCAAAAATTGACCCAATTCGACATCAAACGAGGAAGTTATGAGCATGTATGTTGGATCATGCGATTTGGAAAGATTAATAATCCAAATTGAAAAGTGACGATCAAAGAGCTCCAACGTGCTTTTGGGATACCGAACGGTCTTGGAATTAGCCAATTCAAGTCCCATTTGGAAGCTTGTCAAGTTACCATTCCAATGATCTCAAAATAGTCTAAATTCGACCACTGAAGAGAGAGTTATGAAAGTTAGAATTGGACAAGGAGATGAAGGAAAAATTCAAGACCCACAACTGCGATCCCACGTACGGATGCCCAAATGGTCATGGAATACGACGATTTCAAAAAGGAATGAAAGAGCAATAAATTACCTCTCAGATCACCAAACATCGGCCCAATCCGACCCCAAACGATGGTGTTATGAACGTCTCCGTTGGATCGCGCGATTTGGAAAGATTAACAATCCAAACTGCAAAATGACGATCGAAGTGTTCCAACCAGCTTTTGGGATATCGAACGGCATCAGAATTAGCAAATTCGGGACCCATTTGGAAGCTTGTCAAGTTACCATTCCACTGAGCTCAAAATAGTCTAAATTCGACCATGGAAGAGAGAGTTATGAAAGTTACAATTGGACAAGGAGATGAAGTAAAAATTCAGGACCCACGACTGCGATCCCACTTATGGATGCCCAAAGCTGAAACAACAGACATAGAATCTGATCAACATTTGTATGTCTTTATGGTGGGATTGCCCAACTCAAAGTTCAGAAATTGTAATGTGAGGATTTTCATGCCCAACTCAAACCTTGTATAAGATGAGATAAAACAGCTAAACTCCAATAGAAGAAATACAATTAAAAGAAAGAAATGATATCGTGTTGCCTAGTAATCATATGAGGAAGCAGCTCTCAAATTGCATATATAACATTATTATATATGCATTGCATGTGCAATTCCCACTAGTAAAAGAAATAAAAACAAAATCCAGCACACAACCATAAAACCACCTGCATTCAACTTCGAAACAGTCTCAATTACCCGTAAACAATATGATATATGAGGAGGCAGCCATGCCAAGGGGTTATTTTACTTATATATCGATCAAAGGGTATACAGTCTTCGATGTGTATACTTTGCAATATATTTGTGTGAGTGCAAATATATTCAATCATCCTGAGGTGCACATAATGATGCATCTTTTCTAACTTCTTTAATGTAGAGTTATCTCTTGTAGCTAATTATCATTATAAATAAAACATTCTAGAGGAGGAACGAATATCTCTCTCTCTCTCTCTCTCTCTCTCTCTCTCTCTCTCTCTCTCTCTTTCTCTCTCTCTCTCTACAATAAAAAATTACAGTAACTGGACGCAACTAAAATAGGTTGAGCAAAACCAGTATCAACTGTCCACATTCAAAAGGCAAAATTACACAGGATGTATGGTATGGATAGTCAAATCACCATGATTTTGAGGCTATGGTCTATCCATGCACTGGACCACCAGATCAAGTCTTAATTACATATACATACACCATGTGTAAGGTGGAGATGGGAGAGAAACAAGCCTCCATCTCCCAGAGGCTCTCGACAACATCTCCAGATTTTCTCAATTAAAAATTAAAAATTAAAATTAAAATTTACAAAATAAAATAAAAATATAAATATAAAAAAATAAAAATAAAAATAAAAAAACACACTCTGAACTCAAACTGCTAAGAAATTTTGGTACCAACAAGAAAAGACTGAAATTCAAAGCCCATTTCGATTTGAGGTATAATACAATGATCAGCCCAAGAATATCTACAGTACATGATATTGGAGCCATCAAGGATACCATGCACTAAAAATCTCCCCAATATCAAGATCATGAGCATTGAATCTTTGCCTATTTTTTAGCAGTGTATGCCACCATAGGTTTTCCTTAACCATTTGTTTACTGGACACCAATTGAAGTGTTGGGATTTTCCCATAGTGGGAGATTTGCACGACAGGCTATCCACTGTAAACACCATCATACCAAAAGTTTTGATCACATGGGCCCATCTAGTACAAACTAAAAAACCAAGCGTAATGCAGATATTTTAGAATCAAGCATTTTACAATACCTCTCCAAATTTTCCTACACGAGTGGAAGATTTTCCACATCTATAAAGGAATTGCAAGATTTTCTATCACAAGATAATTTAAAAACAAAATAAAATAAAAACGACTTGTCCAACATACCACTTGGATCTGTTCCCATCAGCCTCCATGAACGGCCATAGTTTCTCGAAAACCTGCGGGCTGTGGTACGTGGACCCCAGCAGCGGGCGCCGCCTTATGGCGACCCCACCAGGGACCTCGAAATCCAGCGTCCCCATGTACATCAGCATCCCCAAGATGTACATCGGCGGCGCGAAGAGAAGAATGCCACAGCGCCTGAGGACCACCGACAGCAGGACGTAGATGACCCGCTCTGGGACCGACTGCAGCTTCGGCGAGCCACGGCCGGAGCCGATCTTAGACCGTCCGTGGCAGAACCTCGAGGAGGATGGCGGGGATGGGGACGATGTCGGGGATCGAGATATGGAGAAATGAAGGAGAGGGATCGAGAGATCTATGAGAGAGAGAGAGAGAGAGACGAGCGTTTGGGGCTTTGGGGAGCAGCCAGAGGGAGAGGCTTTGCGGGTTTGGGGCGCAGCCAGAGGGAGAATGAGAGATTGGGGATTGGGGAGAGAGGGTTTGAGGTCTGAGACCGAGACCGAGCGGCGATTACGTGGGTCCTTCCGTGGGGTATGGGATTTGGGTGTTTTTTTGGGCGCGGCTCTGTTTTTAAGCGCGCGCCCAAATTTAGGCCGGGGTCTGATATGGCTCTGTGGGCCCACCATGATGCGTGTCAAACATCTACCCCATCAGTCAGATGCACCATTCCATGGTGGGCCCAGAGATTAAAAATCAAATCAATATATGACTTGTGTGAGCCACACCACGTACAAAAGTTGAGAGGGGTTACCCTCCATTAAAACATTCATAATTATTTTTTGGGCCCACCGAGATGTGGTCCACAAATCTAGCTCATCCATTATGTGTGTGCCACTTGGATGAGGGGTCATACCAAGTTTTAGACGCATCCAATTTTCAGGTGGGGCCCACCAAGTACTTTTATATGTTTTAGGCATGTCTTCACATGATTTTAGATGGTATGGCCCACTGAAGTTCCGTATACGGCTGATTTTTGGGATACCCCATAATTTAAAGGGGACCCATCAAATGCATGGTGTTGATGTTTGACACATGTCATGGTGGGGCCCACATAGCTTGATCTCATGGGGACGACATGGATTAAACACCACGGTCAAGCTGTGTGGGCCCCACCATGACATGTGTCAAACATCAACACCGTTCATTTGATGGGCCCCCTTTAAATTATGGGATATCCCAAAAATCAGCCGTATACGGAACTTGGGTGGGCCATACCATCTAAAATCATGTGAAGAAATGCCTAAAACATATAAAAGCACTTGGTGGGGCCCACCTGAAATTTTTATGCATATGAAACTTGGTGTGACTCCTCATCCAAGTGGGACACACATGATGGATGGGCTAGATTTGTGAACCACATCTCAGTAGGCCTAACAAATGATTATGAATATTTTAATGGAGGGTAACCCCTCCCAACTTTTGTATGGGGTGTGGCCCAAAATAAAAGTCACGGATTGACTTGATTTTTAAGCCCTAGGCCCACCATGGAATGGTGCATTTGACTGATGGGGTAGACCACATGAAAACAATAGTGATTGGTTATCCATCATATTCAAATATCAGGTGGACCACACCACATGAAAACAATAGTGATTGGTTATCCATCATTAAAATCATCGTAAGGCCAACTATACTGTTTATTTGACATCCGGTCTGTTTATTAGGTCATACAGGCCTAGATGAAGGGGAAAAACAAAAATCAACTCGATCCAAAACTTTTATAGCCCCCAAAATGTTTTGAACGGTTGACGCTCATTCAACACTGTTTCTTGTAATGTGGTCAATTTCATATTATGATATGCCTCATTTTTTGTCTCATACAATAAAATGATCTTTAAAAATAGATGGACGGCATGGATTAAACACATCATCATGGTGGGGCCCGCAGAGCACCAACCACCAGTCATTGGATGGTGTCAGGGGGAGTAGCCAATCTGTTCCCCTTATTTGTGGTGTGGTCCATTTAATCTTTGGATATGATTCATTTTTTGGAAAATTTTCTAAAATAATTTTGAAAAAGGGATGAAGGCGTGGGTTAATCCCGAATTTTCGGTAAAATTTTCTCAATAATTTCAAAATGCCGATTTTTTTCATCAAAAGCATCATATAATCTTTGGATATGATTCATTTTTTTCAAAAATTTTCTCAAACATTGTTAAAAATTTTCAACTTCTCAATATTCTTTTTCATGTGATATTACAAATCATTTAAATATTACTTTTTAATTATAAAATATTTTGAAATTTTGTGTGCATCCTTTAGCGACGAAAATTTTCATCGCTAAAAGTCTCATCCACGGTTTTTAGCTGCGAAAATATTCGTCGCTAAAAGTTTCGTCGCTAAAAGTGCACTTGTGGCGACGAAATGTTATTTCGTCGCTAAAAGTTTCGTCGCTAAAAACCCTCTTTCTTGTAGTGCCCATTGTTTATCATGATTCGTTTTATCTTCTTTTCGTAAATGTACCCTTCTATCATCAATGGCCTGTTATGTTCTGTTTCACCAATTAAGTCATCATCAGAGAAAGATATTACTGGTAGACAATCCACCTTTTCTTTGCTTCTTTCATTCTTCATTTCTGTCAGTAAAGTTTCTCTCACGTCGTGATCAGACAGTGCTTGAATCAAACTTTGTCAAAACTCTTCTGATAACTTGAGCGCATCATAAATACTTAAACGTGCAGATATACCTATCAAATGACTAACTACATCGTAAGCCACTTTTGCCGCTGTACCTCCATTTCTACTTCTATCTTCAATGTTCTATCTTTCAGTCACTTCTTTCCTTATAATTTCTGCTTTTTGCTTTACCGGACTTGTTATCTGCTTCCCCGATCGCAACGTAATCATTGTCGCATTTCTTATCGGCCTTCGGTCTCCCTTCTCTTTCATTCCTCGAGTCTTTTCTTGAATTGACAATACATTTACTGTCGCCCTTGTATTCTTTCATTTGCTTTCGCTGGTTATGATATCACCTCTATTTATCATTCGCTGTATGATGCACTTTAACGTGTAACAATTTTCCGTCGAATGTCCCACTAAGCGATGATAACGGCAAAAGTTTCTTTCCCGAGTCCTCGTTACATCTTCAGGGCGTTTCGGTTCCGGTAATTCCAGGGTACCTGCTTTTAACAATTGTTGCATCATGGGCACCACGTCCTCTTTGTCAAACTCAAATCCTTCATGAGAATCAAGCATTCTAAGCTTTTTTTCACTGTATCTGTCCCTTGATTGATTCCAATTTTCTCTTCCTTCCGGCCTTTTGTCTCTTGAGCCCTTCGCCTTTGATTCTTCTTATCCCGATCGATGGTGTTGACGGTTGTCCTGCCAGCTATTCTTCTGACAGTTTCATAATGAAATGCTGGCATCTTACGAGTCATTAATTCCAATGCATGGGCTTTGGTAGCCAAATCGCGAAAGGTTCCGATATCGGCGCTGGTGAGTCCGAACGCAATTCCTGTCTCCATAGAGTTCAGACACATTTTGATTTGTTCCTTTTCTTCCGGCAACTGCCTACACGATGCCCCCAATGTCTTCCATCTGTCTATGAATTTTTCAACTGGTTCTCCTTCCCGCTGTCGTACTGAAGCTAATTCTGTGATGCTAACATCGCGTTCTGACGATAAGAAGTTTGACATGAAAGCATCTTGCATTTCTTCCCATGTGCGTATAGATCCTAGTGCCAAATTTGAATACCACCTGAAAGCTTTACTTGTCAATGATGATCCAAATAAGCGTAAACAGTATTGAGGTATCGTGGAGAAATTTCTCATGTTGGTGATGAAATGCATCAGGTGTTCTTCTGGTGATCCTTCCCCATTAAATTTCTGAAAATCTGGATGCTTAAAATTGGCTGGAAACGGAACATCCTCTACCTCTCTCGGGTAGGGTGTTCGGTATCTGAAACGGCCGGTATTCGCGATCCTATCTCCTGCGACCGTGAGCCTTCAGGTTGGTTCTCTTGTCCATTTGTTGCTCCTATCATGGATGGAGCCACTATCTGGGCTACATTATGTGCCAGAGTTGCCAGAGCTTCTCTGAGGTTCCGGCATTCATCCATTAGCACTCTTTGTGCCTCTGCCATTTGATCAACACGTTCTTCAGTAGATGGCCTATTTCCTTGACCCGTCTCTGCCATATATACTGCGGCCTCTTGACTATTTGTCGAAGATATTTTTTGAGTAGAACGAGAGTATGTTGACGTAACAGGAATTATAAAGAGGGGAGAAATTGGAGTCTCGTTTGACTCTTGTGTACTTCCTGTGCTTTTAACCGATCGAGGTGATACAGTTATGGGCAAGCTTGTTTGAGGTGACACAGGCATCGATGATCCTATCATCAGTGCTTTGCCTTTTCTGCGATTCTGTCCATTTGGTCTTTGGAGCGACCAAAGCTGGAAAATCGTGCGACGAGAACTGCGAAGCAGCTTGTTCAGGATAAATCGCCGGAGGAGCGAGCTCGGGTTTTCTTCTAGCTATACTACGCGTGATCGGTCCGTCAGCTCTTGGTACAAGTAATTTCGCCTTGTGGTTCTTTAAGGTCTTTGCTTTTGTTTTCTTGGACAAGACCAAAGTCTAGTTCTCATCACTTTCTTGTGGTTGGGGTGAGACGGAAATAACTCCCACTGTTACTTGAGTCGCTTTGCGCCTGCTTGTAGTGCTTGCTTTCGTATGCTCAGGAGTTTGGCTCGGCGCATATTCAATTACAAATCCAGTAGCGGTGAATCGGAAGTTCACTTTTCTCACAACGTTAGCCATTAGCAATATTATGTGATTGAATTTGGGTACCTTCAATAACAAAACATTCATGAAATTAGTATGTGAAAGACTAAGTAAACTATCTTAGAGATGAAGGGGAGGATGTTCCCACTAAGAGTCGCCATTTTGGCGTCTACCAGACGCCAAAAACAGTAATGAGAGTCTTGCAACTTTTCCAATGTTAGTGTTAAATAAGATATAATTCCCCAGTAGAGTCACCATTTTGTTTCGACAAGAAAACAAAAGTATTTGATTTGGGAATTATCTTATTCAAATATAACAATGAAATAGTTACAGAAACAATCATCACACTTTATTGATTCTGAATTCATTTACGTCCTCAGGTATCCCTTGATTCTAAAATAGTTTACAAAGAATTCATCGCAAGTTACAATTATAACGGTTGAATATAAATTTCGACAGCATAACAGCGCTGATTTCAATCATCTCCTATGACTTAGGAGGAATAGACAAGTCAACTAATTAATCTTCAAGAGAATAGAGATTTCGGCAGCATTTCAGTGCTATTCTGGTCATCTCCTGAAACTCAGGAGGAATACGCCTTTTCGTCGATGATTCTTCCCTTCCTCCGGAACAAGAAAACTTGAAGATTTGAAGACTCTAGCCATTCCTGCAGCATATCAGCCCATTGCTGTTATAGACTGTCCAACAGTCGGTTTGCGCGAGTCCGCGCAAACTACATGCTTTGCGCAGGTCCGCGCAAACTACAGGAGCCCAATGCTCCTTTGCGCCAGTCCGCGCAAACTATCTGAGCCCAATGCTCATCTGCACCTTCTGTCTTCTTCTTCATCTTTCTTCCACTCTGAAATCTTCCAACCCCTTTTGAGAGGAAGAATGGGGTATTTATAGACATCCTTACTGGTGTGAATCTCTATTCTGATCGATGTGGGACAAAATAACATCCAGCCATTTTTATAACTTTGCAAAACACTTTGCACGGACTCGCGCAAATGACATGCTTTGCGCGGTCTCGCGCAATCTATTATTGCCGCGCAATCTGTCTTTACTGATCAACCTGCGCAACCCATTTACTTTGCGCGATCCAGCGCAATCTATTGACTTTGCGCAGACCCGCGCAAAGTCATCTTCAAACTGATTTCTTTGATCTTCAAACTAATTTTCTTGATCTTTCCTTTCTTCAGTTCTTTGCTTATTTTTATGCCTCAACAGAGCTCAAAATAGTCTAAATTCGACCATTGAAGAGAGAGTTATGAAGGTAACAATTGGAAAAGGAGATGAACGAAAAATTCAGGACCCATGACTGTGATCCCACTTACGGATGTCCAAATGGTCTCAGAATATGACGATTTCAATAAGGAATGAAAGAGCACTAAATTACCTCTCAGATCACCAAAATCGGCCCAATCCAACACCAAACGAGGGTGTTATGAGCGTCTCCGTTGGATCGCGCGATTTGGAAAGATTAACAATCCAAATTGCAAAATGACGATCGAAGAGTTCCAACGTGCTTTTGGGATATCGAATGGTCTCAGAATTAGCCAATTTGGGTCCCATTTGGAAGCTTGTCTAGTTACCATTCCAATGAGCTCAAAATAGTCTAAATTCGACCACTGTAGATAGAGTTATGAAAGCTAAAATTAGACAAGGAGATGAAGGAAAAATTCAGGACCCATGACTGTGATCCCACTTACGAATGCCCAAATGATCTCGGAATACGATGATTTCAATAAGGAATGAAAGAGCACTAAATTACCTCTCAGATCACCAAACATCGGCCTAATCTGACACCAAGCGAGGGTGTTATGAGCGTCTCTGTTGGATCGCGCGATTTGGAAATATTACCTTTCCAAATTACAAAATGACGATCGAAGTGTTCCAACCAGCTTTTGGGATATCGAACGGTCTCAGAATTAGCCAATTCGTGTCCCATTTGGAAGCTTATTAAGTTACCATTCCAATGATCTCAAAATAGTCCTAATTCGACCACTGAAGAGAGAGTTATGAAAGTTACAAATGGACAACGAGATGAAGGAAAAATTCAGGACCCACAACTGCGATCCACTATCGAATGCCCAAATGGTCTCGGAATACGACGGTTTAGATCAGGAATGAAAGTGTACTAAATTACCTTTCAGATGACCTAAAATTGACCCAATCCGACATCAAACGAGGGAGTTATGAGCGTGTACGTTGGATCGTGCGATTTGGAAAGATTAACAATCCAAATTGAAAAGTGACGATCAAAGAGTTCCAACGTGCTTTTGGGATATCGAACGGTCTCAGAATTTGCCAATTTGGGTCCCATTTGGAAGCTTGTCAAGTTACCTTTCAAATGAGCTCAGAATAGTCTAAATTCGACCACCGAAGAGAGAGTTACGAAAGTTAGAATTGGACAAGGAGATGAAGGAAAAGTTCATGACCCGTGACTGCGATCCCACTTACGGATGCCCAAATGGTCTCGGAATACGACGATTTCGATCAGGAATGAAAGAGCACTAAATTACCTCTTAGATCACCAAACATCGGCCCAATCAGACACCGAACGAGGGTGTTATGAGCATCTCCGTTGGATTGCGCGATTTGGAAAGATTAACAATCCAAATTGCAAAATGACGATCGAAGAGTTCCAACTTACTTTTAGGATATTGAACGGTCTCAGAATTACCTAATTATGGTCTTATCTGGAAGCTTGTCAAGTTACCATTCCAATGATCTCAAAATAGTCTAAATTCGACCATTGAAGAGAGAGTTATGAAGGTTACAATTGGAAAAGGAGATGAACGAAAAATTCATGACCCATGACTGTGATCCCACTTATGGATGTCCAAATGGTCTTAGAATATGACGATTTCAATAAGGAATGAAAGAGCACTAAATTACCTCTCAGATCACCAAACATCGGCCCAATCCAACACCAAACGAGGGTGTTATGAGCGTCTCCGTTGGATCGCGCGATTTGGAAAGATTAACAATCCAAATTGCAAAATGACGATCGAAGAGTTCCAATGTGCTTTTGGGATATCGAACGGTCTCAGAATTAGCCAATTTGGGTCCCATTTGGAAGCTTGTCTAGTTACCATTGCAATGAGCTCAAAATAGTCTAAATTCGACCACTGTAGATAGAGTTATGAAAGCTAAAATTAGACAAGGAGATGAAGGAAAAATTCAGGACCCATGACTGTGATCCCACTTACGAATGCCCAAATGGTCTTGGAATACGACCATTTCAATAAGGAATGAAAGAGCACAAAATTACCTCTCAGATCACCAAACATCGGCCTAATCTGACACCAAGCGAGGGTGTTCTGAGTGTCTCCGTTGGATCGCGCGATTTGGAAATATTAACATTCCAAATTACAAAATGACGATAGAAGTGTTCCAACCAGCTTTTGGGATATCAAACGGTCTCAAAATTAGCCAATTCGGGTCCCATTTGGAAGCTTATCAAGTTACCATTCCAATGAGCTCAAAATTGTCCTAATTCGACCACTGAAGAGAGAGTTATGAAATTTACAAATGGACAAGGAGATGAAGGAAAAATTCAGGACCCACGACTGCGATCCACTATCGAATGCCCAAATGGTCTCGGAATATGACGATTTAGATCAGGAATGAAAGTGTAATAAATTACCTTTCAGATGACCTAAAATTGACCCAATCCAAATTGCAAAATGACGATCGAAGAGTTCCAACTTGCTTTTAGGATATTGAACGGTCTCAGAATTATCCAATTATGGTCTTATCTGGAAGCTTGTCAAGTTACCATTCCAGAATGCCCAAATAGTCTAATTTCGACCATTGAAGAGAGAGTTATGAAGGTTACAATTGGAAAAGGAGATGAACGAAAAATTCAGGACCCATGAC
Organism: Magnolia officinalis; assembly: GCA_021015155.1. Lineage (NCBI taxonomy): Eukaryota > Viridiplantae > Streptophyta > Magnoliopsida > Magnoliales > Magnoliaceae > Magnolia > Magnolia officinalis. The sequence goes on from JAJHSJ010000010.1 coordinate 34,100,092, forward strand.
TGTGATCCCACTTACGGATGCCCAAATGGTCTCGGAATAAGACGATTTCAATAAGGAATGAAAGAGCACTAAATTACCTCTCAGATCACCAAACATCGGCCCAATCCCACACCAAATGAGGGAGTTATGAGCGTCTCCGTTGGATCGCACGATTTAGAAAGATTAACAATCCAAATTGTAACATGACGATCGAAGAGTTCCAACGTGCTTTTCAGGTGTCGAATGGTTTCAGAATTAGCCAATTCTGGTCACATTTGGAAGCTTGTCAAGTTACCATTCCAAAGAGCTCAAAATAGTCTAAATTCAACCACTGAAGAGAGATTTATGAAAGTTGCAATTGGACAAGGAGATGAAGGAAAAATTCAGGACCCACGACTGCGATCCCACTTACGGATGGCCAAATGGTTGCGGAATATGACAATTTCGATCAGGATTGAATATGTACTAAATTACCTTTCATATGACCAAAAATTGACCCAATCCGACATCAAATGAGGGAGTTATGAACGTGTACATTGGATCGTACGATTTGGAAAGATTAACAATCCAAATTGCAAAGTGACGATCAAAGAGTTCCAACGTGCTTTTGGGATATCGAACGGTCTCAGAATTAGCCAATTCAGGTCCCATTTGGAAGCTTGTCAAGTTACCATTCCAATGAGCTCAAAATACTCTAAATTCGACCACTGAAGAGAGATTTATGAAAGTTAGAATTGGACAAGGAGATGAAGGAAAAATTCAGGACCCACGACAACGATCCCACTTACGGATGCCCAAATGGTCATGGAATACGACGATTTCAAAAAGGAATGAAAGAGCACTAAATTACCTCTCAGATCACCCAACTTCGGCCCAATCCGACACCAAATGAGGGTGTTATGAGCGTCTCTGTTGGATCACGCGATTTGGAAAGATTAACAATCCAAATTGCAAAATGACGATCTAAGAATTCCAACGTACTTTTGGGATATCGAACATTCTCAGAATTAGCCAATTTGGGTCCCAATTCGAAGCTTGTCAAGTTACCATTCCAATGATCTCAAAATAGTCTAAATTCGACCACTGATGATAGAGTTATGAAAGTTAAAATTGGACAAGGAGATGAAGGAAAAATTTAGGACCCACGACTGCGATTCCACTTACGGATGTCCAAATGGTCTCGAAATATGACAGTTTTGATCAAGTATGAAAGAGCAATAAATTCCCTTTCAGATTACCAAAAATTGACCCAATCCGACATCAAACGAGGGAGTTATGAGCGTGTACATTGGATCGTACGATTTGGAAAGATTAACAATCCAAATTACAAAGTGACGATGAAAGAGTTCCAACAAGCTTTTGGGATATCGAACGGTCTAAGAATTAGCCAATTCAGGTCCCATTTGGAAGCTTGACAAGTTACCATTCCAATGAGCTCAAAATAGTCTAAATTCGACCACAAAAGAGAGAGTTATGAAAGTTAGAATTGGAAAAGGAGATGAAGGAAAAATTTAGGACACATGACTGTGATCCCACTTACGGATGCCCAGATGGTCTCGGAATACGACGATTTCAATAAGGAATGAAAGAGCACTAAATTACCTCTCAGATCACCAAACATCGTCCCAATCCGACACCAAACGAGGGAGTTATGAGCGTCTCGGTTGGATCGCACGATTTGGAAAATTTAACAATCCAAATTGTAAAATGACGATCGAAGAGTTCCAACATGCTTTTGGGGTGTCGAATGGTTTCATAATTTGCTAATTCGGGTCCCATTTGGAAGCTTGTCAAGTTACCATTCCAATGAGCTCAAAATAGTCTAAATTTGAACACTAAAGAGAGAGTTATGAAGGTTATTATTGGACAAGTAGATGAAGGAAAAATTCAGGACCCACGACTGTGATCTTACTTACAGATTTCCAAATTGTCTCGGAATACGACGATTTCCATCAAGAATGAAATACCGATAAATTACCTCTTAGATCACCAAACATCGGCCTAATCCGACACCAAACAATGGTGTTCGGGAGCGTCTCCGTTGGATCACACGATTTGGAAAATTTAACAATCCAAATTGTAAAATGACGATCGAAGAGTTCCAACGTGCTTTTGGGGTGTTGAATGGTTTCATAATTAGCCAATTCGGGTCCCATTTGGAAGCTTGTCAAGTTACCATTCCAATGAGCTCAAAACAGTCTAAATTTGAACACTAAAGAGAGAGTTATGAAGGTTATTATTGGACAAGTAGATGAAGGAAAAATTCAGGACCCACGACTGTGATCTTACTTATGGATTCCCAAATTGTCTCGGAATACGACGATTTCAATCAAGAATGAAAGACCAATAAATTACCTCTTTAATCACCAAACATTGGCCCAATCCAACACCAAACGATGGTGTTATGAGCGTCTCCGCTGGATCGCGCGATTTGGAAAGATTAACAATCCAAATTGTAAAATGATGATTGAAGAGTTCCAACGTGCTTTTGGGATATCGAACGGTCTCAGTATTAGCCAATTCGTGTCCCATTTTGGAAGCCTGTCAAGTTACCATTCCAATTAGCTCAAAATAGTCTAAATTCAACCACTGAAGAGAGTGTTATGGAAGTTACAATTGGACAACGAGATGAAGGAAAAATTCATGACCCACGACTGCTATCCCAATTACATATGCCCAAATGGTCTCAGAATACGACGATTTTGTTCAGGAATGAAAGAGCACTAAATTACCTTTCCGATGACCAAAAATTGACCCAATCCGACATCTAATGACGGAGTTATGAGCGTGTACGTTGGATCGTGCGATTTGGAAATGTTAACAATCCAAATTGCAAACTGACGATCAAAGAGTTCCAACAAGCTTTTGGAATATCGAACGGTCTTGGAATTAGCCAATTCAGGTCCCATTTGGAAGCTTGTCAAGTTGCCATTCCAATGAGCTCAAAATAGTCTAAATTAGACCACTGATGAGAGAGTTATGAAAGTTAGAATTGGACAAAAAGATGAAGGAAAAGTTCAGGACCCACGACTGTGATCCCTCTTACGGATGCCAAAATGGTCTCAGAATACGACGATTTCAATAAGAAATGAAAGAGCACTAAATTACCTCTCAGATCACCAAACATCGGCCCAATCCGACACCAAACTAGGGTGTTATGAGAATCTTCGTTGGATTGTGCGATTTGAAAAGATTAACAATCCAAATGGCAAAATGACGATCGACGAGTTCCAACTTACTTTCGGGATATTGAACGCTCTCAGAATTATCTAATTCTGGTCTCATGTGGAAGCTTGTCAAGTTACCATTCCAATGAGCTCAAAATATTCTAAATTCGACCACTGAAGAGAGAGTTATGAAGGTTACAATTGGAAAAGGAGATGAAGGAAAAATTCAGGACCCACGACTGCGATCCAACTTATGGTCTCTGAATATGATGATTTCAATCCGGAATGAAAGATCACTAAATTATCTCTCAGATCACCAAACATCGGCCCATTCCGACACCAAACGAGGGTGTTATGAGCGTCTCCGTTGGATCGCGCGATTTGGAAAGATTAACAATCCAAATTGCAAAATGAAGATCGAAGTGTTCCAACCAGCTTTTGGGATATCGAACGGTCTCAGAATTAGCCAATTCGGGTCCCATTTGGAAGCTTGTCAAGTTACCATTCCAATGAGCTCAAAATAGTCTAAATTCGACCACTGAAGAGAGAATTATGAAAGTTACAATTGGACAAGGAGATGAAGGAAAAATTCAGGACCCACGACTGCGATCCACTATCGAATGCACAAATGGTCTCGGAATACAACGATTTTGATCAGGAATGAAAGTGTACTAAATTACCTTTCAGATGACCAAAAATTGACCCAATCCGACATCAAACGAGGGAGTTATGAAAGTTTACGTTGGATCGTGCGATTTGGAAAGATTAACAATCCAAATTGCAAAGTGACAATCAAAGAGTTCCAATAAGCTTTTGGGATATCGAACGGTCTCAGAATTAGCCAATTCAGGTCCCATTTGGATCCTTGTCAAGTTACCATTCCAATGAGCTCAAAATAGTCTAAATTTGACAAATGAAGAGAGAGTTATGAAAGTTAGAATTGGACAAGGAGATGAAGGAAAAATTCAGGACCCACAACTGCGATCGCACTTACGGATGCCCAAATGGTCACGGAATATGACGATTTCAAAAAGGAATGAAAGAGCACTAAATTACCTCTCAGATCAAAAAACATTGGCCCAATCCGACACCAAACAAGGGTTTTATGAGCATTTCCGTTGGATTCTGCGATTTGGAAAGATTAACAATCCAAATTGTAAAATGATGATCGAAGAGTTCCAACGTGCTTTATGGATATCGAATGGTCTCAGAATTATTCAATTCTGGTCTCATCTGGAAGCTTGTCAAGTTACCATTCCAATGAGCTCAGAATAGTCTAAATTCGACCATTGAAGAGAGAGTTATTGTAACGCCCTGAAATTCGGGGGTCGGGTATAAACTCAACTCCCGAGTTCCAACGCATCATTTATGCAACATACACAATGCTGGTTAAATGTTGTCTGAGTTAGCGTAATAAACATGAATGAGATTATACCAAAACAGTAATTCATACTCCAGTTCAATTGTATAATGGCAAGCGGAAGACTGAAATTTTATATTCAAGTATGTAAAGTAACAAAATTTTCTGAACTCCAGAGTATGAGTACTGGCTGAGTACCAATATACATGTATTGTTTCTAAGTCAAAAACCAAAATACAATCCTCAAGAGAGGCCCTAAAAATCCCGCGATGCAGCCGGCCTAAGCAAAGCCGTCAGAGTACTGCATGAAGGAGAACTCTTCCTGGTCCTCATCAAAGTCGGGCTCCGGCTCCTGAACTAAGGCGCCATCTACACCTGCGACAGAGTCTGGTGGGTGTTGCAAACACCATCCCGTAACGTGGGAGTAAGTAGCTAACTCAGTGGAACAATAAAGCATAAGTTAACATGTTATCAAATCAATCAAGTAGTAATGATAAAGCAGTACAAATCGAGCATTTCTAACTACTCTTGTTAAGTGCAAAAATGATATGACATGATGCTGTATGCCCTTGCCAAACCACCCTCAAGCGACATCATCTTACGTTCGCGAATGCTTAACTCCCTCAGTGCGCCACATCTACAAAGCACATGCGGTGCGATGATGCTCATGATTACCAGGTTATTATTAGTCCATTTCAATCAGCAGTATTGGGAAACTAAGGTACCTCCCTTGTATCATTCCCCAAACATGATCCATTCTAGGGTCGTCAATCCTAGATAATCTCATACGATATTATGGTTTGAGAAGCGTAGTGAAGGCATCGCAAAGGGCTCATCACCCGTCAGCGCGGATACAGATCTCACCGTATGCGGCTCAATTGCTAGCCGTCAGCTCGAGTACAGGTCTCACCGTACTCGGCTCAATCACTAGCCATCAGCTCAAGTACAGGTCTCACCGTACTCGGCTCAACTCACACTCTAGTTGCTGTGAAAGACTCGTGGCCAATCACAGACCCTTGGAGTATACTCGATGATACTACGGAGGACTCGTCGCCCGTCAGCACGAGCACAGATCTCACCGTACTCGGCTCTCGCCAAAGTATCGACAGCTCGAATACAGTGTCCCATACCACCGTATTCGGCTCACGAGTTAGTTGCGCAATGGTCACTACGGGGAGGCACATGGCCCCAGCGTAGGCCGACAGCTCGACCACGGTGTCCCATACCACCATGCCCGGCTCATGCGACTTAGCGGATCTAGGTACCATGGTTAAACGGGGATCGCCACTGGTAAGTTTGGTACCCTAGGTTCAAGCAGTAGCGACCAAACAGGGTGAACACACAGATACACTTCGATTTAGTTGACGAGCCTGACTAGCTCGAGCGCACCACAAGTTGAGCGATATGGAGCGCAAAAGCACTCCGTGTGGCCAACCACTATCGTCAACCGAAGTACGACTCGGGTTCGCCAGACACGTCCTTTGTGGCGACATGAATCTCAGCCACAATCGCAAGTCTGGTACCGAATGTTTGGACTATATACATAGTCCCAAACTCAAACAGTTTTCATCGTTAGCATGTGAAGTAAAGCATGATAAACAAGCAATACAAGCATGTTAGTAGGCATGTTATAAAGCATGAAATAAAACATGAAGTAAAGCATGTTACAAAGCATGTTGTAAAGCATGTTGTGAAGCATGTAGTAAGGCACTATCCACATAGGGATACAATTACATACACATTACAGGTGAGTGGTTCTAGAGAACCACCGCATGGAGGGAAACCTACATGTCTCTAAGGGAGTCGGGAATCCCATATCAGCACCTCTCTAAGGCACTAGGACGTGATCATTTACACACACGAGCATTTACACAAAAACTTAGAATACACTATCTCAACATACATGACGTATGTTAACAAAGTACGTGTTAGGGCTGTCCCTACGCCGCGTGAGTATTTTACCCATGTATCTCATAATCATACAACAAATAATCATTACAATTACATTTCCAAAATCCACACATATGCAGTATTTCTAGAATACACAATTTCAACATACAAGGCATTTACACACGAACATGTATTTCGGCGATTCCTTTCGCCAAACTAGTATTTTATCCATATGTTATATAATCATACATTAAATAAACATGTCAACCATTTTCCCAAGAAAAATACGTATACGGTATTTCTACGTATATCTAGAATATGTGAAATTCCATATTCTACAACGTTAATCGAAACAGGAAACGGAAAGCACTTTGTACATGTGCATTTACACGCAGATCATGAATCTATCATTATCTGACATTGAAAGCGTTGAAAAACGTAACTTATACATTTAAAGTCCTCACCTCAGCCCTTGGAACTCCAACAAATCAGCAAGGGTATTGGAGCTTCCGTATACGGGAGTTTCCTAGCCTAAAGAGCGTAACCGATTAGCTTTTTCATAACCTACCACTATCCAACCTCAAATCAGACCTAGGGTTAGGGTTTCTTACCTTCAAATGGGATGGACACCGCCGGGAAAACACCTGGAATAAGGTGGTGTAGGCCGTGTGATGAGTGGAAGCAGCAGGAGGAAGATCGGCTACGAACTCGAAGCCCTTCTCTCTCTTTTCTCTCTCTCTCTCTAAGGGTTTGCTCCCAAATTCGTATGGCTGTGAGAGGGGCTGTTCTAAGCCCCTTTTATAGCCAAAATCATGTCCAAAATAGACTCAGGTTCAAGGGTGGCTGCATGTATAGGCAGTTCGCCACTTTCCAAGCTCAAAAGGGATGTTCTGGTGGCCCTCCTTGAGCCAAACGTCAGACTTAAGCTCACCATCTATGGATCTACGTGGGATTACGTTTTCGACTCGATCGGATTCCCAGATCGCACGTGGCGGACCACTTTCAGTTCAACGGTCAGTGGGCCACGATCAGAAATTCTAAGTACATGTAAATGTTCCTGAAATTTTTCTTAATCCGAGGGTGTAATTTGGTCTGATTCCGACGGTCAGGTTGCTTAATACTGACGCGCAACCGAATGATGCCAGATCACTATTCCAGATATTTATTTTGGGATGGAATTTATGTTTTTCACACTCCCTCGCTCCGGATCGAAAAGAATGGCCGTGGGACATCGGAATCATCTGATTTTTGAGATGATTGTCAAGCCCAGTGGGGCGGTCCTGGTTCCTTAGCTTCGTGTTAATCGGACTCCCGATGTGCGATCTAGACCCAATACGAAGTTTCGTTTCATTCCCGAGAGCAGCCGGGTAATGAGTTTGGCTCTAGACTTTAGGGTAACCTAGAGTCACTAATTCTGCAAGTTTTGGGTCTTGCAGATCGTATTTAAAGCGATCCCAACGGATTTCATGGCTAACCGAGTTTAGTACTTAGTTAACTTTGTTAAATTTCTAAAGGATTTAATTCTACGTGATTTCTGGTCGAGGTGGTACTTGACCCAATGTACGGAAATTTACAGGTCGTTACAGTTATGAAGGTAACAATTGGAAAAGGAGATGAAGGAAAATTTCTGGATCCACGACAGCGATCCAAGTTATGGATTCCCAAATTGTCTCTAAATACGATGATTTCAATATGGAATGAAAGAGCACTAAATTACTTCTTAGATGACCAAACATTGGCCCAATCTCAAAACAAACGAGGGTGTTATGAGCGTCTCCGTTGGATCGCGTGATTTGGAAAGATTAACAATCCAAATTGTAAAATGACGATAGAACTGTTCCAACCAGCTTTTGGGATATCGAACGGTCTCAGAATTAGCTAATTCGGGTCCCATTTGGAAGCTTGTTAAGTTTCCATTCCAATGAGCTCAAAATAGCTTAATTCGACCACTGAAGAGAGAGTTATGAAAGTTACGATTGGACAAGGAGATGAAGCAAAAATTCAGGACCCACGACTGCGATCCCACTATCGGATGCCCAAATGGTCTCGGAATACGACGATTTAGATCAAGAATGAAAGTGTACTAAATTATCTTTCAGATGACCAAAAATTGGCCCAATCCGACATCAAACGAGGGAGTTAAGATCGTGTACGTTAGATCGTGCGATTTGGAAAGATTAACAATCCAAATTGCAAAGTGACAATCAAAGTGTTCCAACGTTCTTTTGGGATATCGAACGGTCTCAGAATTAGTCAATTCAGGTCTCATTTGGAAGCTTGTCAAGTTACCATTCCAATGAGCTCAAAATAGTCTAAATTCGACCACTGAAAAGAAAGTTATGAAAGTTAGAATTGGACAAGGAGATGAAGGAAAAATTCCTGACCCACGACTGCGATCCCACTTACGGATGCCCAAATGGTCTCGGAATACGACGATTTCGTTCAGGAATGAAAGAGCACTAAATTACCTTTCAGATGACCAAAAATCGACCCAATCCGACATCAAATGACGGAGTTATGAGCGTGTACGTTGGATCGTGCGATTTGGAAAGGTTAACAATCCAAATTGCAAACTGACGATCAAAGAGTTCCAACAAGCTTTTGGGATTTCGAATGGTCTCAGATTTAGCCAATTCAGGTACCATTTCAAAGTTTGTCAAGTTACCATTCCGATGAGCTCAAAATAGTCTAAATTCGACCACTGAAGAGAGAGTTATGAAAGTTAGAATTGGACAAAAAGATGAAGGAAAAATTCAGGACCCACGACTGTGATCCCACTTACGGATGCCAAAATGGTCTCAGAATATGATGATTTCAATAAGGAATGAAAGAGCACTAAATTACCTCTCAGATCACCAAATATCGGCCCAATCCGACACCAAACGAGGGTGTTATGAGCATCTCCGTTAGATTGCGCGATTTGGAAGGATTAACAATCCAAATTGTAAAATGACGATCGAAAAGTTCCAAATTGCTTTTAGGATATTGAACGGTCTCAGAATTACCCAATTCTGGTCTTATCTGGAAGCTTGTCAAGTTACCATTCCAATGACCTAAAAATAGTCTAAATTCGACCATTGAAGAGAGAGTTATGATGGTTACAATTGGACAAGGAGATGAAGGAAAAATTCAGGACCCACGACTGCGATTCCACTTACGGACGTCCAAATGGTCTCGGAATACGACGATTTCGATCAGGAATGAAAGAGCACTAAATTACCTTTCAGATGACCAAAAATTGTCCCAAGCCGCCGTCAAACGAGGGAGTTATGAGCGTGTACATTGGAACGTACGATTTGGAAAGATTAACAATCGAAATTACAATGTGACGATCAAAGACTTCCAACGAGCTTTTGGGATATCGAACGGTCTTTAGCCAATTCAGGTCCCATTTGAAAGCTTGTCAAGTTACCATTCCAATGAGCTCAAAATAGTCTAAATTCGACCACTAAAGATAGAGTTATGAAAGTTAGAATTGGACAAAGAGATGAAGGAAAAATTCTGGACCCATGACTATGATCCTACTTACGAATGCCCAAATGGTCTCAGAATACGACGATTTCAATAAGGAATGAAAGAGCACTAAATTACCACTCAGATCACCAAACATCGGCCCAATCCGACACCAAACGAGGGAGTTATGAGCATCTCCGTTGGATAGCTCGATTTGGAAAGATTAACAATCCAAATTTCAAAATGACGATCGAAGAGTTCCAACGTGCTTTTGGGGTGTCGAATGGTTTCAGAATTAGCCAATTCGGGTCCCATTTGGAAGCTTGTCAAGTTACCATTCCAATGAGCTCAAAATAGTCTAAATTTGAACACTAAAGAGAGAGTTATGAAGGTTATTATTGGACAATTAGATGAAGGAAAAATTCAGGACCCACGATTATGATCTCACTTACGGATTCCCGAATTGTCTCGGAATACGACGATTTCAATCAGGAATGAAAGAGAAATAAATTACCTCTTATATCACCAAACATCGGCCCAATCCGAGACCAAATGATGGTGTTATGAGCATCTCCGTTGGATCGCGCGATTTGGAAAGATTAACAATCCAAATTGCAAAATGACGATCGAAGTGTTCCAACCAGCTTTTGGGATATCGAACGGTCTCAGAATTAGCCAATTCGAGTCCCATTTGGAAGCTTGTCAAGTTACCATTCCAATGAGCTCAAAATAGTCTAAATTCGACCACTGAAGAGAGAATTATGAAAGTTACAATTGGACAAGGAGATGAAGGAAAAATTCAGGACCCACGACTGCGATCCACTATCGAATGCCCAAATGGTCTCGGAATACGACGATTTTGATCAGGAATGAAAGTGTACTAAATTACCTTTCAGATGACCAAAAATTGACCCAATCCGACATCAAACGAGGGAGTTATGAAAGTGTACGTTGGATCGTGCGATTTGGAAAGATTAACAATCCAAATTGTAAAATGACGATCGAACTGTTCCAACCAGCTTTTGGGATATCGAACGGTCTCAGAATTAGCTAATTCGGGTCTCATTTGGAAGCTTGTCAAGTTTCCATTCCAATGAGCTCAAAATAGCCCTAATTCGACCACTAGAGAGAGAGTTATGAAAGTTACGATTGGACAAGGAGATGAAGCAAAAATTCAGGACCCACGACTGCGATCCCACTACCGGATGCCCAAATGGTCTCGGAGTACGACGATTTAGATCAGGAATGAAAGTGTACTAAATTACCTTTCAGATGACCAAAAATTGACCCAATCCGACATCAAACGAGGGAGTTAAGATCGTGTACGTTAGATCGTGCGATTTGGAAAGATTAACAATCCAAATTGCAAAGTGACGATCAAAGTGTTCCAACGTTCTTTTGGGATATCGAACGGTCTCATAATTAGTCAATTCAGGTCTCATTTGGAAGCTTGTCAAGTTACCATTCCAATGAGCTCAAAATAGTCTAAATTCGACCACTGAAAAGAAAGTTATGAAAGTTAGAATTGGACAAGGAGATGAAGGAAAAATTCCTGACCCACGACTGCGATCCCACTTACGGATGCCCAAATGGTTTCGGAATACGACGATTTCATTCAGGAATGAAAGAGCACTAAATTACCTTTCAGATGACCAAAAATCGACCCAATCCGACATCAAATGACGGAGTTATGAGCGTGTACGTTGGATCGTGCGATTTGGAAAGGTTAACAATCCAAATTGCAAACTGACGATCAAAGAGTTCCAACAAGCTTTTGGGATTTCGAACGGTCTCAGATTTAGCCAATTCAGGTACCATTTCAAAGTTTGTCAAGTTACCATTCCGATGAGCTCAAAATAGTCTAAATTCGACCACTGAAGAGAGAGTTATGAAAGTTAGAATTGGACAAAAAGATTGTAACGCCCTGAAATTCGGGGGTCGAGTATAAACTCAACTCCCGAGTTCCAACGCATCACTTATGCAACATACACAATGCTGGTTAAAAGTTGTCTGAGTTAGCGCAATAAACATGAATGAGATTATACCAAAACAGTAATTCATACTCCAGTTCAATTGTATCAAGGCAAGCGGAAGACTGAAATTTTATATTCAAGTATGTAAAGTAACAAAATTTTCTGAACTCCAGAGTATGAGTACTAGCTGAGTACCAATATACATGTATTGTTTCTAAGTCAAAAACCAAAATACAATCCTCAAAAGAGGCCCTGAGAATCCTGCGATGCAGCCGGCCTAAGCAAAGTCGTCAGAGTACTGCATGAAGGAGAACTCCTCCTGGTCCTCATCAAAGTCGGGCTCCGGCTCCTGAACCAAGGCGCCATCTAAACCTGCGACAGAGTCTGGTGGGTGTTGCAAACACCGTCCCGTAACGTGGGAGTGAGTAGCTAACTCAGTAGAACCATAAAGCATAAGTTAACATGTTATCAAATCAATCAAGCAGTAATGATAAAGCAGTACAAATCAAGCATTTCTAACTACTCTTGTTAATTGCAAAAATGATATGACATGATGCTGTATGCCCTTGCCAAACCACCCTCAAGCGACATCATCTTACGTTCGCGAATGCTTACTCCCTCAGTGCGCCACATCTACAAAGCACATGCGGTGCGATGATGCTCATGATTACCAAGTTTTTATTAGTCCATTTCAAACAGTAGTATTGGGAAACTAAGGTACCTCCCTTGTATCATTTTCCAAACATGATCCATTCTAGGGTCGTCAATCCCAGTTATTCTGATACGATATTATAGTTTGAGAAGCGTAGTGAAGGCATCGCAAAGGGCTCGTCACCCGTCAGCGCGGATACAGATCTCACCGTATGCGGCTCAATTGCTGGCCGTCAGCTCGAGTACAGGTCTCACCGTACTCGGCTCAATCACTAGCCATCAGCTCAAGTACAGGTCTCACCGTACTCGGCTCAACTCACACTCTAGTTGCTGTGAAAGACTCGTCGCCAATCACAGACCCTTGGAGTGTACTCGATGATACCACGGAGGACTCGTCGCCCATCAGCACGAGTACAGATCTCACCGTACTCGGCTCTCGTCGAAGTATCGACAGCTCAAATACAGTGTCCCATACCACCATATTCGGCTCACGAGTTTGGTTGCGCAATGGTCACTACGGGGAGGCACAAGGCCCCAGCGTAGGCCGACAGCTCGACCACGGTGTCCCATACCACCATGCCCGGCTCATGCGACTTAGCGGATCTAGGTACCATGGTTAAACGGGGATCGCCACTGGTAAGTTTGGTACCTTAGGTTCAAATAGTAGCGACCAAACATGGTGAACACATAAGTACATTTCGGTTTACTTGACGAGCCTGACTAGCTCGAACGCACCACAAGTTGAGCGATATGGTGCACAAAAGCACTCCGTGTGGCCAACCACTATCGCCAACCGAAGTACGACTCGGGTTCGCCAGACACGTCCTTTGTGGCGACATGAATCTCAGCCACAATCACAAGTCTGGTACCGAATGTTTGGACTATATACAGTCCCAAACTCAAACAGTTTTCATTAATAGCATGTGAAGTAAAGCATGATAAACAAGCAATACAAGCATGTTAGTAGGCATGTTATAAAGCATGAAGTAAAACATGAAGTAAAGCATGTTGCAAAGCATGTTGTAAGGCATGTGATAAACTATCCCCATAGGGATACAATTGTGTACGCATTACAAGTGAGTGGTTGCGGTGAACCACCGCATGGAGGGGATCCTACATGTCTCTAAGGGAGTCGGAAATCCCATATCAGCGCCTATCTAAGGCACTAATACCTAAACATGTACTCATACAAGCATTTGCACAAACACTTAGAATACACTATTCCAACATACATGACGTATGTTAGCCAATTTCGTGTTAGGGCTGTCCCTTCGCCACGTGAGTATTTTACCTGTGTATATCGTAATCATACAGCAAATAATCATTACAATTACATTTCCAAAATCCGCACGTATGCGGTATTTCTAGAATACGCAATGTCAACATACATGACATTTACACATGAACATGTATTTTTGCAATTCCTTTCGCCAAACTAGCATTTTATCCACATATGATATAATCAAACATTAAATAAACATGTCAAACATTTTCCCAACAAAAATACGTATACGGTATTTCTACCTATATCTAGAGTATGTGAAATTCCATATTCTACATCGCTAATCGAAACAGGAAACGGAAAGCACTTTGTACATGTGCATTTGCATGCAGATCATGAATCTATCATTATCTGACATTGAAAGCGTTGAAAAACGTAACTTATACACTTAAAGTCCTCACTGATCCTTGGAAATCCAACGAATCAGCAAGGGTATTGGAGCTTCCGTATACGGGAGTTTTCTAGCCTAAAGAGCGTAACCGATTAGCTTTTCCATAACCTACCACTATCCAACCTCAAATCAGACCTAGGGTTAGGGTTTCTTACCTTCAAATGGGATGGACACCGCCGGAAAAACACCTGCAATAAGGCGGTGTAGGCCGTGTGATGAGTGGAAGCAGCAGGAGTAAGATCGGCTAAGAACTCCAAGCCTTTCTCTCTCTTTTCTCTCTCTCTCTAAGGGTTTGCTCTCAAATTCGTATGGCTGTGAGAGGGGCTGTTCTAAGCCCCTTTTATAGCCAAAATCATGTCCAAAATAGACTCAGGTTCAAGTGTGGCTGCATATATAGGCAGTTCGCCACTTTCCAAGCTCAAAAGGGATGTTCTGGTGGCCCTCCTTGAGCCAAACGTCAGACTTAAGCTCACCCTCTATGGATCTACGTGGGATTACGTTTTCGACTCGATCGGATTCCCAGATCGCATGTGGCGGACCACTTTCAGTTCAACGGTCAGTGGACCACGATCAGAAATTCTGAGTACATGTAAATGTTCCTGAAATTTTCCTTAATCCGAGGGTGTAATTTGGTCTGATTCCGACGGTCAGGTTGCTTAATACTGACGCGCAACCGAATGATGGCAGATCACTATTCCAGATATTTATTTTGGGATGGAATTTGTGTTTTTCACACTCCCTCGCTCCGGATCGAAAAGAATGGCCGTGGGACATCGGAATCATCTGATTTTTGAGATGATTGCCAAGCCCAGTGGGGCGGTCCTGGTTCCTTAGCTTTGTGTTAATCGGACTCCCGATGTGCGATCTAGACCTCATACGAAGTTTCATTTCAGTCCCGAGAGCAGACGGGTAATGAGTTTGGATCTAGACTTTAGGGTAACCTAGAGTCACTAATTCTGCAAGTTTTGGGTCTTGCAGATCGTATTTAAAGCGATCCCAACGGATTTCATGGCTAACCGAGTTTAGTACTTAGTTAACTTTGTTAAATTTCTAAGGGATTTAATCCTACGTGATTTCTGGTCGAGGTGGTACTCGACCCAATGTACAGAAATTTATAGGTCGTTACAATCTACCCCCCTTAAACAAAAAATTTCGTCCTCGAAATTTATACCTTTTCGTAGTCCTCAAGAATCTGAGGATAGTTCTTTCTGACCTCGGCCTCAGTCTCCCAGGTAGCTTCCTCCTCGGAATGATGTGTCCAAAGCACCTTCACAAGTGGGATGACCTTGCTACGCAGTACCTGCTCCTTCCTATCAAGGATACGCGTCGGGCGCAGCTCGTACATAGCATCCTCACTCAACTGTACTTGCTCCCATCTAATGATATGCGAAGGATCAGAAACGTACTTCTTCAGCATAGATACATGAAATATGTTGTGTACAGAAGCAAGTGGTGTAGGCAAGGCGAGACGATACGCCA
Organism: Magnolia officinalis; assembly: GCA_021015155.1. Lineage (NCBI taxonomy): Eukaryota > Viridiplantae > Streptophyta > Magnoliopsida > Magnoliales > Magnoliaceae > Magnolia > Magnolia officinalis. The sequence goes on from JAJHSJ010000010.1 coordinate 34,115,717, forward strand.
CATCACCCACTCGATCCAGTATCTGAAATGGACCGATAAACCTCGGTGTGAGCTTCCCCTTCTTCCCGAACCGAAGGACTCCCTTCATAGGGGAAACTCGGAGGAACACATGATCCCCGACCTCGAACTCCAGCGGTCGCCGCCTTGTATCGGCGTAACTCTTCTGCCTGCTCTGCGCTGTGAGTAGTCGACGCCTGATAATATCTATCTTCTCTGTAGTAGTCTGGACCAACTGCGGGCCAATCAGGCTACGCTCGCCAACCTCTGCCCAACAGTGCGGTGCCCTACAAGGTCGACCATATAAAGCCTCATATGGCGCCATGCCAATTGTCGCCTGGAAGCTGTTGTTGTAGGCGAACTCTGCATACGGAAGACAGTCATCCCAGCTGTCCTTGAAGTCCAACACACATGCTCCCAACATATCCTCCAGAATCTGATTTACCCGCTCTGTCTGCCCATCAGTCTGATGATGAAACGCTGTACTAAACTTCAACTTCACACCCATCGCCTCCTGGATACGAGTCCAGAAGATGGATGTGAATCGCGTGTCTCTGTCCGACACGATCTCTAAGGGAACTCCATGCAGACGGACGATCTCTCTGATGTACAGTCTAGCCAGCTCGTCTGCAGAGTTCGTAACTCTGATAGGGAGGAAATGGGCCGATTTGGTCAACTGGTCCACAATCACCCAAATAGAATCGTGTCCCTTCCTCGTCTTCGGCAGCCCTGATATGAAGTCCATGGAGATGAAGTCCCACTTCCACTCCGCTATAGGCATGGGCTGAAGCAGTCCAGGAGGTCGGCGATGTTCTGCCTTGACCTGCTGGCACGTCAGACACCGAGATACATACTCAGCAATGTGGGCCTTCATGTTATCCCACCAGTAAGTCCGTCTCATAACCTGGTACATCTTCGTGCTACCAGGATGCATCGCAAGCTTCGAGTTATGGGCAGACTCGAGAAGCTCGCGTCTCAAGTCAGCCACATCAGGAACACATAGGCGGCCACAGAATCGTAAACCCCCATCAGAACCAACTCTCCACTCGGAGTCCACGGCGTCGCTAGCCTGCTCTCGAAGCTCAGACAGCCGTATATCGCCCCTTTGGGCCTCAACAATCCTGTCGTCAATAAGTGGCCGCACCCGAACGTGCGCAGCACACTCAAAAGGCTCCTTGACAGTGAGTCTCTGCTCGAAGTCCCGCACAAACTCCATCATGTCCCACTCGGCTATCATCAGCGGTGCCGCAAATGCAATCGCCTTCTTGCGGCTCAACGCGTCTGCCACAAGGTTCGCCTTGCCAGGATGGTAGGAAACCTCGAACTTGAAGTCCTTCAAGGTCTCCATCCATCGGCGCTGTCTCATATTCAAATCCCGCTGTGTGAATATGTACTTAAGGCTCTTGTGGTCGCAGAAAAGCTCGAACTCCTCATCGTAGAGGTAATGTCTCCAGAGCTTCAATGCAAAGATGACAGCTGCCAACTCCAGGTCATGTGTAGGGTAATTCTCCTCGTGCTTTCTTAATTGTCTCGAGGCATACGAAATCACCCTATCCTTCTGCATCAGCACACAACCCAAACCAACGCGAGACGCGTCAGTGTATACTGTATATTTCACCCCTTGCTCTGGCAATACTAGCACAGGGGCGGACGTCAACTTGTCCTTCAGCTCCTTAAAAGCTGCCTCCGCCTTCTCATTCTAGGTGAACTTCAGGTCCTTCCGAGTCAACTGCGACAATGGTCTGGCAATCTTCGAGAAGTCTCGAACGAAACGCCTGTAATACCCAGCCAGACCAAGGAAACTCCTCACCTCAGTAACCGACTCAGGCTGCTGCCAATCCTGAACCGCGGCTACCTTAGCAAGGTCCACTGCTATCCCATCCTTGGACACAACATGTCCCAGGAACTTAACTTCCTCCTGCCAGAAGTCGCACTTCTTGTATTGCGCAAACAACTGGTTCTTCTCCAACGTACCCAATACTGCTCGCAGGTGCTCCTCGTGCTCCTCCCGACTCGTGGAGTATATCAAGATGTCATCGATAAAGACGATGACGAATCGGTAAAGGAAGGGCCAAAATACCCAGTTCATCAGATCCATGAACACGGCTGGTGCGTTCGTTAGACCGAACGACATCACCAAGAATTCATAGTGCCCGAAGCACGTCCTGAAGGCTGTCTTCTACACGTCCTCCTCTCTCACGCGCAACTGGTGGTATCCTGACTGAAGGTCAATCTTCGAGAAATACTTCGCCCCCCTCAACTGATCAAACAAATCATCTATCCTGGGCAAATGATACTTGTTCTTCACCGTGACCTAGTTCAACCTACGGTAATCAATACACAACCGTAGCGACCCGTCCTTCTTCTTCACGAACAACACAGGTGCTCCCCAAGGAGACACACTAGGTCGAATAAAGCCTCGCTCTACAAGTTCATCAATCTGTTTCCGCAGATCCTCCATCTCGCATGGAGGCATACGATAGGTCGGCAACGAGATGGGCATCGCATCAGGCGTAAGGTCAATCGTAAAATCAATCTCGCGCCGAGGAGGTAAACCAGGGATAGTCTTAAAGACTCCAACAAACTCCCGAACGACCTGCGTACCCTCTAATGTCGGACCATCAATCGGCACAAGTAAAGCGGCATAACAATCAACACGGCAGGGCCAACTGACCTGCACTGGGAACATGAAAGCTGTGCCGTCAGGTCCATAGGCAGTCACGATCCGAGCATCGCAATCTATCTCCGCCCTCATCTTGGCGAGCCAATCCATGCCAAGTATAACGTCGTAGTGCCATAGTGGAGCAACAATAAGGTCGACGAGCTCCGTGCTGCTACCCAAAACTATCGCGCAACCCTCGCATAACCGTGTGACATCCGAGAAGGTCCCAGTGGCCGTAGTGAGTCTCGTTCCCTTAGTGGGAACAGTATGCAAAGATAGGCGTTTCACCGCCCCACAAGAAATGATAGAGGTAGTGGACCCAGTGTCCACCAGTAAAGAAATGGGAGTACCATGGATATGAGCCGTACCCTCGAAAGCCGTCGGTGCCGATATCGACGTGTCTGGTGCCTCGGCAACAAGCGTATGTACACGAGCCTGCTGCTGGCGGTTCGGCTGAGGAGCCAGGGGTCGCTGTGGCGGCCTGAAGAACGGCACAGGAGGTCGGAATGAAGGATGTGCAGGAGCGGTCTGTAGCGGCGGAGCTGATATGGCCTGTAGATAAGGGCGACCCAATCTCTGCGGTGGCGCAAATCCGCTAGCCCTCATGCACGAGAAGCAGCTCTCAGCAGGGTGTCCTGGTTTCTCGCAAAATGTGCAGGTCACCAACGGGCGTCTCGAAGGAATAACTGGAGCTGCGGCCCTGGGGGGAGAATCAGCCCGAGGCCTCTTGCCTAAGATAGGCCTGCTCTGTACATTCTGTCGTGGTCTCGCAACCATAGTACCACATGATCGGGCCAAACGGTCCACATCCTACTCGGCCGTCATAGACATGTGGACCAACGCCGCATATGTAGGAATACTGTGGCAGCATAGCTTCGACCGTATGTCAGGTCGCAAGCCCCCAGTAAATCGCCGCATCCTCATCTGCTCATTGACGAGGATGGTCGGGACAAAGCGGCCCAACTCAGTAAATCGGTGCTCATATTCCGTCACCGTCATGCCTCCTTGCCTGAGGCGCAGAAACTCGTCCTCCCGCTCATGTCGATACGTCTGCGGGTAATACTTCTCGTGGAACAGAGACTCGAAAGCCTCCCAGGTCCACACGAAGTCTACTGCGAACGTGCGCAGCACACTGTCCCACCATAAGCTGGCCTCCCTCTCAAACATAAAGGTAGCCAACTCAACCTGCTCTGCCTCGGAGCAATGTAACATCCGTAGCATCTTGGAGATGCGGTCCAGCCAGAACTCCGCCTCCTCGGGTCTGTGAGAACCCGCAAATGAAGGAGGCCTCAAGCGCTGAAATCGCTCGAGTAGATCTCGCGTGCCGACATCTCCAGTAGGAGGTGCGACGGGTGTAGGCAGAGGCGCATCCTCAAACCGAGCAGGAGGCTCAGAATCCTCCTCAGGATGCGCAGATGTCATAGGTGGAGTAGCACTACCACCGTGGGACAAGGCCTCAGCAATAGTGGCCATGAGCTCCTGGTGCTGCTGCTGCTGTATCTGCTGCTGCTGCTGCTGCATCTGCTGCTGATGCATCATCATCATCAATTGCTCAAATCTATCAGGCGGTGGAGCAGCCTGAGAATCATGCTGCGCAGCAGATGATGGTCGATACTGCTCACGGACCGGGGGCGTGTAAGGTGGATGTCCACCGGTAGGACCAGTAGAAGGCTGATCAGATCCCAACCCTCGGTCTGCAGGACCGCCACTACCAGAAGGAGTCTGGTCCATAGAGCCGGTCAGACGAAGGTGTGTCGTGCTCCGTGTATACTGTCACGGCATGCCCTATACAACATAGGGTAGATCATTTGTGAGATAAAGCACAATACACATCATAAAGCACTTAAGCATTCCACACATCATCAATACAACGAGGCTACATGCTTTTCATTTACCCAAAATTGTCATAATACATGGACTACAGAGTTACATGAATCACGACAGAAAACCACATAATAGCCAATACATCTACTACAACAAACACCTAAAACATGCTACTACCTAATACAACATCTGCATGAAAACACAAACCGCCTATCGCGGTAACCAAAACAAACACAACATACAACAACATGGATGACTAAGCATCCGAAGCAGGCGGTGGAGGAGGAGCATTCTTGTCCTGCGCACAGCACAGAATGGCCTTCAATGTACGGGACATCTTCTTAAAACTCTTCTTCATGTAGGCTTCATTCTCTTCAAGTTTGGCGCGTACTTGACCAATCTCTTGCTGTAAGGCGGCTTGACCCTCCTCGAGACGGGCCAAACGTGCATCCAGAGCATCTCTATCCATACCCTGCTCCTGAGCCGCAGGGGGTGAACTTTCCTCTATGTCCTAAGCCTCAGGTTCTTCTTCCTGTATGTCATCACCGCCCTCCTCATCACTCTCCTCGCCGGCACTATCCGACTCATCTCCAGATTCGTCGAGTCGGGCTTGCTGTCGTTGAGGGCCGATCTTCATATTCTTGAGTGTCGCTTCACTTATGACTCAGACCGGTGCAAGATCCTGCAGATCAGACGGCCAAATGGGAGCGAAAGATCGTTCCTGGCAGAACGAACAACCTGAACTATCTGGGATAGGATGAATGTGGGCAGGCATATGTCGTCCCCATGTCCCATCTTGTACAAGAAGTCCACCATCAACCGAGTACATTCCGTGCGGTTACCGGACCGTGGGTACACGTTGTAGGTGAAAATGTGATGGAGTAAACGGAAGTCCTCGGCCATCTTTGTCGCCGCAATGCAATTTCCTCTCTTCCAAGTAATCCGGCGACCACAGAGATATCGCGTGCGGCGATCCCTTTCCCGCGCACTTCTGGAGAAGTTATCACTGGGGTGTATCTGACCACGCGGTAGCTTCGTGATCCGAGCCACTTCATCCACTGTAATCGTGTGTCTAATGCCCCTCACAGAAACAGTAAACTGAAGAGGCTCAACTGATGAGTCCACAATGTGAGCATAGAAAGCGCGAACCGTGTTCTCACATGCAGGGGACTCGCCATCAAACATAGAGTTCCAACCGATGTCCACCAGGTGATCCATCAGTGGGTGTGGCCCGAACACCCTTTCATCCACATGAGCTTCAAACATAACCTTGCGGCCCGCGAAGCACCCATATTCCATGCCTATCGGGTAAGCATTTCCGACGGGATGGTCAGGATCCAGGTCTCGCTTCGACCTAAACTGCCGCACGGTGCTTGTGCCGGCCCCAACATCGGATCTCCTTCGGGAATGGGCTGGCCTACTTGGGCCGGCATCATCGGCCGCGGTTTTCCTCTTTCCCATGAGAGATAGGATGGAGGAAAAAGAGAAAATGGTGGCCACCACACCAAGGAGGGCCATGGAAAATTGCCAGAATGGGGGAACAAGGGGCTGATCTCTTTGCTCCACCACAAACAACAATTCAATGGGTGTGGAAGGAGCACTAGAGGTAGGAAATGAAGAAGAAACAAGAAGGAAGTGAAATGGGTTAGTAGCTTACCCAATTTTGAGCTCCAAGGAGGGGTATGAGAGCTCCAACTTGAGAAAATGGAGAAAGGAGGAAGCTAGGGCTGTTGTGGAAGGTTGGGGTGTGTGTGTTATGGAAGAAAATGGAGGATTTGGAGGTTTGGAGGGATGGGTTTTTAGGGAAAATCGAAAATGGGGTTTTTGGAGCTTGAAAGGGGGTGAAATGATGGAGAGGGGTGCTCCAGCCCCTTAAAACCCAAACAAAAGCCCAAATGACACGTGCCACTGTGTAGGGGGGTCAGGCCGACCCACCCCATGCTCGGAAGTACGCCGGAAAGCCGGCCGGACCACGGTCCGCCGCCCGAGCCGCGGCGCCGCCGCGGCCGGACTTGGCCGGAGCCGCGCCGCCACTGTGGGGACCACTTTGCCACGTCCCCAGGGTGCCAAATGCACCCTGGTTCAATCAGGACCCTTGGTGGATTTACGTGGGGGGCCCCCAACCTCAGTTCGGCTCCAGAACGGTCAGTTCTGGGGAGTTTCTGAACCAATCTGAATTTTTGTAATTTTTAGCAACTGACTATGGGTGATCCATGGCCTGGACACGTCAATAGACAGTCTAGGAGTGCTTGTGAGTCCATGTGTGTGGTCAGGATCGAGTATAGACTCGACCAACGTGTACGTTTTTGGTGAATTTCACCGAACGGTGAAATTGGGAGACCCTAGGACTGTTTCTATAATTTTACGCACCCTCCTAAGTATAGTGCGTCAGCGTGCGTAGTGGGGACATAACTCAGGTCCGGTTTTAATCAAAATCATGCTCTGATACCAACTTGTAACGCCCTGAAATTCGGGGGTCGAGTATAAACTCAACTCCCGAGTTCCAACGCATCACTTATGCAACATACACAATGCTGGTTAAATGTTGTCTGAGTTAGCGCAATAAACATGAATGAGATTATACCAAAACAGTAATTCATACTCCAGTTCAATTGTATCAAGGCAAGCAGAAGACTGAACTTTTATATTCAAGTATGTAAAGTAACAAAATTTTTTGAACTCCAGAGTATGAGTACTAGCTGAGTACCAATATACATGTATTGTTTCTAAGTCAAAAACCAAAATACAATCCTCAAAAGAGGCCCTGAGAATCCCGCGATGCAGCCGGCCTAAGCAAAGCCGTCAGAGTACTGCATGAAGGAGAACTCCTCCTGGTCCTCATCAAAGTCGGGCTCCGGCTCCTGAACCAAGGCACCATCTACACCTGCGACAGAGTCTGGTGGGTGTTGCAAACACCGTCCCGTAACGTGGGAGTGAGTAGCTAACTCAGTGGAACAATAAAGCATAAGTTAACATGTTATCAAATCAATCAAGCAGTAATGATAAAGTAGTACAAATCAAGCATTTCTAACTACTCTTGTTAAGTGCAAAAATGATATGACATGATGCTGTATGCCCTTGCCAAACCACCCTCAAGCGACATCATCTTACGTTCGCGAATGCTTACTCCCTCAGTGTGCCACATCTACAAAGCACATGCGGTGCGATGATGCTCATGATTACCAAGTTTTTATTAGTCTATTTCAAACAGCAGTATTGGGAAACTAAGGTACCTCCCTTGTATCATTTCCCAAACATGATCCATTCTAGGGTCGTCAATCCCAGTTATTCTCATACGATATTATAGTTTGAGAAGCGTAGTAAAGGCATCGCAAAGGGCTCGTCACCCGTCAGCGCGGATACAGATCTCACCGTATGCGGCTCAATTACTAGCCGTCAGCTCGAGTACAGGTCTCACCGTACTCGGCTCAATCACTAGCCATCAGCTCAAGTACAGGTCTCACCGTACTCGGCTCAACTCACACTCTAGTTGCTGTGAAAGACTCGTCGCCAATCACAGACCCTTGGAGTGTACTCGATGATACCATGGAGGACTCATCGTCCGTCAGCACGAGTACAGATCTCACCGTACTCGGCTCTCGCCGAAGTATCGACAGCTCGAATACAGTGTCCCATACCACCATATTTGGCTCACGAGTTTGGTTGCGCAATGGTCACTACGGGGAGGCACAAGGCCCTAGCGTAGGCCGACAGCTTGACCAGGTGTCCCATACCACCATGCCCGGCTCATGTGACTTAGCGGATCTAGGTACCATGGTTAAACGGGGATCGCCACTGGTACAGTTGCGACCAAACATGGTGAACACATAAGTACATTTCGGTTTACTTGACGAGCCTGACTAGCTCGAACGCACCACAAGTTGAGCGATATGGAGTGCAAAAGCACTCCGTGTGGCCAACCACTATCGCCAACCGAAGTACGACTCGGGTTCGCCAGACACGTCCTTTGTGGCGACATGAATCTCAGCCACAATCGCAAGTCTGGTACCGAATGTTTGGACTATATACATAGTCCCAAACTCAAACAGTTTTCATTAATAGCATGTGAAGTAAAGCATGATAAACAAGCAATACAAGCATGTTAGTAGGCATGTTATAAAGCATGAAGCAAAACATGAAGTAAAGCATGTTGAAAAGCATGTCGTAAGGCATGTGATAAAGCACTATCCCCATAGGGATACAATTGTGTACGTATTACAAGTGAGTGGTTGCGGTGAACCACCGCATGGAGGGGATCCTACATGTCTCTAAGGGAGTCGGAAATCCCATATCAGCGCCTATCTAAGGCACTAATACCTAAACATGTACTCATACAAGCATTTGCACAAACACTTAGAATACACTATTCCAACATACATGACGTATGTTAGCCAATTTCGTGTTAGGGCTGTCCCTTCGCCACGTGAGTATTTTACCCATGTATATCGTAATCATACAGTAAATAATCATTACAATTACATTTCCAAAATCCGCACGTATGCGGTATTTCTAAAATACGCAATTTCAACATACATGACATTTACACATGAACATGTATTTTTCCGATTCCTTTCGCCAAACTAGTATTTTATCCACATATGATATAATCAAACATTAAATAAACATGTCAAACATTTTCCCAACAAAAATACGTATACGGTATTTCTACGTATATCTAGAGTATGTGAAATTCCATACTCTACATCGCTAATCGAAACAGGAAACGGAAAGCACTTTGTACATGTGCATTTGCATGCAGATCATGAATCTATCATTATCTGACATTGAAAGCGTTGAACAACGTAACTTATACACTTAAAGTCCTCACCTCAGCCCTTGGAAATCCAACGAATCAGCAAGGGTATTGGAGCTTCCGTATACAGGAGTTTTCTAGCCTAAAGAGCGTAACCGATTAGCTTTTCCATAACCTACCACTATCCAACCTCAAATCAGACCTAGGGTTAGGGTTTCTTACCTTCAAATGGGATGGACACCGCCGGGAAAACACCTGGAATAAGGTGGTGTAGGCCGTGTGATGAGTGGAAGCAGCAGGAGGAAGATCGGCTAAGAACTCCAAGCCTTTCTCTCTCTTTTCTCTCTCTCTCTCTAAGGGTTTGCTCTCAAATTCGTATGGCTGTGAGAGAGGCTATTCTAAGCCCCTTTTATAGCCAAAATCATGTCCAAAATAGACTCAGGTTCAAGGGTGGCTGCATATATAGGCAGTTCGCCACTTTCCAAGCTCAAAAGGGATGTTCTGGTGGCCCTCCTTGAGCCAAACGTCAGACTTAAGCTCACCCTCTATGGATCTACGTGGGATTACGTTTTCGACTCGATCGGATTCCCAGATCGCACGTGGCGGACCACTTTCAGTTCAACGGTCAGTGGGCCACGATCAGAAATTCTGAGTACATGTAAATGTTCCTGAAATTTTCCTTAATCCGAGGGTGTAATTTGGTCTGATTCCGATGGTCAGGTTGCTTAATACTGACGCGCAACCGAATGATGGCAGATCACTATTCCAGATATTTATTTTGGGATGGAATTTGTGTTTTTCACACTCTCTCGCTCCGGATCGAAAAGAATGGCCGTGGGACATCGGAATCATCTGATTTTTGAGATGATTGCCAAGCCCAGTGGGGCGGTCCTGGTTCCTTAGCTTCGTGTTAATCGGACTCCCGATGTGCGATCTAGACCTCATACGAAGTTTCGTTTCAGTCCCGAGAGCAGACGGGTAATGAGTTTGGCTCTAGACTTTAGGGTAACCTAGAGTCACTAATTCTGCAAGTTTTGGGTCTTGCAGATAGTATTTAAAGCAATCCCAACGGATTTCATGGCTAACCGAGTTTAGTACTTAGTTAACTTCGTTAAATTTCTAAGGGATTTAATCCTACGTGATTTCTGGTCGAGGTGGTACTCGACCCAATGTACGAAAATTTACAGGTCGTTACAAAGATGAAGGAAAAATTCAGGACCCACGATTGTGATCCCACTTACGGATGCCAAAATGGTCTCGAAATATGACGATTTCAATAAGGAATGAAAGAGCACTAAATCACCTCTCAGATCACCAAATATCGGCCCAATCCGACACCAAACGAGGGTGTTATGAGCATCTCCGTTGGATTACGCGATTTGGAAGGATTAACAATCCAAATTGCAAAATGACGATCGAAAAGTTCCAAATTGCTTTTAAGATATTGAACGGTCTCAGAATTACCCAATTCTGGTCTTATCTGGAAGCTTGTCAAGCTACCATTCCAATGAGCTAAAAATAGTCTAAATTCGACCATTGAAGAGAGAGTTATGATGGTTACAATTGGACAAGGAGATGAAGGAAAAATTCAGGACCCACGACTGCGATTCCACTTACGGACGTCCAAATGGTCTCGGAATACGACGATTTCGATCAGGAATGAAAGAGCACTAAATTACCTTTCAGTTGACCAAAAATTGACCCAATCCGCCATCAAACGAGGGAGTTATGAGCGTGTACATTAGAACGTACGATTTGGAAAGATTAACAATCGAAATTACAAAGTGACGATCAAAGACTTCCAACGAGCTTTTGGGATATTGAACAGTCTTTAGCCAATTCAGGTCCCATTTGAAAGCTTGTCAAGTTACCATTCCAATGAGCTCAAAATAGTCTAAATTCGACCACTAAAGATAGAGTTATGAAAGTTAGAATTGGACAAAGAGATGAAGGAAAAATTCTGGACCCATGACTGTGATCCCACCTACGAATGCCCAAATGGTCTCGGAATACGACGATTTCAATAAGGAATGAAAGAGCACTAAATTACCACTCAGATCACCAAACATCGGCCCAATCCGACACCAAACGAGGGAGTTATGAGCATCTCTGTTGGATAGCTCGATTTGGAAAGATTAACAATCCAAATTTCAAAATGACGATCGAAGAGTTCCAACGTGCTTTTGGGGTGTCGAATGGTTTCAGAATTAGCCAATTCGGGTCCCATTTGGAAGCTTGTCAAGTTACCATTCCAATGAGCTCAAAATAGTCTAAATTTGAACACTAAAGAGAGAGTTATGTAGGTTATTATTGGACAATTAGATGAAGGAAAAATTCAGGACCCACGACTATGATCTCACTTACGGATTCCCGAATTGTCTCGAAATACGACGATTTCAATCAGGAATGAAAGAGAAATAAATTACCTCTTATATCACCAAACATCGGCCCAATCCGAGACCAAATGATGGTGTTATTAGCATCTCCGTTGGATCGCGCGATTTGGAAAGATTAACAATCCAAATTGCAAAACGACGATCGAAGTGTTCCAACCAGCTTTTGGGATATCGAACGGTCTCAGAATTAGCCAATTCGAGTCCCATTTGGAAGCTTGTCAAGTTACCATTCCAATGAGCTCAAAATAGTCTAAATTCGACCACTGAAGAGAGAATTATGAAAGTTACAATTGGACAAGGAGATGAAGGAAAAATTCAGGACCCACGACTGCGATCCACTATCGAATGCCCAAATGGTCTCGGAATACGACGATTTTGATCAGGAATGAAAGTGTACTAAATTACCTTTCAGATGACCAAAAATTGACCCAATCCGACATCAAACGAGGGAGTTATGAAAGTGTACGTTGGATCGTACGATTTGGAAAGATTAACAATCCAAATTGCAAAGTGACAATCAAAGAGTTCCAATAAGCTTTTGGGATATCGAACAGTCTCAGAATTAGCCAATTCAGGTCCCATTTGGATCCTTGTCAAGTTACCATTCCAATGAGCTCAAAATAGTCTAAATTTGACCATTGAAGAGAGAGTTATGAAGGTTACAATTGGAAAAGGAGATGAAGGAAAAATTCAGGACCCACGACTGTGATCCCACTTACGGATGCCCAAATGCTCTTGGAAAACAATGATTTCAAGGAGGAATGAAAGAGCACTAAATTACCTCTCAGATCACCAAACATCGGCCCAATCCGAAACCAAACGAGGGTGTTATGAGCGTCTCCCTTGGATCGCATGATTTGGAAAGATTAACAATCCAAATTGCAAAATAACGATCGAAGTGTTCCAACCAGCTTTTGGGATATCGAACGGTCTCAGAATTAGCCAATTCGGGTCCCATTTGGAAGCTTGTCAAGTTACTATTCCAATGAGCTCAAAATAATCTAAATTCGACCACTGAAGAGAGAGTTATAAAAGTAACAATTGGACAAGGAGATGCAGGAAAAATTCTGGACCCACGACTGCGATCCCACTTACGAATATGGTCTCGGAATACGACGATTTCGATCAGGAATGAAAGTGTACAAAATTACCTTTCAGATGACCAAAAATTGACCCAATCCGACATCAAACGAGGGAGTTATGAGCGTGTGCATTGGATCGTGAGATTTAGAAAGATTAACAATCCAAATTGCAAAGTGATGATCAAAGAGTTCCAACGTGCTTTTGGGATATCGAACTGTATCACAATTAGCCAATTCAGGTCCCATTTGGAAGCTTGTCAAGTTACCATTCCAATGAGCTCAAAATAGTCTAAATTTGACCATTGAAGAGAGAGTTATGAAAGTTAGAATTGGACAAGGAGATGAAGGAAAAATTCAGGTCCCACGACTGCGATCCCACTTACGGATGCCCAAATGGTCTCGGAATATGACGATTTTAATAAGGAATGAAAGAGCACTAAATTACCTCTCAGATCACCAAACATCGGCCCAATCCGACACCAAACGAGGGAGTTATGAGCACTCCATTGGATAGCTCGATTTGGAAAGATTAACAATCCAAATTTCAAAATGACGATCGAAGAGTTCCAACGTGCTTTTGGGGTGTCGAATGGTTTCAGAATTAGCCAATTCGGGTCCCATTTGGAAGCTTGTCAAGTTACCATTCCATTGAGCTCAAAATAGTCTAAATTTGAACACTAAAGAGAGAGTTATGAAGGTTATTATTGGACAATTAGATGAAGGAAAAATTCAGGACCCACGACTGTGATCTCACTTACGAATTCCCGAATTGTCTCGGATTACGACGATTTCAATCAGGAATGAAAGAGAAATAAATTACCTCTTAGATCACCAAACATCGGCCCAATCCGACACCAAACGATGGTGTTGGATGCCCAAATGGTCTCAAAATACGATGATTTTGATCACGAATAAAGAGCACTAAGTTACCTTTCAGATGACCCAAAATCGACCCAATCCAACATCAAATGAGGGAGTTATGAGCGTGTACGTTGGATCATGCGATTTGGAAAGATTAACAATCCAAATTGAAAAGTGACGATCAACGAGTTCCAACATGCTTTTGGGATATCGAACGGTCTCAGAATTTGCCAATTCGGGATCCATTTGGAAGCTTGTCAAGTTACCATTCCAATGAGCTTAAAATAGTCTAAATTTGACCATTGAAGAGAGAGTTATGAAGGTTACAATTGGAAAAGGAGATGAAGGAAAAATTCAGGACCCACGACTGTGATCCCACTTACGGATGCCCAAATGCTCTTGGAATACAATGATTTCAAGGAGGAATGAAAGAGCACTAAATTACCTCTCAGATCACCAAACATCGGCCCAATCCGAAACCAAACGATGGTGTTATGAGCATCTCCGTTGGATCGTGCGAATTGGAAAGATTAACAATCCAAATTACAAAATGACGATCGAAGTGTTCCAACGTGCTTTTGAAATATCGAGTGGTCTTAGAATTAGCCAATTCGTGTCCCATTTGGAATCTTGTCAAGTTACCATTCCAATGAGCTCAAAATAGTCTAAATTCGACCACTGAAGAGAGAGTTATAAAAGTTAGAATTGGACAAAAAGATGAAGGAAAAATTCTGGACCCACGAGTGTGGTCCCACTTACGGATGCCCAAATGGTCTTGGAATACGACGTTTTCGATCAAGAATGAAAGTGTACTAAATTACCTTTCAGATGACCAAAAATTGACCCAATCCGACATCAAACGAGGGAGTTATGAACGTGTATGTTAGATCGTGCGATTTGAAAAGATTAACAATCAAAATTGCAAAGTGATGATCAAAGAGTTCGAACAAGCTTTTGGGATATCGAATGGTCTCAGAATTAGCCAATTCAGGTCCCATTTGGATCCTTGTCAAGTTACCATTCCAATGAGCTCAAAATAGTCTAAATTCGACCACTGAAGAGAGAGTTATGAAAGTTAGAATTGGACAAGGAGATGAAGGAAAAATTCAGGACCCACAACTGCGATCCCACTTAAGGATGCCCAAATGGTGATGAAATACGACGATTTCAAAAAGGAATGAAAGAGCACTAAATTACCTCTCAGATCACCAAACATCGGCCCAATCCGACACCAAACGAGGGTGTTATGAGCGTCTCCGTTGGATCGCGTGATTTGGAAAGATTAACAATCCAAATTGTAAAATGACGATCGAAGAGTTCCAACGTGCTTTTGTGATATCGAACGGTCTTAGAATTAGCCAATTCGGGTCCCATTTGGAAGCTTGTCAAGTTACCATTCCAATGAGCTCAAAACAGTCTAAATTCGACCACTGAAGATAAAGTTATGAAAGTTAAAATTGGACAAGGAGATTGTAACATCCCGAAAAATCAGGGGTCGAGCATAACTCAACACCCGAGTTCCAGAACATCACTTATACAACATAGATAAGGATGATTAAATGTTGTCTGCATTAGTGTATTGAACATGAGTGAGATTAAGCCAAAACAACATATCATACTCCAGAGACAGTTAAATTGCAAGCGGAAGACTGTGATAGATATATAAAATATATAAAAACTGTGGTGAGTCTCCAGAGTGTGATAACATTACCAGGTTAATAAATTTCAAGTACATTTCTAAAATATACCAATGTGTAAGTGTAATGTCTTCTATCCCAAGTACCATAGCCCCGTCAATACAATAACAGGTCTTCATAAACCTGTCAGAGAGCTACAAGTAGGAGAACTCCTCCTCCACATCATAGTAGTCCGGCTCTGCTTCATAAGCATCGCCATCACCTGAAACTTCACAAATCTTGTTGGTGTGCACAACACCGTCCCGTAATGTGGGAGTGAGTGATCAACTCAGTGGAACAATAAAGCATAGGTTAACATGTCATCAACTCAGTCAAGCAGTAATGATAAAGCAGTAAAATCAAACAATTCTAACTACTTTTATTTAATGCAAGTATGAAATGACATGATGTATGCCCTTGTCAAACCACCCTCATGCGACACCATCTTACGTTCGTGAATGCGTTCATCCCTCAGTGATCCACATCTACCAGGCACATGCAGTGCGATGATGAGCATGATTACCGAGTAATTATTAGTCCATTTCAAACAGTAGTATTGGGAAACTAAGGTACCTCCCTTATATCATTCCCAAACATGATCCATTCTAGGGTCGTCAGTCCTAGTTAATCTCATACGATATTATGTTTTGAGAGGCGTGGCGAAGGCATCACAAAGGGCTCGTCACCCTTCAGCAGGGATACAGATCTCACCGTATGTGGCTCAATTGCTGGCCGTCAGCTTGAATACAGGTCTCACCGTACTCGGCTCAATCGCTGGCCGTCAGCTCGAATACAGGTCTCACCGTACTCGACTCAACTCATGCTCTAGTTGCTGCAAAGGGCTCATCGCCAATCACAGACCTTAGAGTTTACTCGAAGACACTACGGAGGACTCGTCGCCCGTTAGCACGAATACAGGTCTCATCGCATTCAGCTCTCGCCGTAGGTGTCGACAGCTCGAATATAGTGTCTCATACCACCATAATCGGCTCACGAGTCTGGTTGCTCACTGGTCACTACGGGGAGGCACGTGGCCCCAGCGTAGGCCAACAGCTTGACCACAGTGTCCCATACCACCATGTCTGATTCATGAGTCTTAGCGGATCGAGGTACCATGGTTAAAGGGATTACATTGGTAAGTTTGGTACCCTAGTTCAAACAGTAGCGTCCAAACATGGTGAATATACATTAGACAGATCGGGTTACTTGACGAGCTCGACTAGCTCGAGCGTACGACAAGTTGAACAATATGAAGCGCATAAGCACTTCGTGTGGCCAATCACTATCGCCAACCGAAGTACTACTCGGGTTCGTCGAACACATCTCACGTGGTAAATGAAACTCAGCCACGCATTCATTTTTGTTACCGATTGTCTGGACTATAATTATAGCCCCAATCACATTCAATTGCAGATAGTTATAGCAGTAATGAATCAAGATTCAAATCATACAACCAAAGTCTGATATTATCCGTTTAGGGCTGCCAGGGCTGTTGCACGCACTCGTTGCTCCACTCTCCCATCACCCATGACGGATCATACAACGTAAACATGAATTTAAACATATGCATTACCTAGATAAAATCATACAATCAGTTGAGCATGTTATGAAGCACAACACAAGCATGAGTTTGTACATATTCAATTCCTAATCACACAGTTATCCAAGGAAATCATACACATAACTAAAGAAGTTGAGAATCATATCTCAACACCCTTATACATTACAATTTACTAACTACTACTCATTCAGACATTTCAACAAACACTTTAGACTACATACATCAACATACATGACGTATGTTGATCACATAGGTATTAGGCCAAATCCTTTCACTAAGGAGTTGCCCCAATCATAACACGAGTACACCCACGACGGATAGTCATGGAAAGTAGGAATCCAAGTTCCATATTCATTTGAACATTTTCACAAACACTTGGGCTACCCATTTCAACATATATAGCGTATAGTAGCCGAGGCATGATTCAGGGCAAATCCTTTCGTTAAAGGGGGTATCGCCAATACAACAATCATATATCCATGACAATTAGTCATGGCGAGCACAACTGAGAATTCTATACTCATTCAGTCATTTTCACAAACACTTAGAATACACTATTACAACATACATGGTGTATGTTAGCAAAACATGTATTAGGGCTATCCTTTCCCCAAGTAAGTATTTTATCCATGTATAAATATTCTTACAGCAAATAATCATGGCAAATACATCTCCAAAATTTATACGTATACGGTACTTTCTAGAATACACACTTTCAACATACATAGTGTATATAAGCAAAACATGTATTAGGGCGAGTCCTTTCGCCAAACAAGTAATTTATCCACATGTAATATATTCATACAACAATTAATCATGTCAAACACATTTCTAAAATTTGTACGTATACGGTACTTTCTACAAATACCTAGAGTATGTAGAATTTCATATTTTTCATCTTTAATCGAAACGGAAAACAGACAGCACTTTGTACATGTGCAATTGCATGCAGATCATGAATCTATCATTATCTGACATTGAAAGCGTTGAAAACCATAACCTATGCACCTAAAGTCCACACCTTTTATCGTAGAATCGTAACAAATCAGCTAGGTTTGTTAAGCCTTCGTATTCGGCAGTTTGGCAACCTATAGAACAGAATAGGTTAGCTATTTCATAACCTACAACTATCAAAACCCCAAAACAAATTAGGGTTAGGGTTTTTTACCTAGAAACGGAGCCGGAATTGCCAGGAAAGCGATGAGAATAGTGCGGTTGAGCATGGATAGCAGCAGGGAAGAGTGGCAGGGAGATTCTCCCATGTCTCCCACACTTTCTCTCTCTTTTCTCTCTTCTCTCTCTAGGGTTTCTCTCAAATTCGTATGGCTGCAATGAGAGAGGGTTTAAGGTCCTTATATAGCCTAAAAACTCACTAAAATAGACTCCAGGTCAAAGTATACTTAGGTTATAACTAAAGCGGGTCAGTTTCAGCTCAACGGAGGACTTCTGGCGGGCCTCCTTGAACCAAAGGTCAGACTTAAGCTCATCGACACCGGATCTACGTTTAGTTAAGTTTTCGTTTCGGTCGGGATTCCAGATCACGCGTGGCGGACCAGTTTTAGTTCAACGATCAGCGGATCTCGATAGGAGATTTCGAGTACATGGATATGTGTATGAAATTTCTCCTGATCTGAGGGTGTAATTTGGTCTGATTCTGACGGTCTGGTTGCTTAAAACTGATCCGCAAGTGAGAGGTGCCAGATTACTATTTGAGATATTTTATTTTGAATTAATTTCACATTTCTCACACTCTTCACTCCGAGCTCAAGCGAATAGCGCTGACACACTATCTAGATATGATTTTCGAGATGGTTCTCAAGCCCAGCAAGGCGGTCCTAATTCCTTAACTTCATGTTAATTGGACTTTCGACGTGCGGTCCAGATCTGATACAGAGTTTCGAGATGCTCCCGAGAGCAGACGGGTAATGAGATTGACCCTCGATTTTTCGGGGTGTTACAAAGATGAAGGAAAAATTCAGGACCCACGACTGCGATTCCACTTACGGATGTCCAAATGGTCTCGGAATACAACATTTTCGATCAAGAATGAAATACCACTAAATTACCTTTCAGATGACCAAAAATCGACCCAATCCGACATCAAACGAGGGAGTTATGAGCGTGTACATTAGATCAAACGATTTGGAAAGATTAACAATCCAAATTGTAAAGTGACAATCAAAGAGTTCCAACGAGCTTTTGGGATATCAAACGGTCTCAGAATTAGCCAATTCAGGTCCCATTTGGAAGCTTGTCAAGTTAGCATTCCAATGAGCTCAAAATAGTCTAAATTTGACCACTAAAGAGAGAGTTATGAAAGTTAGAATTGGACAAAGAGATGAAAGAAAAATTCAGGACCCATGACTGTGATCTCACTTACTGATGCCCAAATGGTCTCGGAATACGACGATTTCAATGAGGAATGAAAGAGCACTAAATTACCTCTCAGATCACCAAACATCGGCCCAATCCGACACCAAACGAGGGAGTTATGAGCGTCTCCATTGGATCGCACGATTTGGAAAGATTAACAATCCAAATTGCAAAATGACGATCGAAGAGTTCCAACGTGTTTTTGGGGTGTCGAATGGTTTCAGAATTAGCCAATTCGGGTCCCATTTGGAAGCTTGTCAAGTTACCATTCCAATGAGCTCAAAATAGTCCAAATTCGACCACTGAAGAGAGAGCTATGAAAGTTACAATTGGACAAGGAGATGAAGGGAAAATTTAGGACCCACACTGCAATCCCACTTACGGATGCCCAAATGGTCTCGGAATACGACGATTTTGATCAGGAATGAAAGAGCACTAAATTACCTTTTAAATGACCAAAATTGACCCAATCTGACATCAAATGAGGGAGTTATGAGCATGTACGTTGGATCGTGCGATTTGGAAAGATTAACAATCTAAATTGCAAAGTGACAATCAAAGAGTTCCAACAAGCTTTTTGGAGATCGAACGGTCTCAGAATTAGCCAATTCAGGTCCCATTTGAAAGCTTGTCAAGTTACCATTCCAATGAGCTCAAAATAGTCTAACTTCGACCACTGAAGAGAGAGTTATGAAAGTTAGAATTGGACAAAAAGATGAAGGAAAAATTCAGGATCCACGAGTGTGATCCCACTTACGGATGCCCAAATGGTTTTAGAATACGACGATTTCAATAAGGAATGAAAGAGCACTAAATTACCTCTCAGATCACCGAACATCGGCCCAATCCGACACCAAACAAGGGTGTTATGAGCATCTCCGTTGGATTACGCAATTTGGAAAGATTAACAATCCAAATTGCAAAATGACGATCGAAGAGTTCCAACGTGCTTTTGGGATATCGAACAGTCACAAAATTATCCAATTCTGGTCTCATCTAGAAGCTTGTCAAGTTACCATTCCAATGAGCTCAAAATAGTCTAAATTCGACCGCTGAAGAGAGAGTTATGAAAGTTACAATTGGACAAGGAGATGAAGGAAAAATTCATGACCCACGACTGCGATCTCACTTACGGATGCCCAAATGGTCTCGGAATGAGGCGATTTCGATCAGGAATGAAAGAGCACGAAATTACCTTATAGATGATCAAAACTCGACCCAATCCGACATCAAATGAGGGAGTTATGAGCGTGTACGATAGATCGTGCGATTTGGAAAGATTAACAATCCAAATTGCAAAGTGACGATCAAAGAGTTCCAACAAGCTTTTGGGATATCGAACGGTCTCAAAATTAGCCAATTCATGTCCCATTTGAAAGCTTGTCAAGTTACCATTCCAATGAGTTCAAAATAGTCTAAATTCGACCACTGAAGAGAGAGTTATGAAATTTAGAATTGGACAAAAAGATGGAGAAAAAATTCAGGACCCACGACTGTGATCCCACTTACGGATGCCCAAATGGTCACGAAATACGACGATTTCAATAAGGAATGAAAGAGCACTAAATTACCTCTCTCAGATCACCAAACATCGGCCCAATCCGACACTAAACGAGGGTGTTATGAGCATCTCCGTTGGATTGCGTGATTTTAAAAGATTAACAATCCAAATTGCAAAATGACGATCGAAGAGTTCCAACGTGCTTTTGGGATATCGAACGGTCTCAAAATTATCCAATTCTGGTCTCATCTGGAAGCTTGTCAATTTACCATTCCAATGAGCTCAAAATAGTCTAAATTCGACCATTGAAGAGAGAGTTATGAAGGTTACAATTAGAAAAGGAGATGAAGGAGAAATTCAGGACCCACGACAGCGATCCCACTTATGGATGCCCAAATGGTCTCTGAATACGATGATTTCAATAAGGAATGAAAGTGCATTAAATTACCTCTCAGATCACCAAACATCGGCCCAATTCGACACCAAACGATGGTGTTATGAGCGTCTCCGTTGGATCGCGCGATTTGGAAAGATTAACAATCCAAATTGCAAAATGACGATCGAAGAGTTCCAACGTGCTTTTGGGATATCGAACAGTCTCAAAATTATCCAATTCTGGCCTCATTTGGAAGCTTGTTGTTGAGGCACAAAAAATATCTCATTGTAGTGGTCAGAGAATTCCATGTTCGGGGGTATTTCGGTAATTTCCATGTACGGGGGTATTTCAGTAATTTCCATGTCCAGGGATATTTCGATAATTTTCATGTCCGGGGGTATTTTGGTAATTTCCATGTCTAAGGGTATTTTGGTAATTTCCATGTCCGGGGGTATTTTGGTAATTTTCATGTCCGAGGTATTTTGGTAATTTTCATGTCTGGGGATATTTTGGTAATTTCCATGTCCGGGGGTATTTTGGTAAAATTCCATGTCTAGGGGTAGTTTAGGTATTTTGGTAAAATTCCAAGTCCAGGGGTAGTTTAGGTATTTTGGTAAAATTCCAAGTCTAGGGGTAGTTTAGGTATGTTGGTAAAAAAGCATTGGAAAGGGTAGTTTGGTAAAAAAGGGTTCAAATGTGTCATTTGAAAGGAGAAAGGTGGTACACCACCATTTAAGAGGGAGGTTGGTGGTCACCATGGTTTAAGGAAAGAGAAGGTCCATCTGTGAAGGAATAGGTGGTGGTGATCACCACTTTGTAAGAGTGGTGGAGCCTATAAATACCCCTCCCCTCTTTATTTGAAGGGGTTGGATCGGATTGGATCAGTTAGTGGGCCAAAAGGAAGAGAAAAGCAAGGTGAGAGAAGGATAGAGGAAAGCCTCTGTGCCAACCCGCGCAAAGGTATGGGAGAAGTCCCGTACGCCATCCACGCAAAGTAATGTTTGGAAGGAGAAAATTCCCTTGCGCGGTTCCGCGCAACAAGAATGGAGGAAACTCCATTGCGCCGTCCGACACTAAGCTCTGCCTGAGGGAAGATTTCCATTGCGCGGGACCGCGCAACCGAGCGGATTCTCAGTTTTCTTCTATTGTGTAAACAGAGGAGGAAAATCAGTTTTCTTCCATTATGATGCCTATTGGAGCTGTCTTTTGAGAGATCCACACCATCTACTGAATCCCTCTCCAGATTTCGACTGTGAATAATGAGTTTTGATCGTCTTTTAACGTGGCCCACCTAAATAATCAAGCTGCGAAAGTAGCTGAACGGTCCGCTTACAATCACTATTGCGATCAGATGAATGAGCATGATCACCAAAGATCAAAATCGTTTTGATGTGTTTTTCCCCCTATACCTAATGAATGGTTCAGATCCACCTTTCACGTTACGAGTATGGCCCACAACCAAAGGACGGAAGCTCTGTTTTGAGACAGAGTCGACGTACGTCAACTTTGTGAAGAATAGTGATCCACTTATTGAAGATGTATGGGAAATCCACTCCGTCCATTGAATTAAGGACGAAAAACCATTCAGGAAGGACCTCTTTTGGAGTGAAATCGGTGCGGCCCGTCAAATTATCTACTTCACCGTTCATCTTTTGATTAATGGTTAAGATCGTGCAACAGTCTGCATGGTGACAGAAGGACAACTAGGAAACGGTAATGGCCACCTTCTGAAGTGAATGGACGGCTCAGATCATCTAATGGAGCAGTGAGTGGGCCACACTACATAAAAACGGCCAGCGTGTTAAGAACGCTGCTGCGTTTTGTGAAATGAAGAAGAAGAGTCGGTCAGCGCCTGCTGACCGATTTTGAGGAATCCGGTGCGCGGCGAGCGCATGTGTACATGATGTACATGCAATGTACATGCAGGGTCCATGGTGATGTTCGTGGGAAATCTACTCCTTCCATCCACTTTGCCATTGTATTTAATATGTCGAGACCGAATTTGAAGCATATCCAGATATTAGGCGGGCCCCAAATCATGATTTCAGGGGCTGATCTATCAGTTTGGCCATTTCACAAGGATCCAGGAGCTGAAATTTGACGTGTACGGCTAATTTGTGGTCCCAGGGTTACACGTAAGGTTTTAAACTGATCGGATTGTGGCAACCCTGTAATCTTGCATTCTGGGTGATAAATCAGGCCCGTTTAATGTGAGTGGTCTGATTTCCTTGTATCCTGGCCATATTTCAAGCAAGGAGAACTAGAACGATGACTGGAATGATGCTCAAAATTGATCTCAGAGATCAGATTGAAGGCTTCAAGCTCATGCAAACCCCGTCTCTTTGGAGATTGGTTGATCAGATTCCTCCTAAGTCCTAGGAGATGACCAAAATAACGTCGGAATGCTTCCGAAATTTCTATTAGATTGTCTTGTCTACTTTGATTAATTGTATTTTGTTTTCAGAATCAAGGGAATTAGAGGATGTAAATGAACTCTGATAAATGTGATCAATGTTCTCTCATTATTTCTTTGTTATCATTAAATAAATCCCCCAAATCAAATACATTTGTTTTCTTGTCAAAACAAAATGGCGACTCCACTGGGGACTTCTTATTCGATGGTAATTTAGAAAATATTCAAGAGAATATTTATCACTTTTTGGCGTCTGTATAGACACCAAAATGGCGACTCTCAGTGGGAACATCCTCCCCTTCATCTCTAAAAGCAAAGTACAATTTTATTTAAATAAATTAACTAACATTTTGTTATGAATGAAGGTATACCGTAACGAACTTTCTCTCGACAAAACGTGGTTGTCTATTCTCATCCAACGGATTTCCACCAAAAGAATATCAGAGAAGATCAAGTCAGTTATGATTAAGGACAAACGATGTCAGATGAGAAGTTAGTTCAACTGAATCATACGCTGCTCGCCGACAAGTAGACGAATTAATCAATGAATTAATTAATTCATTAGCCGATAGAGAATCTAGGGGGCATCGCCACAACCTTCTAGAATAGAAGAGAAAAGAGTTAAGAGTAAGTAGAAAGCGTCAAAGAAAGCAAAGTCTGCTGTCATCAAGAACAGTGAATTTCGTGAAATGGATGGGACAATCTCTATTTCGCCAGTGGTTCAGATCACCGAACATTGGCCCAATCCGACACCAAACGAGGGTGTTATGAGCATCTCCGTTGGATTGCGCGATTTGGAAAGATTAACAATCCAAATTGCAAAATGACGATCGAAGAGTTCCAACGTGCTTTTGGGATATTGAACAGTCTCAAAATTATCCAATTCTGGCCTCATTTGGAAGCTTGTCAAGTTACCATTCCAATGAGCTCAAAATAGTCTAAATTTGACCATTGAAGAGAGAGTTATGAAGGTTACAATTGGAAAAGGAGATGAAGGAAAAATTCAGGACCCACGACTGTGATCCCACTTACGGATGCCCAAATGGTCTCGGAATACGACGATTTCAATAAGGAATGAAAGAGCATTAAATTACCTCTCAGATCACCAAACATCGGCCCAATCCGACACCAAACGAGGGTGTTATGAGCATCTCCGTTGGATCGCACAATTTGGAAAGATTAACAATCCAAATTGCAAAATGACGATCGAAGAGTTCCAACGTGCTTTTGGTATATCGAACGGTCTCAGAATTATCCAATTCTTGTCTCATCTAGAAGCTTGTCAACTTACCATTCCAATGAGCTCAAAATAGTCTAAATTCGACCATTGAAGAGAGAGTTATGAAAGTTACAATTGGAAAAGGAGATGAAGGAAAAATTTAGGACCCACGACAGCGATCCCACTTATGGATGCCCAAATGGTCTCTGAATACGATGATTTCAATAAGGAATGAAAGAGCACTAAATTACCTCTCAGATCACCAAACATCGGCCCAATCCGACACCAAACGATGGTGTTATGAGCGTCTCCGTTGGATCGCGCGATTTGAAAAGATTAACAATCCAAATTGCAAAATGACAATCAAAGTGTTCCAACCAGCTTTTGGGATATCGAACGGTCTCAGAATTAGCCAATTCGGGTCCCATTTGGAAGCTTGTCAAGTTATCGTTCCAATGAGCTCAAAATAGTCTAAATTTAACCACTGAAGAGAGAGTTATGAAAGTTACAATTGGACAAGGAGATGAAGGAAAAATTCAAGACCCACGACTGTGATCCCACTTACGGATGGCCAAATGGTTTCGGAATACGACGATTTCGATCAGGAATGAAATTGTACTAAATTACCTTTCAGATGACCAAAAATTGACCCAATCCGACATCAAACGAGGGAGTTATGATCATGTACATTGGATCGTGCGATTTGGAAAGATTAACAATCCAAATTGCAAAGTGACGATCAAAGAGATCCAACGTACTTTTAGGATATCGAACAATCTCAGAATTAGCCAATTCAGGAACCATTTGGAAGCGTGTCAAGTTACCATTCCAATGAGCTCAAAATAGTCTAAATTCGACCGCTGAAGAGAGAGTTGTGAAAGTTAGAATTGGACAAGGAAATGAAGGAAAAATTCAGGACCCACAACTGCGATCCCACTTACGGATGCCCAAATGGTCATGGAATACGACTGTTGAGGCATTAAAAAATAAAAAAAGAATTGAAGTAAGGAAAGAGCAAGACATAGAGGAGAAGGAAAAGAACAAAGAAATAGTTCAGAAGAACGCTTTGCGCGGACCCGCGCAAAGCATATCGTTTGCGCGGACCAGCGCAAAGCAATATCGTTTGCGCGGACCCGCGCAAAGTATATGATGACTACATGGAAAGTGATTTTTGTTCCACATCGCTGAAGCCAAGATTTCACACGTGTGACATGTCTATAAATACTCCACTCCCTCTCTCATGGAGGGGTTCGAAGATTTCGGAGTGAAAGAGAAGCGAAGAGAAGACTGAAGGTGCGGATCATTGGGCTCCAGCAGATTGCGCGGACCCGTGCAAATGAGCATTGGGCTCCTACAGTTTGCGCGGACCCACGCAAACGATATCGTTTGCGAGGGACCCACGCAAACCGACTGCCCTGCAGTCTATAACAACAATGAGCTGTTGTGCTGCTGAAATGGCCAGGGTCTTCAATCTTAAGTTCTTCTTATTAAGGGAGAAAGAAGAGTCATCGACAGAAAGGCGTATTCCTCCTAAGTCTCAGGAGATGATCGAAATAGCGTCAGAATGCTGCCAGAATCTCTATTTCTCTTAAAGACTGTTGATCGATTCATCATTTCCTCCTAAGTCCTAGGGGATGATTGGAATCAGTGTCGTTATGCTGCCAAAATTTACATTTAACTATGATAGTTGAACTTATAATAAATTCTTTGTAATCTATCTTAGAATCAAGGGATATCAGAGGATGTAAATGAATTCAGAATCAATAAAATGTGATGATTGTCTTTATACTTTTCTATTGTTATGTCTGAATAAGATAGTTTCCCCAAATCAAATACATTTGTTTCCTTGTCGAAACAAAATGGCGACTCCACTGGGGAAATTATCTTATTTAACATTAACTTGGGGAAAGTTGTAAGACTCTTATCACTTTTTGGTGTCTCTTAGACTCCAAAATGGCGACTCTCAGTGGGAACATCCTCCCCTTCATCTCTAAGATAGTTTACTTAATCCCTCACATACTAACTTCACGTATGTTTCATTATCGAAGGTACCCGAATTTAATCACACAATACTACTGATGGCTAACGTTGCGAGAAAAGTGAACTTCCGCTTCACCCCCACTGGGTTTGTAGTCGAATACGCGCCAAGCCGAACTCCCGAGCATACGAATGCATGCACTACAAATAGGCACAAAGTGACTCAAGTAACAGCGAGAGTTATTTCCGTCTCACCTCAGCCACAGGAAAGTGACGGGAACTAGACTGTGGTCTTGTCTAGGAAGACAAAAGCAAAGAACTTAAAGAGCCGCAAGGCAAACTTATCTTTACCAAGAGCTGAGGGACCAATCACACGCAGTATAGCAAGAAGACAACCCGAGCTAGCTCCTCCTGCGATATACCCCGAACGAACAACTCTACAGTTCACATCGTGCGATTTTTCGGCTTTAGTCGCCCCAAGGAAGCACAGAAAGGTAAAACACTGATGATAGGATCACCGATGCCTGTATCACCCTCGACAAGTTCGCCCATAACTGCATCGCCCCGATCGATCAACAGCACGGGAAGCGCACAAAAGTCGAACGAGAATCCGATCTCTCCTCTCTTTATAAGCCCTGTTACGTCAACATACTCTCGTCTTACTCCAACAACGGCCTCGACAAATAGTAAAGAAGCCACAATGTACATGGCAGGGACGGGTCAAGAAAACAGGCCAACTACTGAAGAACGTGTTTCCAAATGGCAGAGGCGCAAAGAGCGTTAATGGACGAGTGCCGGAACCTCAGAGAAGCTCTGGCAACTCTGGCGCATAACGTAGCCCAGATAGCTGCTCCACCTATGATGGGAGCGACAAATGGACAGGAGAGCCAACCTGAAGGTTCCCGTCCACCGGGGATAGGATCGCGAGGATCCGTTCCAGCAACAAGAGCTATAACACAGGATGATGTAAGACAAGTCGTCGAAGAAGCAATCAGAATAGAGAGAGAGCACGCGAATACCGGCCGTTTCAGATACCGGACGCCGTACTCAAGAGAAGTAGAAGATGTCCCCTTTCCGGGTAATTTCAAGCATCCAGACTTTCAAAAGTTTAATGGAGAAGGGTCACCTGAAGAGCACTTGATGCACTTCATTACCAGCATGGGGAATTTCTCCACGATACCTCAGTACTGCTTATGATTATTCGGGTCATCATTGATAAGTAAAGCTTTCCGATGGTATTCAAATCTAGCTCCAGGATCTATACGCACATGGGAGGAGATGCAAGATGCTTTCATGTCAAACTTCTTCTCGTCAGAACGTGATGTTAGCATCATGGAATTAGCTTCAGTACGATAGCGAGAAGGAGAACCAGTCGAAAAGTTCATAGACAGATGGAAGACACTGGGGGCATCGTGTAAACAGTTACCGGAAGAAAAGGAATAGGTCAAGATGTGTTTGAACTCTATGGAAACAGGAATCGCGTTCGGACTCACCAGCGCCGATGTCAGAACCTTTCGCGATTTGGCTACCAAAGCCCATGCGTTGGAATTAATGACTCGTAAGATGCCAGCATTTCATCGTGAAACCGTCAGAAGGATACCCGGCAGAACGACCGTCAATACCATCGATCGTGATAAGAAAAATCAAGATGCGAGGGGCTCAAGAGGCAAAAATTCGGACGGAAAAGAAGGCTGGAATCAATCAAGGGATAAATACGGCGAAAAAAGGCTCAGAATGCTCGATTCTCATGAAGATTTGAATTCGATGAAGAAGATGTAGTTCCTATGATGCAGTAGTTGTTAAAAGCTGGTACCCTGGAATTACCAGAGCCCAAGCGCCCTGACGATGTGATGAAGACCCGGGAAAGAAGCTTTTGCCGTTATCATCGCCTAGTGGGACATCCGACGGAGAATTGCTATACGTTGAAGTGCATCATACAACGAATGATAAATAGGAGCGAAATAATAACCAGTGAAAGCAAAGAAAAGAGTAGGAGGGCGACAGTAAACGTATTTTCAGTCCACGAAAAGGGTCGAGAAATAAAAGGGAGAGAAAATCGAAAGTTAATAAAGAATGCAGCAATGATTACGTTGCGATCGGGGAAGCAGGTAACGAGTCCGGTGAAGCAAAAAGCAGGAATTACGAGAAAAGAAGTTACCGAAAGACAAAACAGCAAGGATGGAAGTAAAAACAGGAATGGAGTGACGAAAGTGGGTTATGACGTAGTTAGCCACTTGAAGGGCATACCGGCACGTCTAAGCATCTATGATGCGCTCAAATTATCAGAAGAGTTTCAACAGAGTTTGATCCAAGCGTTGTCTGATCACAATGTGAGAGAAGCTTTATTGATAGAAATGAAACATGAAAGACACAATGAACGGGCAAATTGTCTACCAGTAATCTCATTCTCTGATGATGATTTAATTGGTGAATCGGAACATAATAGACCACTAATAATAGAAGGATATGTTTGTGAAAAGAAGATAAAACGGATTATGATAGACAATGGGTCCGCAGTGAATCTTTTGCCACTCTCCATGATAAACAAATTGGGCTATCACCGTTTTGATTTGCGCCCCAGCGGAATGATGATACAGGGGTTCAATCAAGATGGACAACGCGCGCTCGGTAAGATTACAGTGACATTGGAAGTGGGAGAATTAATTACTATTGTTCTATGTCACGTTATAAATGCTGTGACAACGTATAACCTTCTCTTGGGAAGGTCGTGGATACATCAGTACAGTATTGTACCCTCTACTCTACACCAATGTTTCAAATACTGTAAGGACGGAATGCAGTGCAAGGTGATGGCTGACGCGAAACCATATACGGAAGTTGAGTCTTTCTTCGTGGACGCCGGCTATTATAAAGGATTCTCCGAAGGGGTGGAAAATAATGATGAAAAGAGAATCTTAAAAGACGTCCGAATAAACAATGTTAGAGAAGAAAGGGTTGAATCTTCTGGGACTGCAGAAGCAAGATAGAAGTTCTATTTTGTACCCAAGCGTCTGAGACAACCGGGGCAGCCGCCGTTGACATTGTTATCGACAAAACAGTTGAAAATCTTACAGTCCAATTATACGATGCCCTTACCCAATATTGAAAGGTGTAAGCTATTTACAGCCGCTCCAGGAAGATTTCAAGTCAGGGCTAGTACTAAATACCCTGAGCCGATAGAATTCCATGCCGCAGCGAAAGCAAAGGATGAGATCACAAGCAATGTATATCACGGAGAGTTAACACCGTAAAATTTGAAAAAATACAGTGCAGAAAGCAAGAAAATCATGAGAAATATGAGCTTTGATTGTAACAAACCCACTGGACTGAATCATGGGAAAGGAATTCAAATCCCTCTCGGGGTTAATTAGGAAAAGCGGAGAAAATTCCAGGGGCTAGGAGCAGAGTCATCAGTGAATATGGTATCAGTAAATATGACTTCGGCCACGCAAATACCAGAACAAGATCCTTAGGTAGTCGAGTACGCTGAAACAGCTCCAAAACAAATAGAAGACGGGGGGCAACCGACATTAGATGGCTTACGAGAAATAAATTTGGGAACAATAGAAGAGTCGAGAAATACATTCATCAGCGTCAGCCTTTTTTAACAGGAATTCGAGAAATATGGCCAACTTCTCAAAGAAAATAAAGACGTCTTCGCCTGGACTTATGAAGAGATGCCGGGACTGGAACCCTCCGTAGCTATGCATCGATTAAACATCTCCAAAGAAAAGAAACCAGTAAAGTAAGCACAAAGGCGATTTCACGAAGACCTGATTCCGTTAATCGAAGAGGAAGTAAACAAACTGATAAAGGTTGGGTTCATCAGGGAAGTTAAGTATCCCAATTAGATATCAAACATCGTTCCTATGAAGAAGAAGAATGGGCAAATCAAAGTATATATTGACTTCAGAGATCTGAACGAAGCATGTCCAAAGGACGACTTCCCTCTCCCAATAACAGAGTTATTGATCGATAGTACTACTCAGTATGCTATTATGTCTTTTATGGACGGTTATGCAGGTTATAATCAAATCAGGATGGCGCTTGAAGATGAAGAGGCAACGGCATTCAGAACACCGCTTGGGATTTATTGTTACAAAGTTATGCCTTTCGGTCTTAAAAATGCCGAAGCAACATATCAGAGGGCAATGAAAAATATCTTTCAAGATATGATGCATAAACATGTTGAATGCTATGTTGACGACTTTGGTAGCAGTCTTCCGTCGACTCAGAAAGAAACAATTAAAGATGAACTCAGCAAAATGTGCGTTCGGAGTATCTTCAGGCAAATTTCTCGGCTTCGTTGTACGGCATAGAGGCATCGAGATCGATCTAGAAAAAATCAAGGCTATTTAAAATATGCCGCCACCGACAACGCTAAAGGAATTGAAAAGCTTACAAGGAAAACTGGCGTACATTCGCCGTTTCATTTCAAATCTCGCAGGAAGGTGTCAGCCATTTTCTCGACTAATGAAGAAAGATACAGAATTTATATGGGATCACGCCTGTCAGAATGCATTTGATTCAATTTGATTCAATTTGAACAGCTGAAACAGCCGCCGGTGTTAACAACTCCAGTGAGAGGTAAGCCACTTATCTTATATACATCTGCAGCTACAAATTCTTTGGGTGCTTTGTTGGCACAGGTAAATGAAGCCGGAAAGGAGACTGCTCTTTATTATCTAAGCTGAACATTGATGGGGGCAGAATGCAATTATTCCTCGATCGAGAAAGAATGTTTGGCGTTGATATTCGTTGTACAAAAGTTAAGACATTATTGTCTCTCCCACGATATAACTTTGATCTTAAGAGCAGATCCGATAAAATTCATGATGACCAGGCCAATGTTGTCGGGAAGATTAGCCAAATGGATGTTATTGTTATCAGAATATACTATTTCGTATAGGCCGGTGAAAGCAGTAAAAGGGCAGGCCATGGCAGATTTCCTCGTAGCACATCCTATGGCAGAAAGTGAAGAAATTAATGATGACTTCCCGGACGAGCAGGTTATGATAGCCAAATCCCAGAGCCCATGGCAAATGTATTTTGATGGTGCTGCTCGAACATCGGGAGCGGGGGCAGGAGTGATATTCATTACTCCTCAAAGCAATCTGTTACCATACTCCTTCACACTGGGCACTACATGCACGAACAATGAGGCTGAATACAGAGCCCTCATTATCGGAATGGAAATAGCTCAGCAAATGGAAATAAAATTATTGCATCTTCGGAGATTCTAAATTGATTATAAATCAATTGACAACAGAATACCAAGTAAGGAAACAAGAGCTCTTGCCTTATTGTCGGAAAGCACAACAGTTACTTGAACAGTTTTGTCATGTGGAAATCAAACATATACCACGATCTGAGAATGCAAAAGCGGATGCTTTAGCCAGTCTGGCAGCGGCTTTGTCCTGCACAAATCGAAGTCCTCTCTAGGTAACTATAGAAGAAAGAAGATTCTTGCCATCCGTAGAGGTTATCGAAGAAATCGTTGAAATGTTTCCTATATCTTGTCTGGAAATAACGACAGATGATTGGCATCAGCCTTTCGTCGATTATCTCAAATACAACATCTTGCCAGAAGATAATGCACAAGGGCAGCAGATTAAGCAGCGATCGGGCAAATTTGTCATATGCAACGAAGTATTGTATAGAAAATCTTATAATGGAATGCTGTTACAGTGCTTAGACAAGCAAGAAGCAAATCAAATACTACGGGAAGCACATTCAGGAGAATGTGGAGCGCATCAAGCCGGCCGAAATTTATGCAATAGAGTGCATCGAATGGGTTATTACTGGCCTACCATGTTCAAAGATGCGATAGAATATGCGAAGCGGTGTCATGAATGTCAAATACATGGGGATATAATACATGTTCCCCTGGAAGACTTACATCAGTCTATTGCTTCTTGGCCTTTCTCAGCTTGGGGACTCGACGTGATTGACCTTATAAATCCACCTTTGTCTAAAGGAAAACAATATATTTTGGCAGCGACAGACTATTTCTCCAAGTGGACCGAAGCAGTCGCTTTGCGTAATGTTAAAGAAAATGACGTGGTCAATTTCATCCGGCATGCCATAATATACCGTCATGGTATTTCGAAAAAGATCGTCTCTGATAATGGCACCCCTTTTAAAAATAGAGGCATGAAAAAGTTGTGTCAGAAGTTCGGCATCCAACATTCATTTTCAACACCTTACTATCCCCCGGCCAATGGATTAGAGGAGGCGTTTAACAAAACGATTGTCAAAATATTAAAGAAAACGGTAACAAGCAATAAGCGCGATTGGGATGAAAAGTTACAGGAAGTATTATGGGCCTACAGAACTACCCATCGTACAGCAACAGGGGCGACACCGTATTCATTAATCTATGGCATGGAGGCAGTCATCCCAATCGAAATACAGGTGGCATCGCTCAGAATAGCGGTACATCAGTCTGTAACAGATGATGAAAATGCAAAAATAAGGCTGAAAGAATTAGATCTGCTCGATGAGAAACGTCTAGCAGCTCAGCAGCGGTTGCAGTCATATCAAGCCAGGATATCGGCTGCCTTTGATAAACAAGTTAAATACCGCTCTTTCAAAAAAGGGGATATGGTGCTAATGCTGAAAAGACCTATAGTGGTCACTCGCCGGACAGGGGGCAAGTTCGAGCCTAAATGGGACGGTCCATATGTGGTAAAAGAAGTATACTCCAATGGGGCATATAGAATCGCAAATCAAGGGGGGCAGGGTATCAGTATACCTGTCAACGCCCGCTTCATCAAAAGATACTACCCCTGAAGAGAGACATGCTGATTTTGATCCAGAATATTATCGGCATAATGATTCTGTATCAAAAGGGGGCAAGGATGAATAAGATCATGTCTATATGTCAACAAAAGAAGCTATGAAGAAGAAATTCACGAGCATGTCAACTATGTTAGCAAGCATTAATTCTAAAAAATATATGGATCATCGTCATCACCAAATAAGTTTGACAAAGTCAATATCACCTTGAAGATTCTCTTGAAGATATTGATTCTCTTGAAGATATCGACAAGATTGATATATTGCCTTACAAGGCACGGATCCTCTTGAAGATATTATCAAAAAACAGTTGGAAACGTCTATTATGTTGGCAATCACAATGATCATAATTATTATTGCCCTACAAGGCACGGATCTTCTTAAAAGAGCAGTCTAGCCAAGCCAAATCCTAAAGGAGCCTAATCAAAAAGATCAAGCTCTAAGAAAGAGCTAAAAGCTCTATAAAAAAAAAAGGACCAAGCTCTAAAAGGGCCGGCCAACTACACATAAGACCTATCAAGATCGCCATTCGGGCAGCGGCGAGGAGTCAGTGGCCCTAAAAAGCCCGCGAAGCCATCGTGCGCACCCATGCGGGCAGCTGACGAAGTCAAGGATTCAAAGCCTAAAAGGCCATAAATCCGCGAAGACTAGTCACCGTAACTCCCATGCCGTCTGTATAGCTTTACGGCAGCGCCACGGGGAACGGATGAAAGTGCCCTCCCATGAATGGGATCGACCTTGCAGACGAAGAAAACGGGGGCCGCAGTGCGAGCTTTTAGGCCAACCATGCGTAAGACCCTCCAAATCTAGGGTTTGATTTCAGTAGTAACTCGTGAGGAAGGGATTAAGCCTAATCATTGATGGACTGGCGACCCTAGATTTGGTGCCCAAAGGTAGCCTTGCGAGCCCTGCGAACTCTAGAGAGTTACCATGGCCAACCCTGTGCATAAAACCAACAGTTCACCACCCGGTAGCATCAATGGGCCCCTCTGACGGACCGTGGCCGTGAGCTCAAGGCAGTAAAAAGTCCAAGAGAACTCTAGAGAGTTACAGAGACCATCACATAAGACCAACAAGTGCTCCACTACTCAAGAGCTTAAACTGTGTGTGCGCGCGCTTCACTACTCATGAGCTTAAACTGTGTGTGGCTAATTAAATTGAAACTTAACACCGCCAATTTAATACTCACATAGAGAATCCCGCACTAACAAAGCATAAAAGGCTTGAAAATTATAATTAATAATATGATAAAATTATTGTATGAAAATAGGGTTGCCATAATATGATGTGATAAATGCCAGCATAAATGTCATTAATATGCGATGTGGAAAATGCCATCATAAATATCTCAAAATGCTATCATAAAAGCATATGTTAAATAAGTTACTTGTTCAAAAGCATGTAAACAAAGATTACATGTTCAAAAATCACATGTTTAAAGTTCTTCCGTAACCCCTACTGCTTCTATATATTTGCGCAAATCCTCTTTTAATTGTGCCTGAGCTACATCATGCTTGGATTTTTCTTCAAGAATAAGTTTCGCCTGATCAAGAACACCAGCTAGCTTGCTCTCCAAAGATGCGATCATTTCTCTACCTTGAAGTAGTGCAGATTTTTCTATATCAACGGATTGAACATTCGCCCGCATCCTTTCTTCAACATCCTGAATGGCTAATTCTTGCTCATGATTCCTCTTCTCCAGTTGAGAGATTTCTTCTTTCAGGGCTGCAATGCAATCTTGAGTAGTCACTTTCTCATCAGTATGAATCTTTAATTGATCTTGAAGAACCAAATATTCTTACTCAAGTTTGGAGATAGATGAAGCCGTCAGAGAAACTTGTTCTTTAGATACAGCCAGCTGCTTCCCATATTCTAAAATCTCAAGGGCTATTATAGCATTTTCTATCAACGCCAATGAGATTACTGAATCATGAAATTTAAGGAGCGAATCACGCAAAGGAGATATGTTAATTCTAGCCATCCTAGCAGAACTCTTCAAAATTTCCATAGCAACATCCAAGTCCAACCATTGATCAGGGTTTCTGAAGATATGGGCTATCGTCAACAAAGAGTGTTTCACCATAAGCATCTTATGGATAGGGACTTTTGCAAAAGACGATAGTTCAGATGTAGTAGCCACAAAATCGGAACTGGCCGCACCACTGCGAGAAGGGGTTCCTATAGCCAAAGAAGAAAGACGTTCAGATATATTATAAGATATGCGATTCTGAGTAAAATAACTAGTGCACATATATACCTGTAGCTGGAATACGATTAACAGAAGGAGAAGCTCCCTGAGTCATGGAAGGGCCAAGTCCCACCATATCAGCAAAAGATGGTGCTCTAGCCTCCGTACTTGAATCTCTGGTAGTTGGAGTTGGCAAGTCAGTGGTTTTTGTTGAAAATATAATTTCACGAGCTACCACTTTCTGTACCACCAATGGAACTACAGGAGCTCTTGGTGAAGTTACTGCAAGAGGATTCGCTGAAGAAATCGCGCCTATCTCAGCGACCCGAGCACCTAAAAAAGGAAGACATGATAATTCTAAATAAATAATTGCCGTTAAATATGCAGATAAAGATACGCATATGAAAGTTAAATCTCCTTTACCTGGTGAATATCCGTATTCGCCATAATCTAAATGCTCCTCCTCATCTTCCTCTGCTGCAGGAGATTTAGCAGGAACATTAATGCTAGGAAGAGCTTTAGAGGTTGCAGGAAGAGGTTCCATTTCAACACCTTCTGTAATTGCTTCCTCTTCTCCGCCAATGTCGACTTCGCCTTCTTCAAAATCGTCATATTTATCATCATAGCTTTCACTGTCCTCGTTGTCTTCATACTGCGAAGAGGCAGTAGTCTCTGATGATGAGGCTGAACTCTCATCTCCCAAAATCTCTTCGTCAACTTCTTCAATGACGGCTTGCTTTCCTTTACAAGAAGCAACCCAGCTGCTCTCTGGTGCGGACTCTTTGATTGTAAGGGAGACAAATGCTTGTCTGGTCCCCTTTGAAAGAATAGGAGATGATGCCTATAAACGCGTTCTCGATCTATTCATTGGGGAAGATGAAGTAGGACAAAGGGGTTGTGAAGGAGGTATAGGAGCATCACGAGCTGGTTCTTCTTGAACCGCTGCAGTCTCTGTAGGAATTGGGGAAGATGCACCTTCAGCGTCATCTGCAGCCTGATCTGTAAAGCCCCGACGAGATTGCTCAAATTCTCTTAAAACTCCATAAGCAAACCAGCCATCCAAAGTGTTAATAGGCTTTATTTCGCGGATGGGATCTTTTAATGATATCTTGCTGCAAATTTCTCCACGATGAGACGCATGGCTAATTCTGAGACCGTTCGATATCCCAAAAGCTTGTTGGAACTCTTTGATCATCACTTTGCAATTTGGATTGTTAATCTTTCCAAATCGCACGATCCAACGTACATGTTCATAACTCCCTCGTTTGATGTCGGATTGGGTCAATTTTTGGTCATCTGAAAGGTAATTTAGTACACTTTCATTCCTGATCGAAATCATCGTATTCCGAGACCATTTGGGCATCCATAAGTGGGATCGCAGTCGTGGGTCCTGAAATTTTCCTTCATCTCCTTTTCCAATTGTAACCTTCATAACTCTCACTTCAATGGTCGAATTTAGACTATTTGGAGCTCATTGGAATGGTAACTTGACAAGCTTCCAAATGGGACCCGAATTGGCTAATTCTGAGACTGTTCGATATACCAAAAGATGGTTGGAACACCTCGATCGTCATTTTACAATTTGGATTGTTAATCTTTCCAAATCGCGCGATCCAACGGAGACGCTCATAACACCCTCGTTTGGTGTCGGATTGGGCCGATGTTTGGTGATCTGAGAGGTAATTTAGTGATCTTTCATTCTGGATTGAAATCATCGTATTCAGAGACTATTTCGGCATCCATAAGTGGGATCGCAGTCTTGGGTCCTGAATTTTTCGTTCATCTCCTTTTCCAATTGTAACCTTCATAACTCTCTCTTTAATGGTCGAATTTAGACTATTTTGAGCTCATTGGAATGGTAACTTGACAAGCTTCCAGATGAGACCAGAATTAGATAATTCTGAGAGCGTTCAATATCCCAAAAGCAAGTTGGAAGTCTTCGATCATCATTTTGCAATTTGGATTGTTAATCTTTCCAAATCGCGCAATCCAACGGAGATTCTCCTAACACCCTCCTTTGGTGTCGGATTGGGCCGATGTTTGGTGATCTGAGAGGTAATTTAGTGCTCTTTCGTTCCTTATTAAAATCGTCGTATTCCGAGACCATTTTGGCATCCATAAGAGGGATCACAGTCGTGGGTCCTGAATTTTTTATTCATCTTTTTGTCCAATTCTAACTTTCATAACTCTCTCTTCAGTGGTCGAATTTAGACTATTTTGAGCTCATTGGAATGGTAACTCGACAAGCTTCCAAATGGAACCTGAATTGGCTAATTCCGAGACCGTCCGATATCCCAAAAGCTTGTTGGAACTCTTTGACCGTCACTTTGCAATTTGGATTGTTAATCTTTCCAAATCACACGATCCAATGTACACGCTCATAACTCCCTCATTTGATGTCGGATTGGGTCGATTTTTGTTCATCTGAAAGGTAATTTAGTGCTCTTTCATTCCTGATTGAAATCGTCGTATTCCGAGACAATTTGGGCATCCGTAATTGGGATCGCATCGTGGGTCATGAATTTTTCCTTCATCTCCTTGTCCAATTGTAACTTCCATAACACTCTCTTCAGTGGTCGAATTTAGACTACTTTGAGCAGATTGGAATGGTAACTTGACAAGCTTCCAAAGTGGGACACGAATTGGCTAATTCTGAGATCGTTCGATATCCCAAAAGCACGTTGGAACTCTTCAATCATCATTTTGCAATTTGGATTGTTAATCTTTCCAAATCGCGCGATCCAACGGAGACGCTCATAACACCATCGTTTGGTGTCAGATTGGGCCGATGTTTGGTGATCTAAGAGGTAATTTATTGGTCTTTCATTCTTGATTGAAATCGTCGTATTTCGAGACAATTTGGGAATCCGTAAGTAAGATCACAGTCGTGGGTCCAGAATTTTTTCTTCATCTACTTGTCCAATAACAACCTTCATAACTCTCTCTTTAGTGTTCAAATTTAGACTATTTTGAGCTCATTGGAATGGTAACTTGACAAGCTTCCAAATGGGACCCGAATTGGCTAATCATGAAACCATTCGACACCCCAAAAGCACGTTGGAACTCTTCGATCGTCATTTTACAATTTGGATTGTTAAATTTTCCAAATCGTGCCATCCAACGTAGACGCTCATAAAACCATCGTTCGGTATCGGATTGGGCCGATGTTTGGTGATCTAAGAGGTAATTTATTGGTCTTTTATTCTTAATTGAAATCGTCATTTTCCGAGACAATTTGGGAATCCGTAAGTAAGATCACAATCATGGGTCCTGAATTTTTCCTTCATCTAATTGTCCAATAATAACCTTCATAACTCTCTCTTTAGTGTTCAAATTTAGACTATTTTGAGCTGATTGGAATGGTAACTTGACAAGCTTCCAAAATGGGACCCGAATTGGCTAATTCTGAGACCGTTCGATATCCCAAAAGCATGTTGGAACTCTTCAATCATCATTTTGCAATTTGGATTGTTAATATTTCCAAATCGCGCAATCCAACGGAGATGCTCATAAAACCGTCGTTTGGTGTCGGATTGGGCCGATGTTTGGCGATCTAAGAGGTAATTTATTGGTCTTTCATTCTTGATTGAAATCGTCATTTTCTGAGACAATTTGGGAATTCGTAAGTAAGATCACAGTCGTTGGTCCTGAATTTTTCCTTCATCTACTTGTCCAATAATAACCTTCATAACTCTCTCTTTAGTGTTCAAATTTAGACTATTTTGAGCTCATTGGAATGGTAACTTGACAAGCTTCCAAATGGGACCCGAATTGGCAAATTATGAGACCATTCGACACCCCAAAAGCATGTTGGAACTCGTCGATCCTCATTTTACAATTTGGATTGTTAAATTTTCCAAATCGTGCAATCCAACGGGGACACTCATAACTCCATCGTTTAGTGTCGGATTGGGCCGATGTTTTTTGATCTGAGAGGTAATTTAGTGCTCTTTCATTCCTTATTGAAATCATCGTATTTAGAGACCATTTGGGCTTCCGTAAGTGGGATCACAGTCATGTGTCCTGAATTTTTCCTTCATCTATTTTTCCAATTCTAACTTTCTTAACTCTCTCTTTAGTGGTTGAATTTAGACTATTTTGAGCTCATTGGAATGGTAACTTGTCAAGCTTCCAAATGGGACCTGAATTGGCTAATTCTGAGACCGTTCGATATCCCAAAAGCTTGTTGGAACTCTTTCATTGTCACTTTGTAATTTGGATTGTTAATCTTTCCAAATCGTAGGATCCAATGTACACGCTCATAACTCCCTTGTTTGATGTCGGATTGGGTCAATTTTTGGTCATCTGAAAGGTAATTTAGTGCTCTTTCATACTTGATCGAAATCGTCATATTTCGAGACCATTTGGATATCCGTAAGTGGAATCGCAGTCGTGGGTCCTGAATTTTTCCTTCATCTCCTTGTCCAATTTTTACTTTCATAACTCTATCATTAGTGGTCGAATTTAGACTATTTTGAGGTCATTGGAATGGTAACCTGACAAGCTTCCAATTGGGACCCAAATTGGCTAATTCTGAGATTGTTCGATATCCCAAAAGCACGTTGAAACTCTTGGATCGTCATTTTGCAATTTGGATTGTTAATCTTTCCAAATCGCGTGATCCAACGGATACGCTCATAATACCCTCATTTGGTGTCGGATTGGGCCAAAGTTTGGTGATCTGAGAGGTAATTTAGTGCTCTTTCATTCCTATTTGAAATTGTCGTATTCCATGACCATTGGGCATCCGTAAGTGGGATTGCTGTTGTGAGTCCTGAATTTTTCTTTCATCTCCTTGTCCAATTCTAACTTTCATAACTCTCTCTTTAGTGGTCGAATTTAGATTATTTTGAGCTCATTGGAATGGTAACTTGACAAGCTTCCAAATGGGACCCGAATTGGCAAATTCTGAGACTGTTCGATCCCAAAAGCACGTTGGAACTCTTTGATCGTCACTTTTCAATTTGGATTGTTAATCTTTCCAAATCGCACGATCCAACGTACACGCTCATAACTCCCTCATTTGATGTTAGATTGGTTCGATTTTGGGTCATCTGAAAGGTAACTTAGTGCTCTTTCATTCCTGATCAAAATCATCGTATTCCGAGACCATTTGGGCATCCGAAAGTGGGATTGCAGTCGTGTGTCCTAAATTTTTCCTTCATCTCCTTGTCCAATTATAACTTTCATAACTCTCTCTTCAGTGGTCGAATTTAGACTATTTTGAGCTCATTGGAATGGTAACATGACAAGCTTCCAAATGGGACCCGAATTGGCTAATTCTGAGACCGTTCGATATCCCAAAAGCTGGTTGGAACACTTCGATCGTCATTTTGCAATTTGGATTGTTAATCTTTTCAAATCGCGCGATCCAACGGAGATACTCATAACACCATCGTTTGGTGTTGGATTGGGCCGATGTTTGGTGATCTAAGAGGTAATTTATTTCTCTTTCATTCCTAATTGAAATTGTCATATTCCGAGACAATTTGGGAATCCGTAAGTTAGATCACAGTCGTGGGTCCTGAATTTTTTCTTCATCTAATTGTCCAATAATAACCTTCATAACTCTCTCTTTAGTGTTCAAATTTAGACTATTTTGAGCTCATTGGAATGGTAACTTGATAAGCTTCCAAATGGGACCCGAATTGGCTAATTCTGAGACCGGTCGATATCCCAAAAGCTGGTTGGAACAATTCGATTGCCATTTTGCAATTTGAATTGTTAATCTTTCCAAATCGCGCGATCCAACGGAGATGCTCATAACACCATCGTTTGGTGTCAGATTGGGCCGATGTTTGGTGATCTAAGAGGTAATTTATTTCTCTTTTATTCCTGATTGAAATTGTCGTATTCCGAGACAATTTGGGAATCCGTAAGTGAGATCACAGTCGTGGGTCCTGAATTTTTCCTTCATCTAATTGTCCAATACCTTCATAACTCTCTCTTTAGTGTTCAAATTTAGACTATTTTGAACTCATTGGAATGGTAACTTGACAAGCTTCCAAATGGGACCCGAATTGTCTAATTCTGAAACCATTCGACACCCCAAAAGCACGTTGGAACTCTTCGATCGTCATTTTGCAATTTGGATTGTTAATCTTTCCAAATCGAGCGATCCAACGGAGACGCTCATAACTCCCTCGTTTGGTGTCGGATTGGGCCGATGTTTGGTGATCTGAGAGGTAATTTAGTGCACTATCATTCCTTATTGAAATCGTCGTATTCCGAGACCATCTGGGCATTCGCAAGTGGGATCACAGTCATGGGTCCTGAATTTTTCCTTCATCTCTTTGTCCAATTCTAACTTTCATAACTCTCTCTTTAGTGGTTGAATTTAGACTATTTTGAGCTCATTGGAATGGTAACTTGACAAGCTTCCAAATGGGACCTGAATTAGCTAATTCTGAGACCGTTCGATATCCCAAAAGCTCGTTGGAACTCTTTGATCATCACTTTGCAATTTCGATATTTCGATGTTAATCTTTCCAAATCGTACGATCCAATGTACACGCTCATAACTCCCTCATTTGATGGCGGATTGGGTCGATTTTTGGTCATCTGAAAGGTAATTTAGTGCTCTTTCATTCCTGATCGAAATCGTCATATTCCGAGACCATTTGGACATTCTTAAGTGGAATCGCAGTCGTGGGTCCTGAATTTTTCCTTCATCTCCTTATCTAATTTTAGCTTTCATAACTCTATCTTCAGTGGTCGAATTTAGACTATTTTGAGCTCATTGGAATGGTAACTAGACAAGCTTCCAAATGGGAGCCGAATTGGCTAATTCTGAGACCGTTCGATATCCCAAAAGCGTGTTGGGACTCTTCGATCATCATTTTGCAATTTGGATTGCTAATCTTTCGAAATCGCGCGATCCAACGTAGACGCACATAACACCCTCGTTTGGTGTTGGATTGGGCCGATGTTTGGTGATCTGAGAGGTAATTTAGTGCTCTTTCATTTCTTTTTGAAATCATCGTATTCCATGACCATTTGGGCATCCGTAAGTGGGATCACAGTCGTGGGTCCTAAATTTTTCCTTCATCTCCTTGTCTAATTCTAACTTTCATAACTCTCTCTTCAGTGGTCGAATTTAGACTATTTTGAGCTCATTGGAATGGTAACTTGACAAGCTTCCAAATGGGACCTGAATTGGCTAATTCTAAGACCGTTTGATATCCCAAAAGCACGTTGGAACTCTTTGATCGTCACTTTGCAATTTGGATTGTTAATCTTTCCAAATCGCACGATCCAATGTACACGCTCATAACTCCCTCGTTTGATGTCGGATTAGGTCAATTTTTGGTCATCTGAAAGGTAATTTAGTACACTTTCATTCCTGGTCGAAATCGTCGTATTCCGAGACCATTTGGGCATTCGTAAATGGGATCGCAGTCATGGGTCCTGAATTTTTCATTCATCTCCTTGTCCAATTGTTACTTTTATAACTCTCTCTTCAGTGGTCGAATTTAGACTATTTTGAGCTCATTGGAATGGTAACTTGACAAGCTTCCAAATGGTACCCGAATTGGCTAATTCTGAGACCGTTCGATATCCTAAAAGCTGGTTGGAACACTTCGATCGTCATTTTGCAATTTGGATTGTTAATCTTTCCAAATCACGCGATCCAAGGGAGACGCTCATAACACCCTCGTTTGGTGTCGAATTGGGCCGATGTTTGGTTATCTGAGATGTAATTTAGTGCTCTTTCTTTCCTCATTGAAATAGTTGTATTCCGATACCATTTGGGCATCCGTAAGTGGGATCACAGTCGTGGGTCCTGAATTTTTCCTTCATCTCCTTTTCCAATTGTAAACCTTCATAACTCTCTCTTCAATGGTCGAATTTAGACTAGAGCTCATTGGAATGGTAACTTGACAAGATGGGACGTGAATTGGCTAATTCTAAGACTGTTTGATATCCCAAAAGCTCGTTGGAACTCTTTGATTGCTTCCAAATGGGACGTGAATTGGCTAATTCTAAGACTGTTTGATATCCCAAAAGCTCGTTGGAACTCTTTGATTGTCACTTTGCAATTTGGATTGTTAATCTTTCGAAATCGTACGATCCAATGTACATGCTCATAACTCCCTCGTTTGATGTCGGATTAGGTCAATTTTTGGTCATCTGAAAGGTAATTTAGTACACTTTCATTCCTGATCGAAATCGTGGTATTCCGAGACCATTTGGGCTTTCGAAAGTGGGATTGGAGTCATGTGTCCTAAATTTTTCCTTCATCGCCTTGTCCAATTATAACTTTCTTAACTCTCTCTTCAGTGGTCGAATTTAGACTATTTTGAGCTCATTGGAATGGTAACTTGACAA
This sequence comes from Magnolia officinalis, assembly GCA_021015155.1. NCBI lineage: Eukaryota > Viridiplantae > Streptophyta > Magnoliopsida > Magnoliales > Magnoliaceae > Magnolia > Magnolia officinalis. The sequence continues at coordinate 34,159,702 of JAJHSJ010000010.1, forward strand.
GCTTCCAAATGGGACCCGAATGGCTAATTCTGAGACCGTTTGATATCCCAAAAGCTGGTTGGAACACTTCGATCGTCATTTTGCAATTTGGATTGTTAATCTTTTGAAATCGTGCGATCCAACATAGATGCTCATAACACCATCGTTTGATGTCGGATTGGGCCGATGTTTGGTGATCTAAGAGGTAATTTATTTCTCTTTTATTCCTGATTGAAATTGTCGTATTCCGAGACAATTTGGGAATCCGTAAGTGAGATCACAGTCGTGGGTCCTGAATTTTTCCTTCATCTAATTGTCCAATAATAACCTTCATAACACTCTCTTTAGTGTTCAAATTTAGACAATTCTGAGCTCATTGGAATGGTAACTTGACAAGCCTCCAAATGGGACCCGAATTGGCTAATTCGAAAAGCATTCGACACCCCAAAAGCACGTTGGAACTCTTCGATCGTCATTTTGCAATTTAGATTGTTAATCTTTCCAAATCGAGCGATCCAACGGAGACGCTCATAACTCCCTCGTTTGGTGTCGGATTGGGCCGATGTTTGGTGATCTGAGAGGTAATTTAGTGCTCTTTCATTCCTTATTAAAATCGTCATATTCCGAGACCATTTGGGCATTCGTAAGTGGTATCACAGTCATGGGTCCTAAATTTTTCCTTCATCTCTTTGTCCAATTCTAACTTTCATAACTCTCTCTTTAGTGGTTGAATTTAGACTATTTTGAGCTCATTGGAATGGTAACTTGACAAGCTTCCAAATGGGACCTGAATTTGCTAATTCTGAGACCGTTCGATATCCCAAAAGCTCGTTGGAAGTCTTTGATCATCACTTTGCAATTTCGATATTTCGATGTTAATCTTTCCAAATCGTACGATCCAATGTACACGCTCATAACTCCCTCATTTGATGGCGGATTGGGTCGATTTTTGGTCATCTGAAAGGTAATTTAGTGCTCTTTCATTCCTGATCGAAATCGTCGTATTCCGAGACCATTTGGACATCCGTAAGTGGAATCGCAGTCGTGGGTCCTGAATTTTTCCTTCATCTCCTTGTCTAATTTTAGCTTTCATAACTCTATCTTCAGTGGTCGAATTTAGACTATTTTGAGCTCATTAGAATGGTAACTAGACAAGCTTCCAAATGGGAGCCGAATTGGTTAATTCTGAGACCATTCGATATCCCAAAAAGCATGTTGGAACTCTTCGATCATCATTTTGCAATTTGGATTGTTAATCTTTTCAAATCGCGCGATCCAACGGAAACGCCTATAACACCCTCATTTGGTGTTGGATTGGGCCGATGTTTGGTGATCTGAGAGGTAATTTAGTGCTCTTTCATTTCTTTTTGAAATCATCGTATTCCATGACCATTTGGGCAACCGTAAGTGGGATCACAGTCGTGGGTCCTAAATTTTTCCTTCATCTCCTTGTCCAATTCTAACTTTCATAACTCTCTCTTCAGTGGTCGAATTTAGACTATTTTGAGCTCATTGGAATGGTAACTTGACAAGCTTCCAAATGGGACCTGAATTGGCTAATTCTAAGACCGTTCGATATCCCAAAAGCACGTTGGAACTCTTTGATCGTCACTTTACAATTCGGATTGTTAATCTTTCCAAATCGCATGATCCAATGTACACGCTCATAACTCCCTCATTTGATGTCGGATTAGGTCAATTTTTGGTCATCTGAAAGGTAATTTAGTACACTTTCATTCCTGATCGAAATCGTCGTATTTCGAGACCACTTGGGCATTCGTAAGTGGGATCGTAGTCGTGGGTCCTGAATTTTTCATTCATCTCCTTGTCCAATTGTTACTTTTATAACTCTCTCTTCAGTGGTCGAATTTAGAGTATTTTGAGCTCATTGGAATGGTAACTTGACAAGCTTCCAAATGGTACCCGAATTGGCTAATTCTGAGACCGTTCGATATCCCAAAAGCTGGTTGGAACACTTCGATCGTCATTTTGTAATTTGGATTGTTAATCTTTCCAAATCACGCGATCCAAGGGAGACGCTCATAACACCCTCGTTTGGTGTCGAATTGGGCGATGTTTGGTGATCTGAGATGTAATTTAGTGCTCTTTCTTTTCTCATTGAAATCGTTGTATTCCGAGACCATTTGGGCATTCATAAGTGGGATCAGAGTCGTGGGTCCTGAATTTTTCCTTCATCTCCTTTTCCAATTGTAAACCTTCATAACTCTCTCTTCAATGGTCGAATTTAGACTATTTTGAGCTCATTGAAATGGTAACTTGACAAGCTTCCAAATGGAACGTGAATTGGCTAATTCTAAGACCGTTCGATATCCTAAAAGCTCGTTGGAACTCTTTGATCATCACTTTGCAATTTGGATTGTTAATCTTTCCAAATCGCGCTATCCAACGGAGATGCTCATAACACCCTCGTTTGGTGTTGAATTGGGCCGATGTTTGGTTATCTAAGAGGTAATTTAGTGCTCTTTCATTTCTTTTTGAAATCGTCGTATTCCATGACCATTTGGGCATCCGTAAGTGGGATCGGAGTCGTGGCTCCTGAATTTTTCCTTCATCTCCTTGTCCAATTCTAACTTTCTTAACTCTCTCTTCAGTGGTCGAATTTAGACTATTTTGAGCTCATTGGAATGGTAACTTGACAAGCTTCCAAATGGGACCCGAATGGCTAATTCTGAGACCGTTCGATATCCGAAAAGCTGGTTGGAAGACTTCGATTGTCATTTTACAATTTGAATTGTTAATTTTCCAAATCGTGCGATCCAACGTAGATGCTCATAACACCATCGTTTGATCTCAGATTGGGCCGATGTTTGGTCATCTAAGAGGTAATTTATTTCTCTTTTATTCCTGATTGAAATTGTCGTATTCCTAGACAATTTGGGAATCCGTGAGTGAGATCACAGTCGTGGGTCCTGAATTTTTCCTTCATCTAATTGTCCAATTATAACCTTCATAACTCTCTCTTTAGTGTTCAAATTTTGACAATTTTGAGCTCATTGGAATGGTTACTTGACAAGCTTCCAAATGGGACCCGAATTGGCTAATTTTGAAACCATTCGACACCCCAAAAGCATGTTGGAACTCTTCGATCGTCATTTTGCAATTTGGATTGTTAATCTTTCCAAATCGAGCGATCCAACGGAGACGCTCATAACTCCCTCGTTTGGTGTCGAATTGGGCCGATGTTTGGTGATCTGAGAGGTAATTTAGTGCTCTTTCATTCCTTATTGAAATCGTCATATTCCGAGACCATTTGGGCATTCGTAAGTGGGATCACAGTCATGGGTCCTAAATTTTTCCTTCATCTCTTTGTCCAATTCTAACTTTCATAACTCTCTCTTTAGTGGTTGAATTTAGACTATTTTGAGCTCATTGGAATGGTAACTTAACAAGCTTCCAAATGGGACCTGAATTAGCTAATTCTGAGACCGTTCGATATCCCAAAAGCTCGTTGGAACTCTTTGATCATCACTTTGCAATTTCGATATTTCGATGTTAATCTTTCCAAATCGTACGATCCAATGTACACGCTCATAACTCCCTCGTTTGATGGCGGATTGGGTCGAGTTTTGTTCATCTGAAAGGTAATTTAGTGCTCTTTCATTCCTAATCGAAATCGTCATATTCTGAGAACATTTGGACATACGTAAGTGGAATGGCAGTCGTGGGTCTTGAATTTTTCCTTCATCTCCTTATCTAATTTTAGCTTTCATAACTCTATCTTTAGTGGTCGAATTTAGACTATTTTGAGCTCATTGGAATGGTAACTAGACAAGCTTCCAAATGGGACCTGAATTGGCTAATTCTTAGACCGTTCGATATCCCAAAAGCACGTTGGAACTCTTCGATCATCATTTTACAATTTGGATTGTTAATCTTTCCAAATCGCGCTATCCAACGGAGATGCTCATAACACCCTCGTTTGGTGTTGGATTGGGCCGATGTTTGGTTATCTAAGAGGTAATTTAGTGCTCTTTCATTTCTTTTTGAAATCGTCGTATTCCATGACCATTTGGGCATCCGTAAGTGGGATCGGAGTCGTGGCTCCTGAATTTTTCCTTCATCTCCTTGTCCAATTCTAACTTTCATAACTCTCTCTTCAGTGGTCGAATTTAGACTATTTTGAGCTCATTGGAATGGTAACTTGACAAGCTTCCAAGTGGGACGTGAATTGGCTAATTTTAAGACCGTTCGATATCCCAAAAGCACGTTGGAACTCTTTGATCGTCACTTTGTAATTTGGATTGTTAATCTTTCCAAATCGCACGATCCAATGTACACGTTCATAACTCCCTCGTTTGATGTCGGATTAGGTTAATTTTTTGTCATCTGAAAGGTAATTTAGTACACTTTCATTCCTGATCGA
>JAJHSJ010000010.1:34164164-34264164 GCA_021015155.1 Magnolia officinalis
AAATAATTAATCTTAACATCGGAGGAGATGACATCTTTCACCCAGTCATAGGACCTCTTCGCCATGGCTCTCTTTTGGAAGAACCAGAGGGGAATCTGAGAAGGATGAACATAAGCTTTCTCTGGAACTTTGAAGGTCCAAGGGAAATAAACGCCAAGCCAGCCGATGAAGTAGTGCCATGGCATGTAAGTAGAAATAGAGCCGACAGAAGACTTACTTTTTATGTGAGAAGCTATATCTCTGAAACCTCTATAAATTGAACATAGAGCAGGGGGAGAAAGGGAGTATTTGACCCCTTCAGCCATGACACCGGCTACTACAAATAGTGAGGGGCGGATGGCACTACTGACTTAGAGCTGGAAAAAACCACTATGCTTAACCAGTAACCGATAAACACTGCGAGCTCCCCATAAAGAGAATATTCAGCGCGCACTTTTATGTTCTTACAAAGGCCTTCCAGCTCTCGCGAGTGGTTACCGTTAAACCTGGAAGAAAAAGGAGAAGTAGGTGAAATCAAGATTAATACGTATCAAGACGCAATAAAAATGCTAATTTGAAAAGAAGAAAGGTTACCGAAGAGCTCTGCTAAAATGGGCTAGCCATTACATAGGGCGAATCTTGTGGATATTTGGAAATTTGGACATCTCTCTGAAGAGTTTAGTGGTCATTTTCAAAATAGAGGCAATACAGTCAGGTGAAGAGATAAAGTCTAATTCGTCGTTGGTGGGGACAAATTCATCGAAGAATTTTTTGGTTATCGGTAGACCGGTAATCCTATGAATATCCCAGAGCGTAATGCTCATTTCGCCTTCAGGAAGATGGAAAGAATTAGTGGAAGGGCACCAATAATTGAGAAAGGTCTTCAGAACAGAAGACTCCTTATAGAAAGGATTTGATGTTGCTTCGATCGCGATGTAGATACCTATCTTGGATAAAATCCCCGCATGCTTTGCAAGAATTGTCGTGGCCCATTCGGAATAATAATTGCGGGAAGTCAAGAGGCACCTTGTTCTGAATTCTTCAGGATTCCAGATGAGGCGACATTCACTGGAACGTCGTTAGATTGTCTCATAAAAACAAGTTGGATATAGGTGTAACGCCCTGAAAATCGGGGGTCGAGCATAAACTCAACTCCCGAGTTCCAACGCATCACATATGCAACAAAATGAATGATGATTGAATGTTGTCCGTAATAGTGCATTGAACATGAGTGAGATTAAGCTAAAACAGCATATCATACTCCAGAGATAGTTAAATTGCAAGCGGAAGACTGTGATAGATATATAAAATATAAAAACTGTTGTGAGTCTCCAGAGTGTGATAAGGTTACCAGGTTAATGAATTACAAGTACAGTTCAAATTATACCAAATGTGTAGTGTCATCTAGTCAACATCCCTATAATCCCGTCGATCAAGACACGGCTCACGTGAAGCCGTCAGCATAGCATATACAAACAAGCATCATCGTCATCATATAGGTTCGGCTCCGCCTTAAGTGTAGCGTCGCCATCTGCAATCAGACAAAGTCTGGTGGGTGTTCGGAACACCGTCCCGTAACGTGGGAGTGAGTAGCTAACTCAGTGGAATAATAAAGCATAGGTTAACATGTTATCAATTCAGTCAAGCAGTAATGATAAAGCAGTAAAATCAAACACTTCTAAATACTCTTGTTAATGCAAATATGGAATGCAGTCATGATGTATGCCCTCACCGACATACTCCCTCATGCGACACCATCTTACTTCCGCGGCATGCTTGCTTTCCTCAGTGCTCCACATCTTCCAGGCACATGCAATGCATGATGAGCATGATTACCGAGTTGTTATTAGTCCATTTCAAACAGTAGGATTAGGAAACTAAGGTACCTCCCTTGTATCATTCCCAAACATGATCCATTCTAGGGTCGTCAGTCCTAGACAATCTCATACGATGGTGTGTTTCTAGGTCGCTGCAAGGGCTGCCAGGGCTGTTACACGGAATCGTTGCACCACTCCCCCATCACCTTATCAATACACGCCTAGTTTATACTCTGTTACTACAGGAAGGCTCATCGCCTCACCGCAGATTTAGAGTATGCTCGAGGTCACTACACCAGGTACGGTCAGGGCTGATAAGGCTATTACACAGAATCGTTGCACCACTCCCCCATCACCCATCAAGCAGTGTAGGCCGACAGCTCGAATATAGTGTCCCGTACCACCATAATGGGCTCACGAGTCTGGTTGCTCACTGGTCACTACGGGGAGGCACGTGGCCCCAGTGTAGGCCGACAGCTCGACCACGATGTCCCATACCACCATGTCCGGCTCATGTGTCTTAGCGGATCGAGGTACCATGGTTGATGAGATTCCACTGGTAAGTTTGGTACCCTAGGTTCAAGCAGTGGTGACCAAACCTGGTGAATATACATTAGACATATCGGGTTATTTGACGGGCCTGACTAGCTCAAGCGCACAATCAACTGAATGACATGAAGGTGCATAATCACTTCGCATGGCCTGACCACTGCCGTCCACTGAAGTACGACTCGGGTTTGTCAAACACATCTTACATGGCGAAATGAATCTCAACCACGATCTCAAATCTGGTACCGATTGCCTGGACTATAGACATAGTCCCAAACTCAATCAATCCTTATTTAGAACATGTAGAGTAAAGCATAATAGACAAAGTAAATCAAGCATGTTAACAAGCATATCATAAAGCATGTTATAAAGCATGTTGTAAAACACTATATAAACAAGAATACAAACACATATGTTTCACAAGTAAGCAGTTAAAGTAAACAACCACATGGAGGAAATCATGCAGGTCTCTAAGGTAGTTGAGAATCCCATCTCAACACCTATTTAAGTCACCATCATCCAAGCACTTACTCTCACAAGCATTTTCACAAACACTTAGAATACACTATTTCAACATACATAGTGTATGTTAGTAAAACATGTATTAGGGCGAATCCTGTCACCAAGCAAGTATTTTACGCATATATAACATGTTCATATAGCAAATAGTCATGACAAACACATCTCCAAAATATATACATATACGGTACTTTCTACAGTACACTATTTCTACATACATAGTGTATATTAGCAAACATGTATTATGGCGAATCTTTTCACCAAATAAGTATTTTATCCATATACCATATATTCATACAACAAATAATCATGGCAAACACATTTCCAAAATTTATACGTATACGGTATTTGTACGAATACCTAGAATATGTAAAATTCCATATTCTACATCTTTAATCGAAATGGAAAATAAACAACACTTTGTACATGTGCAATTACATGAAGATTATGAATCTATCATTATCTGACATTGAAAGCGTTGAAAACCATAACCTATACATCTAAAGTCCGTACCTTTTGTCGTAGAATCGTAACGGAGTCGATAGAATTGTTAAGCTTCTGTATACGGCAGTTTGGCCACCTATAGATCGAAATAGGTTAGCTATTTCATAACCTACACCTATACAACCCAAAACAGATTAGGGTTAGGGTTTCTTACCTAGAAACGAAGTCAAAATCGCCGGGAAAGCGATGAGAATGGGGTGGTGCAGCTTGTGTAGTGGCAGGGAATAGCAGTTGGGAGATTCTCCCACTTCTCTCACTCTTTCTCTCTCTTTTCTATCTTCTCTCTCTAGGGTTTCTCTCAAATTCGTATGGCTATGAGAGAGAGGTTTCTAAGGTCCTTATATGTCACGCCCCAAACCCGGAAATCGGATTCACAGGAATCCCGATCACCGAATCTGGTGCCGACAACCTCCGTAGTACCCCATTCTCGGCTCCTAGCGTCCATACGTCAGATTCCGATCCTGGGATCCTACAAGGAGGATTTTATTTTTATTATTATTATTATTTTTTTTTTAATGTACATTTAATTCAAAATGAGCATAACCACAAGATTACCCAATTCACAAAGGCAACATCATCATCACATATCCACTAATATAATCATTTGAGTACAATACTGAAAGAGAAATACATAAATCAAAAATCAAGCTCCAGAAGACCGCTTCATGCTCCAAGCTCGACACTGCTACAACCTAACATCACCTGTACGCATCTATCGTGCATAAGCTTATAGAAAGCTTAGGGGGTGGTGTAAGTGTGTGCATAAGGTAAGTACCAAGTAAGCAGTATCAGAGTAATCAGAGTAATCAAAGTAATCAGAGTAATCAGAGTAAGCGGAAATACTGGCAGTCCGTGAGTCATACAATGTCAGGGTATGCAATGCGATTTAGCTATACAAATGAGGAGTTAAAGGAAGCCAAATATCAGATGTTGAGGATACAATGTCATAAATCATACAATATCGAAATAAGCAGAAATATACTGATAAGTCTATGAGTATCATCAGCCGTACCAAGGCTATGCGATGCAAGACATGAGTACTAACGGCTATATCAATGCAGAAACATGGCAACCCAAAATACTAAGTACTGCGGACGCAATGTAATATGCGGTGCGAATGAAATGACCATGCTGGAGTGAAGTCGGGATGATAATACGTAGTATCGCAGGCTACGGGGTCCAGCACAATGGACTTCTATCCAAACCAGTCCCATACCTAAATTTGGATAGTCAGACTCAATGTGGTAAACTCCTAATCTCAGGTTAGTCGCGCGCCCAACCGAAATCCTGGCCATGCGAAAGCACACGAAACAATGGTTACGCACCATTAGCCCGAGTGGATAGTGAGAGAATGATGAATGAATATGTAATTGCTGCTCAATAAGTCCACATATCAGTACGGTTACTCTCTGGGAAATCACCGGGGTCTATTACACTCCAAACCAGATTGCCACCCCATCGCGCGCAACAAGGTGAGTGGAAGAGACCTCACTATCCACCTGCCAATATCGGGCCCGGCTCGTCGATAGCGGACCCATTCCTCGAGCTGGTCAGACTCAGCCTAGCATTGCCCCCTCCTCTCGGGCAGGTAAGGCCGTACCCCCTTCCAACCGACCACGACACAGTAGGAGACGCGGCCTAACGGTATATGGCCCTCATGCGCTCATGCATCCACTCGGTCTAGACGTTGGAGCAACCTCTGGAACCAAGAGGGTTTAGGGACTTTCACCCAGGGATATCTATAGCACCCCATGTAGAACAGATTTCCGGTGTCTCATCTGGCCATCCACGAACTACCTGTGGAGGCTACGACCCTGATGATGCTAGGGCGTATGGTAATCACAGCACACAATGCAAGATGCATGAGTCATACAATCCAGTCATGCATCAATCCTGCGCATACCGTGCGCTCACGTGAGATAACCTCCGCCTATCAGGGAGTCTCATAACAACACACTCAATAATATATGCAATGATCAACCATATCTCATAATAAACATGCAGATGATGCGTATGGGCATGTATCATGATGCTATGCTATCACATACTCATAATCAGTATCAATAACCGGCATCAGCAACCTGCCTCGATCGATAATCGGTCAATCGGCCACGATAAGTAGAACCGACAATCGGCCACGTCAATCGATAATCGGCCACGATCGATAATCGGCCTTGATTGGCAATCGGTCAATCGGCCACGACAAGCAGAGTCGGCAATCAGCCACGTCAATCGATAATCGGCCACGATCGATAATCGGCCTCGATCGGTAATCGGTCATTCGGCCACGACAAGCAGAGTCGGCATTCAGCCACGATCGGTAATCAGTCACGATAATCGGCCTCGATCGGTAATCAGTCACGATAATCAGCCTCGATCGGTAATCGGTCAATTGGCCATGACAAGCAGAATCGGCAAGCAGCCACATCAATCGATAATTGGCCACGATCGGTAATCGGTCATGATAATCGGCCTTGATCGGTAATCGGTCAATCGGCCACGACAAGCAGAATCGGCATTCGGCCACGATCGGTAATCAGTCACAATAATCGGCCTCGATCGGTAATCGGTCAATTGGTCATGACAAGCAGAATCGGCAAGCAGCCACGTCAATCGATAATCGGCCACGATCGGTAATCGGTCATGATAATCGGCCTCGATCGGTAATCGGTCAATCGGCCACGACAAGCAGAATCGGCATTCGGCCACGATCGGTAATCAGTCACGATAATCGGCCTCGATCGGTAATCGGTCAATTGGCCATGACAAACAGACTCGGCAATCAGCCACGTCAATCGATAATCGGCCACGATCGGTAATCGGTTACGATAATCGGCCTCGATCGGTAATCGGTCAATTAGCCATGATAAGCAGAATCGGCAAGCAGCCACGTCAATCGATAATCGGTCACGATCGATAATCGGCCTCGATCGGTAATCGGTCATTCGGCCACGACAAGCAGAGTCGGCATTCAGCCACGATCGGTAATCAGTCACGATAATCGGCCTCGATCGGTAATCGGTCAATTGGCCATGACAAGCAGAATCAGAAATCAGCCACGTAAATCGATAATCGGCCACGATCGGTAATCGGTCAGGATAATCGACCTCGATCGATAATCGGTCAATCGGCCACGACAAGCAGAGTCGACAATCAGCCACGTAAATCGATAGTCGGCCACGATCGGTAATCGGTCACAATAATAGGCCTCGATCGGCAATCGGTCAATGGGCCACGATAAGCAGAGTCGGCAATCAGCCACGTCAATCGATAATCGGCCACGATCGGTAATTGGTCACAATAATAGGCCTCATCATATGGGTCGAAAGTATATCACAATGGGCCTCAACCCATGGGCCCTAATACATAACAGGTGGGCCCTGCACCTGGGCCTCAAAACACGCAACAGGTGGACCCCGCTCATGGGTCAAGGATATACCATGATGAGTCTCATGTATATCAAAGTGGGCTTCTCGATTGGGCCACAAAATACATCAAAATGGGCAACAAAATACATTAAAGTGGGCCCGGCGGATGGGCAACAAAATACATTAAAGTGGGCCCGGCGGATGGGCCACAAAGTACATCAAGGTGGGCCTCAATAGACGGCCACAAATGAATCAAGATGGGCCTCATACATACACCAAGGTGGGCCTCAATGGACGGCCACAAATAAATCAAGGTGGACCCCAATAGATGACCATATCATGGAGTGGCCCTCCGTAATGTGTTTGAGATTCGACCAATTCATAGGTTAACATAGAGCTAGATGAAGTGAAAGCAAAATATGAGCTTAATTGGAAGCTAATGTGGCTCCCAAGAAGTTTGGACAGTGGATGTCACTATTTCCACTATTTTCAATGGTGGGGTCCACTTGAACCTTAGATCTGACTCATTCTTAGTCTCAAGTCATAAAATGATCTTTGAAAATGGTTGGAAGGTTTGGATACAACTCATGCATCATGGTGGGTCCCACCACCCAAACAGCGGACCGTGTAGATAAACCACCTACATCCCTTTGAGGGCCTGCCGAGCTCACTGACGTGTAACCCATTTGTGATGGCCCACCTGCTTTGGGTGGGTCCCACGTAAGGAGATATAGATAATACACGTGTAGCCCTACTGCACTAAAGAAAGAAGTGAGTCCATGTAGCCACCCTCATGTATATACACAACCTAGTATATATTTAATATATATGTATATATATATATATAGCTGCTGTCATCTTAATGCATTAAAGAAGCACGTGAATATAAAATATATAATATATTATACAAACATAGCTGCTGCTGGGCAGCTTTGCATTAAAAGGGTGCAGACATGGGTCCCATGTAGGGCCCACCCTCATATGTTAGTATATGATATTATATAATATTATAATATAATATATAATATATTATATCATATATTACTATAATATAACATAATATATTAATATTATATGAAATATTATGCATGGCCTGGACATGCGTATACATCAAGGGATGCCCCCACACGTGGGGTGGGTCCCACCGTCCAGGGATGATGTAAACCTCACACACCACGGTGTGGCCCACCAAATGAATGGACGGTGTGGATGGGGTCCCACGACCCTGAATGAATGAAGAAGAAAAACAAATTTCATAGTGAGCCAGAACTTCTGTGAGAATAACATAGGATTTCAATGGCACACATTCAATTTTCACAGTTTCTTATGATGTGGGCCACCTGAGCACCACATACAACTGATTTTAAAGGAGCCCACTGTCCCAGAGGGGACCTACCCAATGCATGGTATTGATGTGTAGCATGTAACGTGGTGGGGCCCACGGCTGGGACTTCACGCCCACGGCAGCAGAGGACGCTGCTTGCGCCGTCCTCTGGACAGCAGCAGCTGTATTGCTGCTATATATATATTTTTGTTTTTATGTTTTTCTCCGGTTTTTCTGTGGTAGGGCCCGCATCAGGTGGATCTGATCCATCCATTAGATTCTACATCTCATGATGCACCAATCAAGCCCAATATTCAAGTATTTTGGTGTATAAAAATACATCAGAGTGGGCCCTAGCAGATTATGACGGTGAGGATCACTGTTTTCTTTAATACGGCCCACCTGATATTCGGATTAGCTTCATTTTTTTCGGCTCAACGCCTAAAATGAGCTGGGTAACGGGATAGACGGCGTGGATTAGATAAATACATCAAGTTGGGGCCCATATGAGTGGTCCACCTAATGTTTGAATCAACTAATATAAATATATATTATTTTATTTATCCTTTTCCTTTTCTTTGCTAGCGCCCAGTACGTCACAGGCACACTTCGCACTTCATTGTGCAGACACGTCAAGCGTCCTGGACGCTGGACGGTTTGGTAACACATATTGATGAGGTGGGCCCCACCTATGATAGGTGGGCCACCCAATAGTTGAATGGTATAGATGAGACACACATTAAGGTGGGGTTCATCCGAATGGGCCACTCATCACAAAAATAAAAAATGAGAAAGGGAGAGAGAAGCACCCACCTCAAGATCTTCCCCTTCAACTTCTACCATTATGCTCTAATGCCCTTATAAAGCTTCCTCAACGGTGGAGATGATGATACATAGGTTGGATTGGTGAGGATCTAAGGTGGAAAATGGTTGGAACTTTGGGATGGGTTGGACGTCCATGGTTCTTGCAAATGGAGAATGAGGAAGAAAGAGAGAGGGAGAGAGATAAGAGGGAGAGAGGAGAGTTATGGTTGTCATAATGATGTAAGGCTATCATAAATGCCTAGGTAAAGGGAGGTGTTGACTTTTGGGAAAAGAGAATGAAATAATTACCTAGCACATTTTCCCATGATGGCTTAGAAAAGTGTGCCATTGCAATAGGTGGGTCCCACAAACGCGATTAAGGTCCAAATAAAGCGCGGCCTAATCTTTTGATGTACAACTCGGATTGCCGCACGAGACGCGGCGTTAGAACCGCGGTGACAAGGCGGTCGCTATGGCGCTAATTCCGGGTCGGTCCGGGTCGGGCTTACATGTTTGAACTTAAGGGTCATCACAAGCGAAATCCATTGGTCGCAGGTCGCCGGAATTCGACCTGGAAGACTGCAGAAGCTTATGGATCGGTACGGTCTAGGATATGGGTCTCACATTATATAGCCTAAAAACTCACCAAATTAGACTTCTGGACAAGGTTTCTAAGGACTTCTGGAGGGCCTCCTTGAGCCAAAGGTCGGACTTAAGCTCACCGACACCGGATCTATATTTAGTTAGGTTTTCGTTTCGGTTGGGATTCCAGATTGCAAATGGCGGACCAGTTTCAGTTCAACGGTCAGCGGATCTCGATCGGAGATTCCGAGTACATGGATATGTGTATGAAATTTCTCCTGATCCGAGGGTGTAATGTGGTCTGATTCTGACGGTCTGGTTGCTTAAAACTGATCCGCAAGCGAGAGGTGCCAGATTACTATTTGAGATATTTTATTTTAAATTAATTTCACATTTCTCACACTCTTCACTCCGAGCTCAAGCGAATAACGCTGGGACACTATCTGAATTTGATTTCCAAGAGGGTTGTCAAGCCCAGCAAGGCGGTCCTAATTCCTTAACTTCGTGTTAATCGGACTTCCGACGTGCGGTCTAGATCTGATACGAAGTTTCGAGATGCTCCCGCGAGCAGACGGGTAATGAGATTGATCCTAGATTTTAGGGTAACCTAGCGTCAATGATTTTACAGGTTTTGGGTCTTGCAGATCATATTTAAAGTGATTGGTGCTAATTTCACAGGCACTCTAGTTTAACACTAGCTAATTCTCACCTAATTTCTTAAGGATTTAGTCCTGTATGATTTCTGTCTGAGGTGGTACTTAGTCCTTTGTATTAATGTTTAGTTTAAATATTGTTCTTCATCGCCTAAACTTTAAGATAGTGTTTAATGTGAAAGTACTTAGAAAAATTGAAAGAACAAGGTGGTGAAGGGTGGGATTTGTGAAGGAAAATGGTTAACAAGCGATTTTAGACTATGGGATTGAGTTCTGACAAGTTAATAAGGTGTTAGGATCGACCCATTGCCTAAAGACGTCTAATTCCAGGTTGGCAAAAATTCGGGATGTTACAATAGGCTGTGGTGATTGTAAGATGGGGTGAGGAAGATCATGGAATGAATATCACCGATTTGTTGTCTCGGTTTCATCGGTTGCAGAATGCCTTCCAGTAATCTTGGTTCTTTGAATGACCAAGACTCTGTATAAGCTAGTCTTTCTCCGTCCAGATGATCACTAGGCTCGCAGTTTAAAATGGAATGATGACGATGGAGGCTGACTGGAATCACCATGATACCTTGCTTATAAGGATTGTCAAATTTTATGACACCCCCGATTGCACGAACTAACTCCCAAGAGTTATGCAATTTCTTCCGGTTGTGCTCCTTAATTTTCTCCTTAAATTCTTGAGCTTTATTTCGGCGAGTCTTCCTCGGTCAGGAAGGGGGTGGAGTGTCTTCCCTGGTGGGAGGTTTCTGGCTGATGGTTTGATGATGCACTGTTGATTTCAGCCATTGCTCCTAGTCGTATTCACAACCATGCTTGGGAGGTCTTTCAAGATCGCCCATGGAGATGGCTCTGTGGATGGGGGATGGAAGCATGTTGATGCGTTCGGTGACGTCGTAAGTAGGAAGCACTGACTACTTGATGAAGGCAGGGCGCTTAATAGTTGTCTTAAGTGCTTGCGCGAAAGCTGGACGGGGGATGATGGAGATTCTGCAGTTTGAAAAGATGTAAGGTTTGGCAATTCTTGGTGAGAAGGGTGATAAGTGGGAGGATTGACAGGAATGTAGGTTCTTTTTGTGAGGGCCATAGTGAAAAAATGCAAGAGTTCAAAAAAAATGCAAGGGTCAGTTGCGCGGGTCGCGCAACTAATCTCTCATTGCGCGGGCAACGCAATGCAAATTTCACTTGCGAGAACGAAAAGTCGTTGTGCAGGTCACGCAACCGATGTTCGTTGCTCGGGGAGAAAAAAGTGAGATAGGGCTTAGCTGCAGAGAATGGAAGTGAAGAAATGAGTTCAGACCGGCTATTTATAGAAAATGGGACCGAGTATGGTGCTCGGGTGGCGGCATTCAAGGATCAAAAATTAATATGATTGATCATAATTCTTCGATTCCAATAAACAAAGAAAGGATCAAGGGGGCATCTATTGGAGCATAAAAATAATGAAGAAAGATTGAAATGGTAGAAGATCAAAAAGGAATTGAAGAAATGAGAAAGAACGAAGAAATCAAGTACTATGTTTAGTGGTTGCATGGGTCACGCAACCAGTAATTGGTTGCATGGGCCGCACAACCAATTTCCTCCATTGCGTAGGTTGTGCAACCAAGAACAGAGGCGATTGTTATGGAGAGTCAGATCTGGTGCAAGGTGGGTCCCATGGCTCAAAGATCGAGGGTTCACACGTGTGAAGGCCTATAAATACCCTACTCCCCCTCTCATTTGAGAGAGAAGAATTTCAGAAGAAGAGCAGAGCTCTGGAGGAAGACTGAAGGTGAGAAGGAGAGCAGTGTTATTGGTTACGCGGGCAACACAACTAGACTGTTGTATGGCCAGTAATAAAAGGGGCCTAGGTGGTGCTGAAATCGCCAAATTCAATCTTCGTCACTCCAAGCTCTCCTTTTTGCATAAGGGACAAGCTCGGAAAAGGGAAAGATTGAATGATCAAACCCACACAACATTCCTCCTAAGGAGATGACCGAAGCACAAGTCGAAATGCTGCCAAATTCAAGATTCGACATTTAAACTTTGTCAATTTATGTATTTCAAATAATCTATCTTAGAATCAAGGGATATTAGATGATGTAAATGAACTCAATATTGTTAATACAATGATTGTTCGATGTATACTCTCTTTGCTATGTTCTAATAAGATAATTCCTGTAAGTGCTTTGGTATCATGCTCCTTTGATTGTCAAATTTTGTGGTGCTAAAACCTCTATCTGTGTATTGTGTTTGTATGTTGATATGATCAAGACATTGCATCACAATGGTTCAAGACATGTATGGTGCTTTGCTTCAAGAAATGCAAGGTTATGTACTTTGACCTCTACTTTGTCCTCTTCTGTAAGCATCAAAGTTCAGAGGTACATCGATAAAAAGAGTGCATTTCAAGACTCAAGTGCATTTCAAAACTCAAAGTACATTTCAAGACTCAAAGTGTATTGATGAAGTTTAATTTCAAGCTTTCGAAGATCTCAAGATCAAACTACGTCGAGTTAGAGATTTCAAGCTTCATAAGGTTCAAAGGTCAACCATCATCTGAAAGAATGAAGTTCAATGTTCATACTTCATGTCCCAGGTATGATAGACCTTAGATTGACCTTAGGGTAGGTCATTTTGCATACATAATTTAAAATAAATCTATTTATATGAATTTGGTCTGTTCTAAGACTAGTCCTGGACCTTGTTCGACTAGTCCTAGACCTGGTTCGACCAGTCCAAGAAATTCCACGACCAGTCCTAACTTGTTGAAGATTTTCAGAATTTTTTGGTTATTCCACGACCAGTCCTGCGACCTGGTCGACCGGTCGTAGGGATGTCTCGACTCGTTCTTCGACCAGTCTTAAAACTATGACTCAAACTCTAGCAACCAAATCTAGTTATCTACGACCAGTCCTAGGTCTGCTACGACCAGTCGTAGGTGGGCCACGACTAGTCGTAAACACTCTAAGACCAGTCGTAGAACGGTTTTTAAGATTGTGCTAAAAAAATTCAAAATGTTGTTGGTGCTACGACCAGTCGAAGGGTTCCTAAGACCAGTCGTAGACGTGATCTTTGCATCTATAAATTGAACACGAATTTCAGCGTTTTTCATTGATTAATTTTAAGAAAATTTAAGCCTCCACTCTGAGATAAGTTAGTGTTCATTTTAAGCTAATATGTGCATATTTAATATTCTCTTTTGTTAGCTTATATATATTTGATTTTCTTTCTATATTCCAATCTTATTTGAAAAAGAGGAATTATTGTATTCCTTCTTCTTGGAATCAAAATCAAATAGAGTTATGCCCAATTTGGTTTAATTTAAAATCAATTAGAACCTAGAACCATTTCTTAAGTGAGTATTGGACATTGAACGTTGATTCGAACTTCTACTCTGATTTGTTCTACCGGGCTGCTACAAAAGAAGAAATCTAGGTATTTTACATTTATTGTAAATTCCATTAGTTTGGTTTTGTTTGAGTTTCGCCAAAAAAATCTCATTGTGTTGGTTATCTGAAGAGAGCCTGAAAACTCAGAAAGTGTGGGTTTTTGGATTGTGTAAGCCCAAGTTAAAAAGACACAATTGTGAAGGTTTTATGTGAACCTGTGAAACCTATTTTAATAGTGAATGATAATATCCCCTGTGTGGGGATATTAGGATTGGAGTAGCAAGCTGTGTGGCTGTTGTTTAACAGTTGGTGAACACACAGACGAACCACTATATATCGGTGTGTTTTGTGATTTGGATGTTTACTTAATTTATATATTTGTAATTATCCAGATGTGTTGAATGTATATGTGGATATGAATGTTGTAATATTTACATTTCAAGTAAAGTGGGGAATGTTGTAATAGTTTAGAATTTATTTCTTGCTATTTCCTTTATTTCCTTTCTTTTGAGTCTTGATATTCAATTTGTTCTAGTAAGGTTGTCCTGCCATAAACCCTTGGTTTTTATGGTGCAAAGGTTGTCCTTAGAACAACATTAGTATCAAGCTCTTTATTTAAGATTGCTTTACATTTCCGTTCTTTGATTTATTTAAAGTACTATCTTTTATTTATTTGTTTATAAGGCTATCTTATTTTTGGTTGAATTCCGCTGTTAAATTTTAATTTGGCATAGTCCTATTCACCCCCCCCCCCCCCCCCTCTAGGACCTATAGCTTGGCCTTTTCAAGTGGTATCAAAGCCTAATAGCTCATTTTTTAAATTCTTTATTCTTGGATTTATTTCTTGAGCTAACGATCTAAGCTATATATAAGATGTCAAATTTTAATAGCCTTTCAGTCACTAGGCCTCCACCCTTTGATGGCTCCAACTATGCCTATTGGAAAGCCAGGATGAGGATTTTTCTCAAATCAATGGATGAGAGTGTGTGGCTTGCCACAGTGACTGAATGGAACCCATCTACCACTGAAGTGAACTAGTATCAATGGTTTAAAATCAATGAGAGTAACACCATTTTTCTCATAGACCACTCTTTAGAAAAGTGAGAATAGTGTCAATGCAAAAGCACTAAATGCAATCACTTGCGCACTATCACCGGATGAGTTCAAAAGAATTATATCCTGTGATACTACAAAGCAAGCTTGGGATATATTAGAAATGACACACGAGGGTACTTCAATTGTCAAAAAATCTAAAGTCCAACTCCTCACAACCAAATTTGAAGAAATTCATATGGAGGAAAATGAAATGTTTATGGACTTCTACACTAGATTAAATGATATTGTAAACTCTATGTGAGATCTTGGAAATAAAATTCCAGAAAGTAAAGTGTGCGCAAAGATACTACACTCACTACCTAAACGGTTCAATTCTAAGGTAACCGCGATCCAGGAATTTCGTGATACTGACAATATGAGGGTAGAAGAGTTAGTTGGATCTTTACAAATCTACGAGTTAACTTTTAAAGCTCCTAAAGGTAAATCTATTGCCTTTAAGTCTTCTAAACATATTTTTCAAGAAAACTCCGATTTAGAAAATTCAAAAGACGATATGGCTCTTTTAGCAAAAAAGTTTTACAAGATTTTCAAAAGTAAAAAGAGGATTGATTTTCAAAAATCAAATGATAAGAAAAGATCTAAACATAAATCAAAACCTTGGAAATCTTTGAAAGATAGTCAATGTTACAACTACCAAGAATATGGGCATTTAACAAACAAATGTCCTAAAAAGGACAAACCTAAAAAGAAAGGAATGTTTCCTACTTGGGACGAATCTTCTGGTACTGAAGCCTCTACTAAATCAGAAGATTCTGAAAATGAGTTGGGCAATGAAGTTAAGGCCCTTATGACTCTAGCCAAGTTCACTTTTTCAGATCATGATGATTCAACTAGTGCAAAAAATTTGAATAGTGATCATGAAAATGAAGAAGATCTTCAAGATGCTTACAATGCCCTATACAAGGAAAGTTGTAAAATTGACGTAAAACTAAAACTTCAAAAAGAAAAGTTTTTAAAACTTAAAGAAAATTTTGAGTCTCTTGTTTTAGAAAAATCCCATATTTCAGATTGTTTTGAAAAGAGTAAATGTGATTTAGAATTCAAAACCTCCCTGATTGAAAATCTTAAATCTAAAAATGACAAACTTAAGCTTGAAAACTCTTTACTTTTGAGTTCCAAGGATACACGGAGGTATGCACAAGGAGATCTGAAGTTTGAGAAACTTTTATCCGGATGTAGAAAATGTGGCGACAGATCCGGGTTGGGCAATGATAAGAATATACCTTCTAAACAGAAGATTACTCCTCCTAAGTTTGTGAGAGGAGAAACCTCTAACTCAAAAGGGAAAAATATTAATCAAAGTTTCTAAAAATGCTAAAACTTTTCAAAAACCTAAAAGCAATTATGTCAACTATAAAACTCAAAACCAAAACCCTTTAGCTAAAAAAATAGTTGATTTACTTAAGGAGCTCTTAAAATATAACTTAGTGGGTCACTTGTACATCAATTACAAATTCAAGAAGACCAACTATACTCCTAAACCCAAAACATTAATGAAATGGGTTCCTAAAGTTACTTGCTTAGTTGTCCACACTGCTTTCAAAGCTTCAAGTCATTCGAAGTGGTACTTAGACAGTGGATGCTCAAGGCATATGACAAGCGACAAGGTTTTATTCATCGATCTTATAGATATGACTGATGGGTCAGTCACATTTGGTGATGGTAGCAACTGCAAGATTATTGGCCAAGGTACGGTTCAACTCTATAACCTTCCCTTATTTAAGAATATTTTATATGTTGAAGGGCTAAAACACAACCTGTTAAGTATATCTCAAATATGTGATAATAATCATAGCGTGAAATTTTCTAATAAAGGTTGTGAAATCTTATGAAAGTGGACCTACTTGTGCCCTGGTTTGTCAAGTAACGTGAATGGTAAGTCGGATTGGCTACAGAACTTGATTGAAAGATTATTTCAAGCATCTGCCTCAACCGGATGTGTGGAAGCTCGCAATAAGTAAATCATAGCCTCACATCCCATGTCCCAAAACACCAGGTGATTAAAACCCTTAAAACAAGATAGACATCTTAGGGTTTTTGAGGTGAGAAAACTTTTTCAAAAAAAGAAAATCCCTATGTTTTTCTCGCCTTGTCGATCTTATCGAAACACCCTCGATATGATCAACCTGCTCTGTCGATGTCCTCGATACCTTAACGATATTATCGATGAGAGGACCAAAAGTGTCCAGCAACTAAATATTCATCTGGACGGATTTATCGAAGTATCGATACACATATCGATATCATCGATGTAACGACTCGAAAAATTCCATACAATGGCCCGAGTATCACCTCAGGCAGAAATCACACAGGATCAAATCCTTTAGAAATTAGACAAAGTTAACTAAGTGTTAAACTAGATTAGCCACGAAATCTGTTTGAATCACTTTAAAAATGATCTGCAAGACCTAAAACTTGTAGAATCATTGACGCTAGGTTACCCTAAAATCTAGGATCAAACTCATTACTCGACTGCTCTCGGGAGCACATTGAAACTCCGTATCAGATCTGGACCGCACATTGAAAGTCTGAATGATACGAGGTTATAGATTTAGGACTGCCTCGCTGGGCTTGACAACCACCTCGGAGATCAAATCCAGACAGTGTCCCACGGCTATTCACTTGAGTCCGGAGCGAGGAGTGTGAGAAACATGAAAATAATTCCAAAATAAATAAGGATTTATGAAATCTGGCATGTGATGCTTGCGGTTCAGTATTGAGCAACCTGACCGTCAGAATCAGGCCAGATAACCCTCAGATCAGGGATATTTGCCCAAACATATCCATGTACTTGAAATTTCAGATCGAGATCCGCTGACCGTTGAACTAAAACTGGTCCGCCATTTGTGATCTGGAAGCCCTACGGGAACGAAAACTTAATGGTACCTAGATCCAGTATTGGTGAGCTTAAGTCCGACCTTTAGCTCAAGGGGGGCCACTAGAAGTCCTCCGTTGAGCTGAAACTGGCCCACTTTGGATATAACCTAAGTATACCTTGACCTTAGGTCTATTTTGGTGTAGTTTTAGGCTATATAAGGACCTTAAAACCCTCTCTCATTCAGTCATACGAATTTGAAAAAAAAAAGCCCTAAGTGTGAGAGAGAAAGTGTGAGAGAGGTGGGAGAACCTCCCTACTACTTTCCCCTGCCGCTCTACAAGCTTAACCACTCAAGTCTAATCGTTTTTCCAGCGATTCCGACTTTGTTTCTAGGTAAGAAACCCTAACCCTAATCTGTTTTGGGGTTGTGATAGTTGTAGGTTATGAAATAGCTAACTTATTTCGTTCTATAAGTGGCCAAATTGTCGTATATGAAGGTTTAGCAAACCTATCGAATTCGTTACGGTTCTACAACAAAAGGTGCGGACTTTAGGTGTATAGGTTATGGTTTTCAACGCTTTCAATGTCAGATAATGATAGATTCATGATCTGTATGTAATTGCACATGTACAAAGTGTTGTCTGTTTCGCTTTTTTGATATACGATAACTATGTTGAATATACTGTATTCCTAGTATTTGTAGAAAGTACTGTATACGTATAAATTTTGGAAATGTGTTTACCATGATTATTTGTTGTATGAACATATTATATATGTGTAAAATACTTACTTGGTGAAAGGGCTCGCCCTAATACATGTTTTGATAATATACACTATGTGTGTTAAAATAGTGTATTCTAAGTGTTTGTGAAAATGCTTGTAAGAGTAAGTGATTAGATAATCATGCTTCAGGTAGGTGTTGAGATGGGATTCTCAACTACCTTAGAGATATATATGATTTCCTCCATGCTGGTTGTTTAATTTAACCACTTACTAAGAAATATGTGTGTTTGTATTTCTTGGTTATATCGTGCTTTATAACATGCCTTATGAAATGTTTGTTAACATGCTTGAATTACTTTGCTTATTATGCTTTACTTTACATGCTTCTGGTTAAGGATTGATGGTGATTGGGACTATGATTATAGTCCAGACAATCGGTAACAGACTTGAGTTTGTGGTTGAGATTCATTTCACCACGTAGGATGTGTTTGACGAAACCGAGTCGTACTTCAGTTGGCGACAGTGGTTAGGCCACGCGAAGTGCTTATCGTTCAGTTAATTGTGCACTCGTGCTAGTCTGACTCGTCAAGTAACCCGATTTGTCTAATGAGTGTTCACCATGTTTGGACGCTACTGTTTGAACCT
The DNA here is from genome assembly GCA_021015155.1 of Magnolia officinalis. NCBI lineage: Eukaryota > Viridiplantae > Streptophyta > Magnoliopsida > Magnoliales > Magnoliaceae > Magnolia > Magnolia officinalis. Next base: position 34,182,943 of record JAJHSJ010000010.1, read on the forward strand.
GAGGTACTAACCTTACCAGTGGAATCCCGTTAACCGTGGTACCTCAATCCGCTAAGACTCATAAGTCGGGCATGGTGGTATGGGACACCGTGGTCGAGCTGTCGGCCTACGCTGGGGCCACGTGCCTCCTCGTAGTGACCAGTGAGCAACCTTGACTCGTGACCCGAATACGGTGGTATGGGACACTGTATTCGATCTGTCGACCTACACTGATTGGTGACGAGCCCTTTGTAGTGACCTCGAGCCTATTCTGAAGCTACAAAGAGACGACTAGCATTCCCGTAGCAACAAGAGTATGAACTAGGCCTGTATCAATTTAGTTATGAACCATTAAAAAGGTGATGGGGGAGTGGTGTAACGATTACGTATAATAGCTCTGGCAGCCTTTGCAGCGCCCTAGAACCACACTATTGTATGAGATTATCTAGGTTTGACGACCCTAGAATGGATCATGTTTGAGAATGATACAAGGGAGGTACCTTAGTTTCCCAATCCTGCTATTTGAAATGAACTAATAACAACTCGATAATCATGCTCATCATCGCACTGCATGTGCTTGGAAGATGTGGAGCACTGAGGAATGAACGCATGCTGCGGACGTAAGATGGTGTCTCATGAGGGAGTATGTCGGTGAGGGCATGCATCATGACTGCATTTCATACTTGCATTAATAAGGATAGTTAGGATTGTTCGATTGTATTGCTTTATCATTACTGCTTGACTGAATTGATAACATGTTAACCTATGCTTTATTGTTCCACTGAGTTAGCTACTCACTCCCACGTTACAGGACGGTGTTGTACACACCAACCAGACTCTGTCTCAGGTGTAGATGAGGTGACGACTCAGGAGGCTGAGCCGGACTATGACGAGGACCAGGATGAGTTCTCGTATATGCAGTATGCTGGTGGCTTTGCCTAGACTGCCTAGATCGACGGGACTTACAGGGCTTACTTCTCTAGTTATACTTTTGACATTTTGATCGTAAAACAGATACATGTAAATGGTGACTCAGTTGGGTTCATACTCTGGAGATTGAGATGGTTTTGTTTCTTTTACATACAATTATATACAGTTTCAGTCTTCCGCTTGCCTTTATACAATTGATCTGGAGTATGAATTATTGTTTTGGTATAATCTCACTCATGTTTATTGCACTAACACAGAAAACATTTAATCATCATTATCTATGTTGCATAAGTGATGTTTTGGAACTCGAGAGTTGAGTTGCTACTCGACCCTCGAATTTTAGGGCGTTACAATCGATATAAGTACAAATATGTCCAGCAACTTCATAACATATCTGGACGAATTATCGATGTATTGACACACCTATCGATATCATCAATATTCAAATCTCGAGTCCATTGAGAGTGGCTCGATAAGATCGACAGACAGTTTTTCGGCACCCTTGTTTTTTAAAGAAAATCTTAAAAATCTTCGATAGCATCGATGTTCTTCTGATATGATCTGAATTCAAATGTCAATAACATCAGAAGTCCATCGATGATATTGATCGTGGGCACGCATATCTTACAACAGATATTTCAGGTTGTTCTTAACTATGATCGGGGGCCCTTCGATAGAATCGATATTCAAATATCGATGATATCGACACTAGGTCGATTGCATCGAACAAAGCCATAAATTGTCCAGCAAGCTCAAAATTAAATTAGCTGGAATTATCGATGTCTCGACTCTGATTTCGATATCATTGACATTCAAATTTCGATGATCTCGATGGTTCCCTGATCAATCTTGAAATCCTGAAATATTTCAAAGTCAAGTCTCTCTCACTTTTCAAGTGTCGATGGATCGATCCTGTCATCGATGGAATCGGAGTTCGAAATCCGATGACATCGACCATGGTCTCGATTCATCGACCAATTGGCAAGAAGTTTCAAAAGCATATGATATCGAGTCCGAGTCATCAAGCAGACCATCGATGCTATCGAGAGTATACGCTCGATGATATCGAACCTGCTCGATGATATCGAACTCTGTCATAAATGTGACCATTTTATATCCGTTGGAACCTTTTTCCTATACAAGGAGGACTTGTCTTTTGTTGCTGTAAGAGAGAAAAAGAGAGCTTTTGTGTGTTTCAACTTACATCATATACCCTAAGCCCTTTCTCTCGAGGGAGTTCATCTTCCAATCCATTCTCACCATTGGCATTCAATAGAGTGGATTGGGGAATGAACTTCCGCATTCAAGGATCCTCCAGCTACCACCTTAATGGCAAATCATTAAGCTGGGATGCCTTGAATGCATAAGAGTGGAACTACTCTATCTTCCCTATAGGAAAATCTTTAGAGAGTAGGATTTCATCATAACCTTGACCCAACACTATGCCTAGTCTTGGTATATCTTTTGTGTTATGGATCAAGGAAGCAGAAGACTCTTCGTCAACAAGGAGGAGGAGATCTTTGGCATTGTGCTTAACGAGACTCATCAACTTATCTGTAAGTATCTAGAGTCTAAGAGGACACTTGCAATCATTCCTTTCTAGGATTGGGTCTTAAGTGGTTCTCACCCTTTAAAGCCCTCGTAGGAGGCCTCCGGCGGGAGTATACACTGTGGGTGCATTGTATGGACCCTTGCTCTGTGGAGAGCATAAACATCTGGTTAGGAGTGAACCAATAAAACTCCCGGGTGCATTGTGTGGACCCTTGCTCTATGGAGAGCATAAATATCTAGTTAGGAGTGAACCAGTAAAACTCCAGGGTTAGAGGTGAACCGAGTAGAAACCTCCGTGTAAAGGTTGAAGGTAAACCTGATTTAAAACCTTAGGTTTGAGGTAAACCCTGGGAAACCTCCTTAGTGAAATCCGGTACACTCAAGGGTTGAGTGCGACAGCCGGGAGTGGAGTAGACTTATCGTCGAACCACTATAAAATGATTGTGTTTGTGATTGCTTTTCTATATGTGTGATTCATGACAATGCATTCATATTCATATATCTGATCACATCTCACACACATACACAGTCACATCCAACATAGACTAAGTTGCATATTACTATATCTTGATTAGTTTGTGATTGGATCCTCTACCTGGCTTGGAAGGTAGTAGAGTTACATTGAGTAATCTTGAAAATTGCCTACATGATAGGATTAGAGTGATAGGATTTTTAATATAACTCATAAATCTTTAAAGAGTCCTATTCACCCCCCTCTAGGATATATTGGCATATTTCGACTTCAACTCAAGCGGTCTTTACCGCTATTTCAATTGGTATCAAAGCGGGTCTCTCTTTAAGGGCTTCACCGCCTAGAGATTGATCACGACCGAAGTGTGGAATATGGCCAAAGGAGAGGGCTCATCAGTCACTAGACCTCCAGTATTTAACGGTTCAAATTATGCTTATTGGAAGTCTAGGATGCACCGTTTAGATCATGATGTTTGGACATAGTTGAAACTGGATATGTACCACTGAGCGATCAAATTGTTCCTGAAAATGGCACAATTATCTCCAAACCTAAATCTAACGAAATGTGAACTGTATTCGAGAAAGAAAAACAAACATCTGAATCAAAAGCAATGAATGTTATCTACTGTGCTGTGTCCCAAGAAGTATTCGTGCAACACATCTAAAGAGGCATAGGGTCTATTGGAAACAACCCATGAGGGAGCAAGCACAGTAAAAAGGTCCTACGTACAACTCTTAACATCTCTATTTGAACACATTATAATGGAGGATGATGAGACCTTCATGGAATTTTTATTTTTTTTTTGGTGGATTAGGAAAGAAAGTTCTGGTCTAAAAATTTATAGGAAAATACTAAGACCCCTACCAAAACGTTTCAACTCAAAAGTTTCAACCATTGAAGAGTGTAGGAATATGGATGAAATAAAAGTAGAAGGACTAGTAGGTTGCCTATAAACTTTTGAACTACAAACATACTCATAAATCCAAAAATACTATCCTCTCAACTACAAAGAACATATCAAATGAGGAAGTAGAAATAATGAGGATAAGGAAATGGCTCTCTTTACTCAAAGGTTCAAAAGATTCTTCAACAAGAACCGTGGCCAATCTTTCAGAGGCAATCAGTGGAAAGCAAGCACAATGGTAAATCTGCTTAAAAGTCTAAAGAGCCTCAGTGCTACAATTGCAGAAAATTTGGACATCTGTCCACTGAATGCCTCAACAGGAAAACTAAAAGAAAAGCCATGACAGTTACTTGGGATGACACTGAAGAATCAAACATTGACTTCAGTGATTCAGAAAAGCAAGGGAGACTATAAATCATTGAAAATACTTATGGCCTACATCCACAAAAATCCCAGTACTAAATGAGAAAATTGATGAATCTCAAATCAAAGAGTCATTTCCATCAAATGATGAGAAAGAAGAAGAAAAAGATGAGAAGGATAAACAGCAGGATGCCTATAATCAACCTTATAAAGATAGCATTCATATCCTTAGAAAACTTGGAATGAGCAAAAGAAAAAATAAAAAATAATAAAAAATAATAAAATGAGGATAAATTGTTGTAAGAAGATCTAGATAAAACACTGGAAATTAATACACATGTGATCAACAAAATACTGTATTACCACTAAAAAATGACAAGCTAGAAAGAATGAATCTATCCCTAAAATCTGAATCCTTGAAATTGATCAAACAGATTGAACTACTGAAAGAATGAAAATCATACACTCAAATTTAGTGTAGAACAATCTAGAAAATCTGTTAAGCTAAAGTTTTAGGGATGGGAAGACCTAGTAAAGAAAAGAGTGGGTTGGGATATGGAAAAGGCAAACCAAGCTCCAAATGCAGCACAAACACTTGAGAAATCCACTGCATTAGGAAGTAGAACTAGGGCCACTCTTGTTTGTCATTTACGTACAGACTCAGGACACTACAAATTTGAATGTATTACAATTGGAAGGACTCAAGTCATGAGTCCACCAAGGTATATGGCAGGAGGTAAGAAACATCCATCTCCACTAAGAATGACAAAGAGAATGGATGAACTATTGAATCAAGTGGCCCAATTGAATCAGAAGGATTGATCAATCAAGGGAATGTGATTCAATTACCAAATGTGTCTAGACAAACCCATAGTGGAACAAAAACAACATAAAATGGGGAGTGAAAAATAAAAGAAATTGCCTTATGACTCACTCATTTTCAAAAACATGCAATAATGTTAAGGGGTTCTTAGATAGCAGTTGCTCAAGACATGTAACGGGTGACATATCCCTTCTCGTAAATTATTCAAATCTTGATGATGGGGTGGTCACATTTGGAGACGGAAGCACCGTTAAGGTAATGAGATATGAGATTATTAGAAGTGCTCAAAAATGAGAATGCTCTCCTAGTAGAAGTGTTGACACACAATCTTCTAAGCATTTCTCAAACATGTGACAACAAGCATGAGGAAACATTCGACAAGCTTAAGTGCAGATCCTGAATTTATCAGGAAAACTAGTTATGAAGGGTCTTCGCACCAGTGCTCACTGCTATGTCATCATAATTGTGGTTTCATAACTTTTTCTACAAATTTTGCTGTGTATACAAGCTGATAAGAAAATATTCTATGATATGCATATCTGAAAGGTCATCGAAGTACACAGATCAATGTCATATTCTTCTCTTCGATAAGTCAGTCGATGAATTAATCAGTGACATCGAAGGACTCGCAGAATCAGAAGCATAGGTGCATGTACACGATATCAACCAGATCCAAAAAAATCACCTATTAGCAGTTAAAAGGATCATCAAGTATGTGATTGGAACAACCACCTTCGGTTTGTGGTACCCATTTGAAACATCTACAGTCATTACCGGGTACTCCGATGTCGATTGGGCTGAACCACAATGACTCTCCTTTGTGACAACACTAATTCCATCAATATTTCAAAAATCATGTTCAACATTCTCAGACTAAGCATATTGACATTCAGTCATTTTATCCGAGAACTTGTTGAAGAAAAGATCATTGTGTTGGACTATGTGTTTACAAAAAGACATCTTGCTAACATAGACTCTTGATGATAATAGATTTGGTGACCTCCAAGAATCTATTGAAATATGTGCAAGATGATAAAATGCATAGGCAAAATGAGCTAAATTGGCACATCTGAGAACTGATACTCTCACTCTTTTTTAGAAGGAGAACGAAGAAGTTGTTTGGCTTTGGTTGGATGTACATGTGCAACATAAGCATATTTCCTTGTACTAACCATTGTCCATTATGTATGTTAAAGAAGAGTAAATTTCAAAAACTTTTAAATTTGACATATCCGATGACATTGAACCAGTATCGATGTCATCGAAGTCGTCTGAAACTTGAATAGTCGTTGTGATAGATGAAATGTTCAGACACTCTAGAATGTGAAACATCGTATATCAGGAAAGCATCTTTCAATGGTCATCAAATTTAACTGGTATACCTTATTCTGACTGCTCTCCTAAAAATTATTGAATATCCTCTCAAGATTGAGACTGACACTGTGAATTCTGTCATTTGAAGCTATACTGTTATTTTTTTTAAGAACTCACAGCTCTTCTCTACACTGATATGCATGGATAGATGTCATTATCTGTTATGGATGGGTTAAAATACTGATGATTGGTGTCTGGGTGCCCATAAATGGGATTGGTAATGTTGTAGGGATAACTGTTAATCCACTAATCTTGGGCAGTATAAATATGTTTTTGGATATTGTTGAATATGGCTGGATATAATTATCATTTTTACTGCCATATTTGTGTTCACTTTCCCCTGGTTTATCAAGTTATGGATTGCATATGTTTGAAAACTGCTATATAACTGCTCTAATATGCATCCATAGAATCTGAAATTGATGTCTGTTTAAATTGTATTACTTATTTTACATCAATTGATCTGCCTCTACCTGATTGATTCTCCCATGCAATTTATTCTTCAGTCAATATCACTTGTTATACCTTTGCCAATGACTGACAAAAAGGGGGAGAATAGTTCAAAACACCCCGAGTGGAAAATTGTGTATCTATCTATGTTGTTGCAGGTGTTAGGGGGAGCAGCTGCAAGAAAGGGGGAGTTTTGAAGTAAGGGAGAGAAGATACTTCTAGAATGTGTACATGGGGTAGAAAAATTGTAAAATTGTATAAATGCATGTACACACAATTTAGGGTGCGTCTAGAAGTGTTCTAGGGTATTTTGAGTATTTTGTCATGTAATTGACAAAGAGGGAGATTGAAAGTACACCTACTTGTGCCTTAGTTTGTCAAGTTACGCGAATGGTAAGTCAAACCGGCTACAAAACTTAATAGGAAGATTATTTCAAGCGTCTACCTCAACCGGATGTGTGGAAGCTCGCAATAGGTAAATCATAGCCTCACATCCCATGTCCCAAAACACCAGGTGATTAAAACCCTTAAAAAAAGATAGACATCTTAAAATTTTTGAGGTGAGAAAACTTTTTCAAAATAAGAAAATCTCTATGTTTTTCTCGCCTTGTCGATCTTATTGAAACACCCTTGATATGATCAACCCGTTCTGTCGATGTCCTCAATACCTTAATGATATTATCGATGAGAGGACCAAAGTGTCCAGCAACTAAATATTCATCTAGATGGATTTATCGATGTATCGATACACATCGATATCATCGATATAAGTACAAATATGTCCAGCAACTTCATAACATATCAGGACGAATTATCTATGTATCGATACACCTATCGATGTCATCGATATTCAAATCTCTAGTCCATTAAGAGTGGCTCGATAAGATCGACAGACAATTTTCCGGCACCCTTATTTTTTAAAGAAAATCTTAAAAATCTTCGATAGCATCGATGCTCTTCCGATATGATCTGAATTCAAATGTCGATAACATCGGAAGTCCATCGATGATATCGATCGTGGGCGCGCATATCTTACAACAGATATTTCAGGTTGTTCTTAACTATGATCGGGGGCCCTTCGATAAAATCGATATTAAAATATCAATGATATCGACACCAGATCGACTGCATCGAATAAAGCCATAAATTGTCCAGCAAGCTCAAGATAAATCAGCTGGAATTATCGATGCCTCGACTCTGATCTCGATATCATTGACATTCAAATTTTGATGATTTCGATGGTTCCCCGATCAATCTTGAAATCCTGAAATATTTCAAAGTCAAGTCTCTCTCATTTTTCAAGTGTCGATGGATCGATCCTGTTATCGATGGAATTGGAGTTCGAAATCTGATGACAACGACCATAGTTTTGATTCATCGACTAATTGGCAAGAAGTTTAAAAAGCGTATGACATCGAGTCCCAGTTATCGAGCAGACCATCGATGCTATCGAGAGTATACGCTCGATGATATCGAACTCTATCATAAATGTGACTGTTTTATATCCGTTGGAACTTTTTGCCTATATAAAGAGGACTTGTCTTTTGTTGCTATAAGAGAAAAAGAGAGAGCTTTTGTGTGTTTCAACTTACATCATATACCCTAAGCCCTTTCTCTCGAGGGAGTTCATCCTCCAATCCACTCTCACCATTGACATTCAATAGAGTGGATTGGGGAATGAACTTCCACATTCAAGGATCCTCCAGCTACCACCTTAATGGCAAATCATTAAGCTGGGATGCCTTGAATGCATAAGAGTGGAACTACTCTATCTTCCCTATAGGAAAATCTTTAGAGAGTAGGATTCCATCATAACCTTGACCCAACCCTAAGCCTAGTCTTAGTATATCTTTTGTGTTGTGGATCAAGGAAGCAGAAGACTCTTCGTCAACAAGGAGGTGGAGATCTTCGGCATTGTGCTTAACGGGACTCATCATCTTATCTGTAAGTATCTAGAGTCCAAGAGGACACTTGCAATCATTCCTTTCTAGGATTGGGTCTTAAGTGGTTCTCACCCTTTGAAGCCCTCGTAGGAGGCCTCCGGTGGGAGTGTACGTTGTGGGTGTGTTGTGTGGACCCTTGCTCTGTGGAGAGCATAAACATCTGGTTAGGAGTGAACTAGTAAAACTCCCGGGTGCATTGTGTGGACCCTTGCTCTATGGAGAGCATAAACATCTCGTTAGGAGTGAACCAGTAAAACTCCAGGGTTAGAGGTGAACCGAGTAGAAACCTCCATGTAAAGGTTGAAGGTGAACCTGATTTAAAACCTTAGGTTTAAGGTGAACCCTGGAAAACCTCCTTAGTGAAATCCAGTACACTCAAGGGTTGAGTACGACAGCCGGGAGTGGAGTAGACTTATTATCGAACTACTATAAAATGACTATGTTTGTGATTGCTTTTCTATATGTGTGATTCATGACAATACATTCATATTCATATATCTGATCACATCTCACACACATACACAGTCACATCCAACATAGACTAAGTTGCATATTGCTATATCTTGATTAGTTTGTGATTGGATCCTCTACCTAGCTTGGATGCTAGTAGAGTTACATTTGAGTAATCTTGAAAATTGCCTACATGATAGGATTTTTAATATAACTCATAAATCTTTAAAAAGTCCTATTCACCCCCCTCTAGGACATATTGGCATATTCCGACTTCAACTCAAGCGGTCTTCACCGCTATTTCATCTTAAACAAAAAGGGTTCTATAATATTAACTGGTCGCAGGACTTCTGAAAACTGCTATATAGTAAGCGATGGTATCTCATCTAATCAATCGTGCTACATTGTCCATACCGATGAAACAGAATTATGGCATAAACGCCTTGAACATGTACATTACCGTAATTTATACAGATTGAGCAAGGGAGAACTAATAAGAGGTCTACCTAAATTATAAAATGTAGACAAGATATGTGGTGAATGCCAGTATGGCAAGCAAACAAGGAGATCTCACAAAAAGGTGAACTCCAATGCTACATCAAGACCACTCGAGCTTCTCCATATGGATCTTATAGGTCCTACCAGGACGGAGAGTCGAGGTGGCAAAAAATACATCTTGGTAATCATGGATGATTTTTCTAGATTCACTTAGGTAGCCTTCTTAAGGGATAAATCAGAAACCCTTGATGAAGTTAAAAGGATTCTCAAATGGATCCAAACTGAAAAAGGTTCTTAAGTTTGTAAGATCCGTAGTGATCATGGATCTGAGTTTGAGAATAGTAGTTTTGAGAAATTCTGTACGATCAGGGAATATCACATGAATTCTCTGCACCCAAAACTCCTCAACAGAATGGAATTGTGGAAAGGAAAAATAGAGTGCTTCAAGAAATAGGAACTGTAATGTTGAATAGTATGAAGCTCCATAAAAATCTTTGGGCTGAAGCAGTGAATACTGCCTGCTATGTTATTAATCATATTTATATATGTAAATCTAATAATAAAACCACTTATGAAATGTGGTTCGATAAAAAGCCTAATGTCAAATACTTTCGAGTTTTTGGTAGCAAGTGCTATATTTTGCGTGACCGTGAAAATCTGAGAAAGTTTGATACAAAAGTGACAAACGAATCTTTTTAGGATACTCTTTAAGCAGTTGCGCATATCGTGTACTGAATAAAAGGACCGGTGTTATTCAAGAATCAATTAATGTGGTCATAGACGATCATTTGAATACACCTACCCCAAGTTCAGATAATGATGAAGTTCTTCTAATTGACAAACCTAATACATCAAGTCAAAACAATTCTGAATTAAGGATGATTAAAGATCATCCAACCGCTCAAATTCTTGGAAACTCTCTCACTGGTGTGCGCACTCGTAGACAACTAGAAGACATGTAATTACGTGTGCTTTACATCTCAGATTGAACCGGTAAACGTAAAAGAAGCTCTTACTGATAAAAACTGGATAGTAGCTATACAGGAAGAACTTAATAAGTTTGTTTGAAATGATGTCTGGTATCTTGTTCCTAGACCTAAAAATAAACACATTATAGGAACTAAGTGGATTTTCAAAAATAAGTCTGATGAACTTGGTAATATAATTCGAAACAAGGCAAGATTGGTTGTACAAGGGTACACTCAAATAGAATGCATTGATTATGATGAAACCTTTGCTCCGATTGTTCGCCTTGAATCAATTAGACTTTTTATGTCCATTGCATGCTTTAGAAAGTTTAAATTTTATCAAATGGATGTAAAGAGTGCTTTTTTGAATGGTGATCTTCATAAAGAAGTATATGTTGAACAACCTATAGGGTTTGAAGACCCTAAGTTTACTGATCATGTATACCATCTTAAAAAGCTCTATATGGTTTAAAACAAGCTCATAGAGCATGGTACGAAAAATTGACTAAGTTTTTACTAAGTCATAATTTTCAAATGGGTAGTGTTGATAAGACGCTTTTTGTTAAGAAACGTAACGATGATATCTTAATGGTTCATATATATGTTGATGATATTATTTATGGATCAACTTGTACTAACATGACTGTCGAGTTTGCAGATTTAATGAAATCTAAGTTTGAAATGAGCATGGTTGGGGAATTAAATTATTTCCTTGGGTTGCAAGTAAAACAACAACCTGATGGAATTTTTATTTCTCAAGCCAAGTATGCGTTGAACTTGATTAAAAGGTTTGGATTTGAGAATGGTAAAAATTTTAATACTCCGATGAGTACAACTCTAAAACTCTCAAAGGACTCTACAGGTAAAGATGTGGATCCAAAATTGTATAGAAGTATGATTGGTAGTTTGTTGTATTTAACTGCTAGTAGACCTGATATTGCTTTGAGTGTTGGCATTTGCGCTCGATATCAGTCTAATCCTAAAGAATCTCATTTAACTGCTGTTAAACGGATTATTAGATATGTTGCAAGTTCTGTAAATTTGGGTCTTTAGTATCCATATGATGCTAGTGTTCAGTTGGTTGGGTACACTGATGCTGATTAGGCTGGAAATATCGATGATAGGAAATCAACCAGTGGTGGTTGTTTTTATTTTGGAAATTGTTTAGTCTCTTGGTTTAGTAAGAAGCAAAGTTCTGTATCACTCTCAACTGCTGAGGCAGAATATATTGCAGCTAGAAATGCATGTACTCAGCTTGTGTGGATGAAACGTATGTTAAGTGATTACGGAATAACACAAGATTTTATGGTCTTATATTGTGATAATTCCAATGCTATAAACATTTCTAAAAATCCAATCCTGCATTCACGTACCAAGCACATTGACATTAGGTATCATTACATTCGTGAATTAGTGGAAGAAAAATTAATATCTTTGGAATACATTCTGACCGAGACTCAACTTGCTGACATTTTCACTAAACCACTTGACAAAAACAGGTTAAGGAAATTGAAATTTAATCTTGGTGTGTACAATTTGAATTGAATATTCTTGCATACTTGTAGCATAGTGTTTTTATATTTAATAATTTAATGATTTAAATTTCAAATTTTTTTAATGAAAAATGCTTATTTTTGTCGGGACACGACCAGTCGTGAATGTACACGACCGATCTTGGTACGACCGGTCGAGCACATCCACGACCAGTAGTGAAACTCGGTGGTGCTTTTAAAATTGGGGAAATTTTTCATCTTCTTCATTTTCATTTCACTCTCCAATGAGCCTATGCCCGACCAGTCGAACCCATCTTCATTGTTCTTCATAGTTAGTGGTTCTCTTGCATTATTCTTGTAGATTCTTGTTAAAAGTACTCCATTTTTACTTTTAGGGTAATCTATTTTGTCTTTTATTGCAAGTTTGGGGTTTTCTATTGTAAAATCTGATCTATCAAAACCCCACTTTTCATCTTGTGATTCTTCTTGTTTTCCTTACATCTTGTATTACAAATGGATGTTAAAAGGAAAAAAAACTTCCCGTGGTCCATCTTCTTTTAGATCAGCTCCTCTCTCCAGGCGCTATGTTCGTTCACCTGAGGATGATCCCTCTGATGTATGGGATTTGCGTATGCGCAAAGTCATTGTTGAACAGTCTGTCTGTATTGAACACATTGCTCCTTTTGGTATTCTACCTCTGCTCCAATCTGTAGGATGGGATAACATTTTACATTGGGGTGGCCCTGCATGCCAATCTATTGCACAGGACATGTTTGCATGTATCTCAGAGTTCTCTTTTGAGAATTTAACTTTTAAAGTTGATACTAGACAAGGTCTATTTGAAGTTAACCGTCATTTGATTGCAGGGTTAATGGATATACCTGTTAATGAGGAGGGTATTCATATTCATACTTTAGCTGAAAAACCCTCAGAATCTGAAAAGCGTATACTAATCAGAGATTTGTGTAATATAAAGTGCAATGGACTCATAAAGGGAATGCGCTCCCCGCAAGGTACTTGTTACCCAAATATAGGGTACTTCATAGAATTTTTATTTCTAACCTGTATCCTCGTTCTGGTAATAAGACAGAATTAACTGCCTTTATGGTTCATGTTTTGCACTCTGTCATTTCTGGTTCTAAAGTTTGCCTTCCTTCATTGATATGTCATTCCATTATTCAGTCTCGTCTCCACCCAGGTCATAGTGATATTCCTTTTGCCTATCTCATGACTGTTCTAGCTAATCACATGCTAGTCGCTATGCCTATTGGAGAGGCTCCCATCCATCATCTTATTTTTAACAATTCGAATATTAAAAAAATGAAATTGGAATTGGCTCGTGGCCAAGTGGATGTTGATAGAGCTGAAGCTGGAGATGAAGAAGCTGGTGATCTTCCTTCTGATAATGTGAATATGGATGATATTTTCGATGAACTTGAATCTGATTCTGGAAATGATTCTGACTATGAGCCATCTGAGTTTGATGCTCATCTTCGTGCATTAGAAGAGAATGTAGGGAATATGAATGTTGCCCATGATCTTCAGTTTAAATATATGCGCAAGTACCTTAGGTGCTTGAACAAGGGCATGCATAATCTTGATCCTTCCATTCCTGCTCCTTCTTCAGGATCTGATTGAGTGTTTTCATTCTCCGTATGTAATATTTTTCATACTTATGTTGGGTTGTGCACTCTATTTAGTTTGATGACTATCTATTTATACTCGTAACTGGGTTGTGAACTTTTACTTACTTATATATTGTCGGATTACTTCATCTATTCCTCCAATTCTTATCCTTTGCATTGTTGCTTCCTTTGTCATATTTTGACAAAAACAGGGAGAAGGCTTTTGGAAGTTTTTGGAAACTTTTGGTTTGATTGCTTATGGATATAAGTCGTGCTAATATGTATGCTGCTACTCAGGGGGAGTATGGGAATATGTTACTTGATTCATTTTTATGCATGTGGTGCTTCTTTTATTTTTATATGAGTGTGTTTTGTCACAAATTTGACAAAGGGGGAGATTGTAAGTGCTTTGGTATCATGCTCCTTTGATTGTCAAATTTTGTGGTGTCAAAACCTCTATCTGTGTATTTTGTTTGTATGTTGATATGATCAAGACACTGCATCACAATGGTTTAAGATATGTATGGTGCTCTGCTTCAAGAAATGCAAGGTTATGTACTTTGTCCTCTACTTTGTCCTCTTCTGTAAGCATCAAGGTTCAGAGTTACATCAATAAGAAGAGTGCATTTCAAGACTCAAGTATATTTCAAGACTCAAGAGTACATTTCAAGACTCAAAGTGTATTGATGAAGTTTAATTTCAAGCTTTCGAAGATCTCAAGATCAAACTACGTCGAATTAGAGATCTCAAGCTTCATAAGATTCAAAGGTCAACCATCATCTGAAAGAATGAAGTTCAATGTTCATACTTCATGTCCCAGGTATGATAGACCTTAGATTGACCTTAGGGTAGGTCATTTTGCATATATAATTTAAAATAAATCTATTTATATGAATTTGGTCTGTTCTAAGACTAGTCCTGGACCTTGTTCGACTAGTCCTAGACCTGGTTCGACCAGTCCAAGAAATTCCACGACCAGTCCTAACTTGTTGAAGATTTTCAAAATTTTTTGGTTATTCCACGACCAGTCCTGCGACCTGGTCGACCGGTCGTAGGGATGTCTCGACTCGTTCTTCGACCAGTCTTAAAACTATGACTCAAACTCTAGCAACCAAATCTAGTTATCTATGACCAGTCCTAGGTCTGCTACGACCAGTCATAGGTGGGCCACGACCAGTCGTAGACACTCTAAGTCCAGTCATAGAATGGTTTTTAAGATTGTGCTAAAAAAATTCAAAATGCTGTTGGTGTTACGACCAGTCGAAGGGTTCCTAAGACCAGTCGTAGACGTGATCTTTGCATCTATAAATTGAACACGAATTTCAGAGTTTTTCATTGATTAATTTTAAGAAAATTCAAGCCTCCACTCTGAGATAAGTTAGTGTTCATTTTAAGCTAATCTGTGCATATTTAATATTCTCTTTTGTTAACTTATATATATTTGATTTTCTTTCTATATTCCAATCTTATTTGAAAAAAGAGGAATTGCTGTATTCCTTCTTCTTGGAATCAAAATCAAATAGAGCTATGCCCAATTTGGTTTAATTTAAAATCAATTAGAACCTAAAACCATTTCTTAAGTGAGTATTGGACATTGAACGTTGATTCGAACTTCTACTCTAATTTGTTCTACTGGGCTGCTACAAAAGAAGAAATCCAGGTATTTTACATTTATTGTAAATTCCATTAGTTTGGTTTTTTTTGAGTTTCGTCAAAAAAATCTCATTGTGTTGGTTATCTGAGGAGAGCCTGAAAACTCAGAAAGTGTGGGTTTTTAGATTGTGTAAACCCAAGTTAAAAAGACACAATTGTGAAGGTTTTAGGTGAACCTGTCAAACTTATTTTAATAGTAAATGCTAATATCCCCTGTGTGGGGATATTAGGATTAGAGTAGCAAGCTGTGTGGCTGTTGTTTAACAGTTGGTGAACAAACAGGCGAACCACTATATATCGGTGTGTTTTGTGATTTGGATGTTTACTTAATTTCTATATTTGTAATTATTCAGATGTGTGGAATGTATATGTGGATGTGAATGTTGTAATATTTACATTTCAAGCAAAGTGGGGAATGTTGTAATAGTTTAGAATTTATTTCTTGCTATTTCCTTTATTTCCTTTCTGTTTGAGTCTTGATATTCAATTTGTTCTAGTAAGGTTGTCCTGCCATAAACCCTTGGTTTTTATGGTGCAAAGGTTGTCCTTAGAACAACATTAGTATCAAGCTCTTTATTTAAGATTGCTTTACATTTCTGTTCTTTGATTTATTTAAAGTACTATCTTTTATTTATTTGTTTATAAGGCTATCTTATTTTTTGGTTGAATTCCACTGTTAAATTTTAATTTGGCATAGTCCTATTCACCCCCCCCCCCTCTCTAGGACCTATAGCTTGGCCTTTTCAAGTGGTATCAAAGCCTAATAGCTCATTTTTTAAATTCTTTATTCTTGGATTTATTTCTTGAGCTAACGATCTAAGCTATATATAAGATGTCAAATTTTAATAGCCTTTTAGTCACTAGGCCTCCACCCTTTGATGGCTCCAACTATGCCTATTGGAAACCCAGGATGAGGATTTTTCTCAAATCAATGGATGAGAGTGTGTGGCTTGCCACAGTGACTGAATGGAACCCATCTACCACTGAAGTGAACTAGTATCGATGGTTCAAAATCAATGAGAGTAACACCATTTTTCTCATAGACCACTCTTCAGAAAAGTGAGAATAGTGCCAATGCAAAAGCACTAAATGCAATCACTTGCGCACTATCACCGAATGAGTTCAAAAGAATTATATCATGTGATACTACAAAGCAAGCTTGGGATATATTAGAAATGACACACGAGGGTACTTCAATTGTCAAAAAATCTAAAGTCCAACTCCTCGCAACCAAATTTGAAGAATTCATATGGAGGTAAATGAAATGTTTATGGACTTCTACACTAGATTAAATGACATTGTAAACTCTATGTGGGGTCTTGGAAATAAAATCCCAGAAAGTAAAGTGTGCAAAGATACTACACTCACTACCTGAATGGTTCAATTCTAAGGTAACCGCGATCCAGGAACTTCGTGATACTGACAATATGAGGGTAGAAGAGTTAGTTGGATCTTTACAAATCTACGAGTTAACTTTTAAAGCTCCTAAAGGTAAATCTATTGCCTTTAAGTCTTCTAAACATATTTTTCAAGAAAACTCCGATTTAGAAAATTCAAAAGACGATATGGCTCTTTTAGCAAAAAAGTTTTACAAGATTTTCAAAAGTAAAAAGAGGGTTGATTTTCAAAAATCAAATGATAAGAAAAGATCTAAACCTAAATTAAAAACTTGGAAATCTTTGAAAGATAGTCAATGTTACAACTGCCAAGAATATGGGCATTTAACAAACAAATGTCCTAAAAAGGACAAACCTAAAAAGAAAGGAATGTTGCCTACTTGGGACGAATCTTCTGGTACTGAAGCCTCTTCTGAATCAGAAGATTCTGAAAATGAGTTGGGCAATGAAGTTAAGGCCCTTATGACTCTAGCCAAGTTCACTTTTTCAGATCATGATGATTCAACTAGTAAAGAAAATTTGAATAGTGATCATGAAAATGAAGAAGATCTTCAAGATGCTTACAATGCCCTATACAAGGAAAGTTGTAAAATTGACGTAAAACTAAAACTTCAAAAAGAAAAGTTTTTAAAACTTAAAGAAAATTTTGAGTCTCTTGTTTTAGAAAAATTCCATATTTCAGATTGTTTTGAAAAGAGTAAATGTGATTTAGAAATCAAAACCTCCCTGATTGAAAATCTTAAATCTAAAAATGACAAACTTAAGCTTGAAAACTCTTCACTTTTGAGTTCCAAGGATACACGGAGGTATGCACAAGGAGATCTGAAGTTTGAGAAACTTTTATCCAGATCTAGAAAATGTGGCGACAGATCCGGGTTAGGCAATGATAAGAATATACCTTCTAAACAGAAGATTACTCCTCCTAAGTTTGTGAGAGGAGAAACCTCTAACTCAAAAGGGAAAAGTATTAATCAAAGTTTCTAAAAATGCTAAAACTTTTCAAAAACCTAAAAGCAATTATGTCAACTATAAAACTCAAAACCAAAACCCTTTAGCTAAAAAAATAGTTGATTTACTTAAGGAGCTCTTAAAATCTAACTTAGTGGGTCACTTGTACATCAATTACAAATTCAAGAAGACCAACTATACTCTTAAACCCAAAACATTAATGAAATGGGTTCCTAAAGTTACTTGCTTAGTTGTCCACACTACTTTCAAAGCTTCAAGTCATTTGAAGTGGTACTTAGACAGTGGATGCTCAAGGCATATGACAGGCGACAAGGTTTTATTCACTGATCTTAAAGATATGACTGATGGGTCAGTCACATTTGGTGATGGTAGCAACTGCAAGATTATTGGCCAAGGTACGGTTCAACTCTATAACCTTCCCTTATTTAAGAATGTTTTATATGTTGAAGGGCTAAAACATAACCTGTTAAGTATATCTCAAATATATGATAATAATCATAGCATGAAATTTTCTAATAAAGGTTGTGAAATCTTATGAAAGTGCACCTACTTGTGCCCTGGTTTGTCAAGTAACGTGAATGGTAAGTCGGACTGGCTACAGAACTTGATTGAAAGATTATTTCAAGCGTCTGCCTCAATTGGATGTGTGGAAGCTCGCAATAGGTAAATCATAGCCTCACTTCCCATGTCCCAAAACACCAGGTGATTAAAACCCTTAAACCAAGATAGACATCTTAGGGTTTTTGAGGTGAGAAAACTTTTCAAAATAAGA
Source organism: Magnolia officinalis (assembly GCA_021015155.1). Classification (NCBI taxonomy): domain Eukaryota; kingdom Viridiplantae; phylum Streptophyta; class Magnoliopsida; order Magnoliales; family Magnoliaceae; genus Magnolia; species Magnolia officinalis. The sequence continues at coordinate 34,201,557 of JAJHSJ010000010.1, forward strand.
AAATCTCTATGTTTTTCTCACCTTGTCGATCTTATCGAAACACCCTCGATATGATCAACCTGCTCTGTCGATGTCCTCGATACCTTAACGATATTATCGATGAGAGGATCAAAAGTGTCCAACAACTAAATATTCATCTGGACGGATTTATTGATGTATCGATACACATATCAATATCATCGATGTAACGACTCGAAAAATTCCATACAATGGCCGGAGTATCACCTCAGGCAGAAATCACATAGGATCAAATCCTTTAGAAATTAGACAAAGTTAACTAAGTATTAAACTAGATTAGCCACGAAATCCGTTTGAATCACTTTAAATACAATCTGCAAGACTTAAAACTTGTAGAATCATTGACGCTAGGTTACCCTAAAATCTAGGATCAAACTCATTACCCGACTGCTCTCGGGAGCACATTGAAACTCCGTATCAGATCTGGACCGCACATCGAAAGTCTGAATGATATGAGGTTATAGATTTAGGACCGCCTTGCTGGGCTTGACAACCACCTCGGAGATCAAATCCAGATAGTGTCCCACGGCTATTCGCTTGAGTTCGGAGTGAGGACTGTGAGAAACATGAAAATAATTCCAAAATAAATAAAGATTTATGAAATCTAGCATGTGATGCTTGTGGTTCAGTATTGAGCAACCTGACCGTCAGAATCAGGCCAGATTACACCCTCGGATCAGGGATATTTGCCTAAACATATCCATGTACTTGAAATTTCAGATCGAGATCCGCTGACCATTGAACTGAAACTGGTCCGCCATTTGTGATATGGAAGCCCTACTAGAACGAAAACTTAATGGTACCTAGATCCAGTATTGGTGAGCTTAAGTCCAACCTTTGGCTCAAGGGGGGCCGCTAGAAGTCCTCCGTTGAGCTGAAACTGGCCCACTTTGGATATAACCTAAGTATACCTTGACCTTAGGTCTATTTTGGTGTAGTTTTAGGCTATATAAGGACCTTAAAACCCTCTCTCATTCAGCCATATGAATTTGAAATAAAAAAAACTCTAGGTGTGAGAGAGAAAGTGTGAGAGAAGTGGGAGAACCTCCCTACTACTTTCCCCTGCCGCTCTACAAGCTTAACCACTCAAGTCCAATCGTTTTCCCGACGATTCCGACTTCGTTTCTAGGTAAGAAACCCTAACCCTAATCTGTTTTGGGGTTGTGATAGTTGTAGGTTATGAAAAAGAGTATTTGACATTGAACGTTGATTCGAACTTCTACTCTGATTGGTTTTACCGGACTGCTACAAAAGAAGAAATCCAGGTATTTTACATTTATTGTAAATTCCATTAGTTTGGTTTTGTTTGAGATTTGCCAGAAAAATCTCATTATGTTGGTTATCCGAGGAGAGCCAGAAAACTCAGAAATTGTGGGTTTTTGGATTGTGTAAGCCCGAGTTAAAAAGACACAATTGTGAAGGTTTTAGGTGAACCTATGAAACCTATTTTGATAGTGAATGCTAATATCCCTTGTGTGAGGATATTAGGAGTGGAGTAGCAAGCTATGTGGCTGTTGTTTAATAGTTGGTGAACACACAGGCGAACCACTATATATCGATGTGTTTTGTGATTTGGATGTTTACTTAATTTCTATATCTTTAGTCATTCAGATGTTTGGAATGTATATGTGGATGTAAATGTTGTAATATTTACATTTCAAGCAAAGTGGGGAATGTTGTAATAGTTTATAATTTATTTCTTGCTATTTTCTTTATTTCCTTTCTGTTTGAGTTTTGATATTCTATTTGTTCTAGTAAGGTTTCCTGTTATAAACCCTTGGTTTTTATGGTGCAAAGGTTGTCCTTAGAACAACATTACTATCAAGCTCTTTATTTAAGATTGTTTTACATTTCTGTTCTTTGATTTATTTAAAGTACTGTATTTTATTTATTTGTTTATAAGGGTATCTTATTTTTTGTTGAATTCCGCTGTGAAATTTTAATTTGGCATAGTCCTATTCCCCCCCCCCCCCCCCCCCCCAGGACATATAGCTTGGCCTTTTCAATTCCTCAAATCAAATGCTTTTGTTTCTTGTTCGAAACAAATGGCCTGAGTGGATTTCAAATATACATCAAGGTGGGCCTCTTTAAAAATAAGGGTGGCCTCCTTCTCCCATCTATTTCAGGTTTGAAAATGGGAATCTCATGACATGCACTCTTGACTTTTAATGGGGCTTATAGTACCGTTAGTGCACTGATTTATGCACCTTATTTGTCAATCATGCGAGTCTTTATGTCATGTAGTTGGTTGAGCCCTTATAAGCTAAAGACCGAAGATACAAGTGAAAGTAAAGAATCAAGGAGCAAAGAACAAGTAAATGTGATGCCTTATTTACCCTAACCCTTGACCCAAAACAACCTAAACCTCTAAATGATCTTAAACCTAATAGGAAAATATTTTATTGATCATCTCTTAAGCCATATGAGCTTAAATTGGCCATCTTTAGACTGACTTTAGAGGTCCCATGTTACTGGAAAAACTACATAATTTCAACAACCTTAGGTTCCACCGAACCCTCCTTCGGTTCGACTGAAAATGGCTAAAACGGGACAACAGGCTGGGGTGGGGTGCAATCGAGTGCCACCTTCGTTCTCACCTGGAGACCACTTTTGGTGCAACCAAAAGTTTTCAAATCTGTCCATCAACCTTCTTGTCTAATTCGGTTTGACCGAATCTCAATTCAATGTGACGGAACCTGCATTTGGTGTGAACGAAAACAAGCCGTTATAGATCCATTAGAGCCTTTTTCCTATAAATCTAGCAACTTGATCATCGTGGAAATGATAAATATTGTCATTTTAAAGACCCTGGTGCATCCCAAGTTTTACCAAACCTCCTAAGCTCTATCCCATTGAGATTCATGCTCTGTTTTTAGTGATTCTTAACCTTAATGAGCATTTCAAGATCCTTTATAAGAATATAATGATATCAAGCCTTCTTTAGAATTTAGACATCATTTATACTGAAAAATCCTAGTGTCTATCAACCTCTAGAATGTCTATTAACACTACAAGAAAAATGACCTTTACCGGAGGCCAAAACCGCTCCTAAAAGTCCAAAAAACTGTCGGTAGAAGAATTACCGGCGGTCGGGCACGTGCCACTAAAAGGGGACGTCGTTGTATCTTTTACCGGCAGTCACCTCTTTTTAGCGGCGTTTTAAACTGCCGCCGCCAACCGTTGACTTTACCGGCGCTTACTATACTTTAGCGGCGCTTCAGTGACTGCCACTAAAAACTATAAAAGTACCGCTAAAAATTGTAAAAGCACCACTAAAAACTCCACGAAGCGCCGGTAAAAATTGTACAAATGGCGGTAAAAACTCCGACAAACGCCAGTTAAAAGTGATAAAAAAATGCCAGTATAAGTGATGAGAAGTGCACGTAAAATTTGTTAGAAATGCCGCTAAAAGTTACTACAAACGCCGCTAAAATTGCCAATAATAGAAATTCATACTGATTCATGACTAATCCTTTCACACAAATTCCTGTTGATTCTAACTAATCCTTTCCTATAATTGTTGTCCAACAATCAAATCTCCATCGATCTAACTATCAAATTTCTGTCTGCATAACTATCAAAAACCTATGATTGAATGACAAGAATTTGAATTACCCAATAATCTAACATTCATCAAGACAACAATTAGCACAATATCAACAAAACAATTAATGGTCTATTTAAAGTTTTCAAAACAAACTATAAATGTCTTCATTTCCTAGCCTTCCACATGAACTGTTTCAGTAAGGTCCCCTTCTGGACCGATCATATGTCTTCCTTTCCTAGCCACATCTTCTGGAAAATGTCTATAACACCAACCTCACTAACCATGATCATGTGTCCACTATGTGTGATGTATGCCCTTTTCTTGCAATGAGCCTAAATTCCTCCCTGTGAAGTTTCCCTGTAATGGGCTGAGAAGCATAACTGATTCGGTAAGTGGCACAACATTGAGATTATATTGCTTGGAGCTGTAGAGTGCTACAGAACCAGACCCTCTATTTGTTGAAGACTTGAACCTTTATAAACAATCAAGGCCCATGATAAACAAGGAAATAAAAGGACAATCAGCTTCACAAGTCACCTCTATAGTCGGGAAAGTGTCACAGTAAAAAAAAAATTGTTATTGTATCAATTAGAACTTTTCTTCTCTTTTCTTTCTTTTCTCATTTCCTTTTTTTTAATGATTTGCCTTCAATTGGAACTTCAATCACATTAATAAATTGTCATTGTATCAAACTATACGGTGCTACAAGGCTTACAAGCACCACAATACAATCCCTACTCAATTGCTTGCTGGCAGGTATTGTAAATCATAAGCAACAAAGGAAACAAAAATTGGCCTTGTAAAAGAAAACCAGTAAGAAAAACACACCAAGTATAAAAAATTTTAGAAAGAAAAATCAAACAAAAGTCATCACCTGATATTCTTGAAGTGGATTTCGTTGCTAGTCAGGCATGTACAAGAAGCATCCAAAACCTAAAGAAATAAGAAAACTCAACAGTCAGAATGTAGATGATAAATATGATTGATTCAGTTCATTCATATTCGTAAGATTCCATTAATTTACCTTAGGGCCCGTTTGGCCGGTCGGATTGGAAGGGATTGGATGGTATTGGAAGGGATTGGAAGTTAAATCCTAGGAATGGCCGGGCGTGCCAAATAGAGTCGGTAATCTGATCCCAATCCCATGGATCTTAAGACAATCCACTGACAACACCATCATTACCTTTAAATCCCATCCAATCCACCCTAATCCGTTCAAATTTTCCTGGGACATGTTTGGTTCATGGGATTCGAAGGGATGGGAAGGTTTAATCCCTAGATTGGCCAGGCGTGCCAAACAGACTGGATATAGCAATCCCATGGATCTCAAGACAATCCACTAACAACACCATCATTACCTAGAAATCCATGCCATCCACCCTAATACCATTCAATCCCTTCCAATCCACCCAGCCAAACGGGCCCTTAGATACTCTAACAGGACCATGATAGAGGTGGTGATAATGGACAAGATGGCTTTTTCACTCGCACAAGATAGGGTCCTAGATAGGAATTTTGGCAACCAAGAAAAAAAAGATCCTTGAAGCAGACCCTAAGAAGCCAGGACAAGATACTTCTCTTCTACCAAGTCTATCCAACAAAGAAAAATAAACAAGGAGCAGCCCGCAGTTTCTAAATGCTAAGTAAATTCCTAGCATTTCAATAGCAAAAGGAAATGAACTAAAATCGCAACTTGCTATGAGAAACTAATGAAAAACAAACAAAAAACAACAATACGGCCACTAAATCCTAGCTTTTTTAACATAAGATGCCTTAAAATGTAACCGAAAGGAAAACAAACACAATCTAATTCTCAGGCAATATCCGACCAATACTTAGATATAACCAACTCTGCATGGTCCTGCAACCCATTTAGAAAAAAAAATCGCAAGGAGAGATGAAATGCCGACCTTCTACTTCTTGAGCTGTAACAGCCAGGATTTTTCACAACCTAGAATTGGACGTCCTTAGGCGATGGGTCAATCCTAACACAGGTTTAACTTCTCAAACACTCAATTAAAACCTCAAATCCCTTTTCAAACCATTTTCTTCACAAATCCCACCCTTCACCACCTTGATCTTTCAATTTTTCTACGTACTTTCACCCTAGACACTATCTTAAACTAGCTAAGTAGTATAACTTGGATCACTTTATATACAAACTACAAAGGACTAAGTACCACCTCAGACAGAAATCTTATAGGACTAAATCCTTTAGAAATGAGACAAAGTAACTAAGTGCAAAACTAGATTAGCTACGAAATCCGCTGGAATCGCTTTAAATACGATCTGCAAGACCCAAAACTTATAGAATGATTGACGCTAGGTTACCCTAAAATCTAGGATCAATCTCATTACCTGACTACTCTCGGGAGCATCTCGAAACTTCGTATCAGATCTGGACCGCACATCGGGAGTCCGAATAATACGAGGTTAAGGAATTAGGACTACCCTGCTGGGTTTGACAACCATCTCAGAAATCAAATCCAGATAGTGTCCCAGCGCTATTCGCTTAAGCTCGGAGTGAAGAGTGTGAGAAATGTGAAATTAATTCAAAATAAAATATCTCAAATAGTAATCTGGCACCTCTCGCTTGCGGATCAGTTTTAAGCAACCAGACCGTCAGAATCAGACCAAATTACACCCTTGGATCAGGAGAAATTTCATACACATATCCATGTACTCAGAATCTCCGATCGAGATCCGCTGACCGTTGAACTGAAATTGGTCCGCCACGTGTGAGCTGGAATCCTGACCGAAATGAAAACTTAACTAAATGTAGATTCAGTGTTAGTGAGCTTAAGTCCGACCTTTGGCTCAAGGAGGCCCGCCAGAAGTCCTCCGTTGAGTTGAAACTGACCCGCTTTGGTTATAACCTAAGTATACTTTGACCTGGAGTCTATTTCGGTGAGTTTTTAGGCTATATAAGGACCTTAAACCCTCTCTCATTGCAGCTATACGAATTTGAGAGAAACCCTAGAGAGAGAACAGAGAAAGGAGAGAGAAAGTGTGGGAGCAGTGGGAGAAACTCTCTGCCTTGCTTCCCTGCCACTACACAAGCTGCACCACCCCATTCTCATCGCTTTCTCGGCGATTCCGGCGTCGTTTCTAGGTAAGAAACCCTAACCCTAACCTATTTTGGGGTTTTGATAGTTGTAGGTTATGAAATAGCTAACCTATTTCATTCTATAGGTTACCAAACTGTCGTATACGAAAGTTTAGCAATTCTATCGACTCCGTTACAATTCTACGACAACAGGTGCGGACTTTAGGTGTATAGGTTATGGTTTTCAACGCTTTCAATGTCAAATAATGATAGATTCATGATCTGCATGCAATTGTACATGTACAAAGTGCTGTCTATTTTTCGTTTCAATTAAAGATGAAAAATATGGAATTCTACATACTCTAGGTATTTGTAGAAAGTACCGTATACGTAAAATTTTGGAAATGTGTTTGACATGATTAATTGTTGTATGAATATATTATATGTGGATAAAATACTTGTTTGGCGAAAGGACTCACCCTAATACATGTTTTGCTTATATACACTATGTATGTTGAAATTGTGTATTCTAGAAAGTATCGTATACGTATAAATTTTGCAGATGTATTTGCCATGATTATTTGCTGTATGAATATATTATACATGGATAAAATACTTACTTGGCGAAAGGATAGCCCTAATACATGTTTGTTAACATACACCATGTATGTAGTAATAGTGTATTCTAAGTGTTTGTGAAAATGACTGAATGAGTATAGAATTCTCATTCGTACTCGCCATGACTAATTGTCATGGATAATTGATTGTTGTATTGGCGATACACCTTTGACAAAAGGATTTGCCCTGAATCACGCCACGACCACTATACGCTATATATGTTGAAACATGTAGCCCAAGTGTTTATGAAAATGTTCAAATGAATATGGAACTTGGATTCCTACTTTCCATAACTATCCGTCATGGGTGTACGCGTGTGATGATTGGGGCAACTCCCTAGTGAAAGGATTTGGCCTAATGCCTATGCGATCAACATATGTTATGTAGCCCAAGTGTTTATGAAAGTGTTCAAATGAATATGGAACTTGGATTCCTACTTTCCATGACTGTCCGTCATGGGTGTACGCGTGTGATGATTGGGGCAACTCCCTAGTGAAAGGATTTGGCCTAATGCCTATGCGATCAACATATGTTATGTATGTTGATGTATGTATTTTAAAGTGTTTGTTGAAATGTCTGAATGAGTAGTAGTTAGTAAATTGTAATGTTAAAGGGTGTTGAGATATGATTCTCAACTCTTTTAACGATGTGTATAATTTCCTTAGATATCTGTGTGATTAGGAATTGAATATGTACAAACTCATACTTATGTTGTACTTCATAACATGCTCAATTGATTGTATGATTTTATCTATGTAATGCATATGTTTAAATTCATGTTTACGTTGTATGATCCATCATGGGTGATGTGGGAGTGGAGCAACGAATGCGTGCAACAGCCCTGACAGCCCTAAACGGATAATACCAGACTTTGATTGTATGATTTGAATCTTGATCCATTACTGCTTTATCTATCTGCAATTGATTGTGTTTGGGGCTACGATTATAGTCCAGACAATCGGTACCAGAAGTGAATTCGTGGTTGTGATTCATTTGCCACGTGAGATGTGTTCGACAAACCCGAGTCGTACTTCGGTTGGCGATAGTGGTTGGCCACACGAAGTGCTTATGCGCTTCATATCGTTTAACTTGTTGTGCACTAGAGCTAGCCGAGCCCGTCAAGTAACCCGATCTATCTTATGTATGTTCACCATGTTTGGATGCCTCTGCTTGAACCTAGGGTACCAAACTTACCAGTGAAATCCCTTTTAACCATGGTACCTCGATCCGCTAAGACGCATGAGTCGAGCATGGTAGTATGGGACACCGTGGTCGAGCTGTCGGCCTACGCTGGGGCCACGTGCCTCCCCGTAGTGACCAGTAAGTAACCAGACTCGTGAGCCGATTATGGTGGTATGGGACACTATATTCATGCTATCGGCCTACATTGATAAGGTGATGGGGGAGTGGTGCAACGATTACGAGCAACAACCCTGACAGCCCTTTGTAGTGACCTCGATCATACTCTAAAATTGCAGTGAGCCTTTGAGTTTTGCCGCGGTGTATAGAGTATGAACTAGGCCTGTTTCTGTATAGTGATGAATCGTTAAAGAGGTGATGGGGGAGTGGTGTAACCTTTGTGCGTAACAGCCCTGGAAGCCTTTGCAGTGACCTAGAAAATACACCATCGTCTGAGATTAACTAGGACTGACGACCCTAGAATGGATCATGTTTGGGAATGATACAAGGGAGGTACCTTAGTTTCCCAATCCTGATGTTTGAAATGGACTAATAAATACTCGGTAATCATGCTCATCATGCATTGCATGTGCCTGGAAGATGTGGAGCACTGAGGGATGAAAGCATGCCGCGAACGTAAGATGGTGTCACACGAGGGAGGGTGTGGTGAGGGCATACATCATGACTGCATTTATACTTGCATTAATAAGAGTAGTTAGGAGTGTTTGATTTTACTGCTTTATCATTACTGCTTGACTGAATTGATAACATGTTAACCTATGCTTTATTGTTCCACTGAGTTGATCACTTACTCCCACGTTACGGGACGGTGTTGTACACACCAACCATATTTGTTGAGTTTCAGGTGATGGCGATGCTTATGAAGCAGAGCCGGACTATTGTGATGTGGAGGAGGAGTTCTCCTACATGTAGTTCTCTGTCAGGTTTATGAAGACCTGGTATTGTATTGATGGGGTTATGGTACTTGGGATAAAAGCCATTACACTTACACATTTGGTATATTTTGGAACTATACTTTGAATTATTTAACCTGGTAATGTTATCACACTCTGGAGACTCACCACAGTTTTTATATATTTTATATATCTATCACAGTCTTCTACTTGCAATTTAACTGTCTCTGGAGTATGATATGTTGTTTTGGCTTAATCTCACTCATGTTCAATGCACTAATATCGACAACATTTAATCATCATTATCTATGTCGCATAAGTGATGTTCTGGAACTCGAGAGTTGAGTTTATGCTCGACCCCCGATTTTCAGGATGTTACATGAGCCTTTCATTCTCTTCTTCCAGACGTGAAACCTTGTTCTCCAGCTTGTTCGTGTATGCCTGCCACAATGAGGAATAAATTCTCAGTCTTAAAAAAACAGAAAATGGAAGTAACTGGTTTTCAAAACAAGCAACCTAATTTTCCATTTCATTTTTTAATGGGTGCATGGTTGTATGATGAAATCCATGTTTTTATGTGTGTGTATATGCATGCATGAATGGATGGAGTATGGATGGACGTATGTATGCTTGCACGGATGGATGGATGAGGTGTGTTTGTGAATTTGTGTATGCACGCATCATGATGGATGGATGGATCCACAATTTTCTCCATGTTTCCCTGAGTCAACGATATGTGCTTTTAGACCCCATTAAGGGAAAATTTATTATTCCTAAATATGCAAACATGCATCTTAATATTCAGTTAGAACAAAATCTAGGCTTTTTTTTTGGAAGGTCAAAAGATATTAGTACCTAGATGCATGGTGCAAAAACAATTGTCTGACTGGCACTCATTTGATTTGATGCACCAGGGCTGATGATATATTTTGACAACTCAAAATGGCTGGAAAAGATCAAGGCCAAATTACCTTGTTGGACCGTGCATGTGCAACAGAAAACTGAGATTGGTCGTTGATGACAGGGAATGAAGAATCGCCAATGCAATCCTTGTTCTAAGATAAATAAGAAACTTAAGTATCATGCAGTCCATGCAGATTCGCAAACTGTTAAAAGAAAGCCAGCTATTGGCCAGTGTTAGGACTTACTCTTTCATACACATATAAGTTTCCATCGGCATGAGCAATGACAAAAGTGGCTTCTCTTTCAGGAACCCATGCGATGCTGGTGCATCGACTATGGAAAATAATATTTGCAGCTTTAGGCTAACAAGCACATGAGATCTTCTACAGGAACAAACAAGCATCAAGTCATCTAAGAAATTGCATATAATAAACAGAACCAACAAGGGATGTGACCATTAACATGTTGAAAGAAGTTATAACCTAATACAATATTATAATGCTTGCAATCTGCTTTTCCTTGCCTGGCTATGGAAAGAAGACATTTTATCTTTTAATAACCAAAAGAAGATTTAGCTTTCATTAAAAAAAAAAAACTCTTCTTTTTCTTTTCCTTTCTTTCTTTCTTTTTCCTTTATTTTCCCCCTCTATGTGCATGACGACCATACTGTTAAGATCAATCCTCTTATTTGTGCTCCCCTAGGTGCGGATTTTGATGGGGATTGTGTTCATTTATTTTATCCACAGTCTCTAGTTGCAAAGGCAGAAGTTTTGGAGCTGTTTAGTGTTGAAAAGTAAATCTGTAGTTCTCATAGTGGTATTCTGAATTTACAACTGGTGCATGATTCTTTATTGTCACTTAAACTCATGTTTAAGACTTTTTCTTGAACAAAACGACAGTGCAACAATTGGCTGTGTGTTTCACCAGTTTTACCAGAACCTGCTTTGCTTAAGGCTCACCGTACAGGTCCTCTATGGACTGTTTTACAAATAGTACAGATTGCTTTACTTGCATTTTTTGACTGCTTTAGGGAGAGGCATTTGATCGGTAAAAGTGAAATGGTGAGGATTGATTTCAATAGAGATTTACTGCAATCATCATTCACAGAGATTGTTACTTTTGTTCTTGACAAGAAGGGAACAGAAGAGGCTGTTAAGTTCTTTAATATGTTGCGGCCATTGCTGATGGAGATTCTCTTTTTAGAAGGATATAGTGTTGGCTTGAATGATTTTGACATTCCCAAGGCTGTTACTAAAGATATAAAGAAGAAGATTCAGGACATATCACCTTTGCTGCTTCACTTGAGATCAAATTACAATGAACTTGTAGAGTTACAAGTGAAAAGCTACCTGAAAACTGTAAAACAGCCTATCGTGACTCATATTCTAAAGTTATCTGCTTTGGGTAATTTGATAGATTCTAAAAATGACAACACCATCATTACCTTTAAATCCCATCCAATCCACCCTAATCCGTTCAAATTTGCCTGTGACATGTTTGGTTCGTGCGATTGGAAGGGATGGGAAGGTTTAATCCCCAGATTGGCCAGGCGTGCCAAACAGACTGGATATAGCAATTCATGGCTTTGAAAAGGTTCTTGGGGAGAAGAAATGGAGGGATGTGATTGCAGTATTCAAGTTCCCGCCAACTACAACAAGTGCATCATTTGTGTAAAAGAGAGTTCCAAGCTCAAACTCCTATACCCACAGCGAGAAAGAGAGTTCAGTATAATGATTGGAGAATCTTGGAACAAGCTCTCCCAAGAAGAGAGGATGATCTATCAGGACCATGGATTGAAGGACAAGGAGAGATATAAGAGGGAGATGCAGGAGTACAAGGAGAGACTAAAGCTGGTGCAGCCCAAGGAAGTTACAATAGCTGGCCCTTCATCTCACACAGAAATGAATGGCTAATACAAAAGGAAAGGAAGAACAACATATACACAGTACACATGCTTAATTAGGTACACAGAAACATTCCCTAAAACATAAACATTACTGCATTTAACTCCTTCATGCAAACAAACACATTCCTTAAAACATACACATTACTGCATCTTACTCCCGCATGTAATTAGTTGCAAGGAATTACAGAGAAAATATGAACTTGAGTCGCATTAGTTTGATTGGGCTGCAATCTCAGATTTTGATTTGAACATAGAACAAATATCTCAGGCTGCAATCTCAGATTTTGATTAGGCTGTCCAAACATTACCCAAACAAATCAATCATCCTGCCTAGTCCATTTTAACCAGATTACACTTACAAAAGTTACACTCTTGCCCACTGCTGCTCCTGTTGTTGAACTCAGCAATGCCGACTTCAGTTCAAGAGAGTTGAACTAGAACATTTACAACAACTGCTACAGAAATCAGATCACAATCTGAGATTTTACACCACCTCAGCTGACACTGAAAGGACCGAATCCCTGTCAGCATCTAGATGGCCACCTTAGTGGGCCAAGACTTTGGCCAACTCACCCAAAAATGTGACAGACCCTAGACTGAAGTGGGTCATGCCACAGGAAAAAGTGATGATTGAACGCTTATCATTGAAACCTTCCCTAGGGTCACTGAAGTTTTGTATCAGTCTAATATTTGTGTTTTATGTTCAACCTTACGGGTATAATTGAAACTGTATGAAGAGTTTGGATGTCATATAAATATCATGGTGGGCCCAAGGAAGTGTCAATGGTGAGTTTTCCAATCCCCACTGTTTTATGGCCCATTAGAGTTTTGGATGCATTCAATCCCCACTGTTTCCTGTGGTGTGGCCCACTTCAGGTTTGGATCTGCTTCATTTTTAAGCTCATGCCTTAAAATAAGCTGGCAAAATTGATGGATTGCCTAGATAAAAACACATAAATTATGGTTAGGTCCATGGAGCTTTGACACCAGCTAGCTGACTGGTGATTGGGTCACTAACCAAGCCGCATCTCCAGGATACACACCATATGGGGGCCATCTCTGCAACACTGTATGCAGAAGTTATTCACATGGACCAAAGCTTATTCACATCATCGCCCATGGAAAACATTTTCACCTACTCAAAGTTTCTCATCTTACCGTGTGGGACCGACTGCGATTGGATGTGTTTTTTTTTTTTTTTTTTTTTTTTTGTATTATAGTTTTATAAGATGGCCTACAAGATGGTTGAATGAGCTGGATTGAATTTTTGGGTGATCTGGTCAAGTTGGTCATGGTGCAACTATTGCAAGGGTCGGATCTCATAATCACTGTCTGGGCTTTAACACTAATATCAGACTGATCTGAAACTTCTGTGGCCCATAAGAAGTTTTGATGGTGGTTGTTCAATCACCACTGCTTCTTGTGGTGTGGCCCATTTGAGATTTGAAAATGCCTTATTTTTGAAATGACATCCTAAAATGATCAAATGTAATGGATAAATGAAGTAGATATAACACGGACATCACAACGGGCCTCATAAAGCTTAGGATAAGAGCAGATTCCTGTAATAGGACTAATTACAGGCAATTTGCATTTGAAACCACTTTCCTGTGCCCCAACACACAGACAATTTGCTTAGCAGGTTGCATTACTCAATGCTCAGGTCAACATGAAAATCAGATATCAAGTACATGTTTCAGAAAATCAAAATTCCATTTTTTCCCCCTTTTTCAATAACTCACCTTGGTCAAAGATTCAAAGGATTATGTACTTTACATTGCATCAAACTTGAGGCATACAATGGCAGTAACGATGCATGCAAAAATCGGGATCAACATGTAGCACTGGCACCTGAGTTATATGTCATTGTATATAACTGCATAAATGGTTCTAGAGAGTTAATTCAAATAAATCATGGTTACAGCTGTAGGATTGGTCCCAAGTAACATTTAGTTTAGTTATTATGCTGATTTCCATTTTAGAAGTTGTACAATTCCATGTGCATGAGCAATACTAGAGTATGCATGGAGCAGTTGCCACCAGGAGCCAGGAAACATTAAATCTAAGAAATCACAAAAATCAATGTGATTACATAACCAAAAGCTATCACAAAGAAATATCCACATCCTAGCCATTTTTCTTGTAGTGAAAAGAAATAAAAGAACATCACCAAATCAACTAGATTTGCTTAATACTAGGCTGATAGAAAAGCATTACTCAGTAAATAAAAATAATTCAAAAGAAATATTTAAAAGACACTCAATGAGAAAGAGGATAGATGTCTTACAGAGATAGCCTCATCTGCACAAAAGGGATGAGCCTAACACAACTGAACTGAATTTGACCTCAACCAATATAATTTTAAGTTTGTTGACATAAAGCCTTTCCTGTCGTAAAGAGACTTCATTACTTGAACGCTATAAAAGATAAACAACAATAACAGTCATAAATTGCAATAGTATATGAAGTGTAAATTAAAGAAACAGAAATTGCAACTAATTAAAGAAACATAAACTCTATAAAAGAGTTTTCTTGTGTGCGACTGTAATTCTCTTGGATTTGCAACCCACCACATGAAACAGTAACTCTGTCCCAACCTATACATCAGGTACTAACTATGCCTCAACCAAAATCTGACCTAAAGAAAAATAATGTGAGAGAGTTAAAATAATAGAAGGAAAAGAAGATGAAATAGAAATGCATGGAACAACTCTAGAGATACCTGATATCAGCAACCTTTTGTTCCAAGTGATGTGCACTCACATTTAATCACTGAAGTTTACTAGTTATCTCTACTATATATAATGCCAATACCGTTGGACAATTTTACTCTCACATTTAATCCTCACAACATTGGTTGAGCGAGGCTAAATTCATCATAAAAATGTAGCTGGTTGGGAGGGAACAATTGAGATTTTACTGTACAAAGGATGGCATGCATTGCAGCAAGTATAACATTAAAGCTATGTGGGCCCACCATGTTGTCTATGCAAAATCCACTCTGTCCATCAGGTGCTTTCCAAGATCATAGGTCCTGCAACAAAAAATCGGACATTTATAGCTCAACTGGGCCTCAACACAGGTAACAGTGGGATGGACCCCACGGTGGATGGACAAATAGAGAATGTGCTTAAAGACAATGATAGTACAAGGTGAGACTTGAGAGTGCAACTAAACTCACACTTCCAACTGTCTTTTGAACAGCTGCAACCCATTTGAAAGCCCTCTCAGATTCGAGTGTTCGCACTCGAAGCTTCAGATCACCTTGCTCCTGCAAAAGAGACGCCCATGCAGTTCAAGGAAGTTGATACTAGGACAAAACCATTGATGGAGCACCACATTAATCTGATACAGTCCCAAAACAGAGCGATACGACCCTGTATTGCTGGTGAACGATATGATAAACCTTATAAGATAGATTTCACATACAACTAAAAAGATATTTAAATAGTAGAGTGGAAACACACTCCAAGCACGAAATGCTGCTTCAGTCTTTGTTATTACAACTGAGATGTAAAGCCTCCAAACAACAATTGTGGAGACTGTAATTTACAACAAAACACAATCAAATTGTGGAGTTGTTAGCTATTGCAAATTGTATGGTTTATGAGGAACAAAGCAAGTTTTTGTTGCTTAAAAACTCCAAAATATTGATCTCTCTGCGAGGAATATGATTTTATAATCGGCATTGTTAATTGTTTTGAGTGATATTATGCAAATAAGCCAATTCAGAAGATCTTAGATGATGTTATGGAAACATATCCTGCAAGGAATAAGAAAACCAAGTTGATGCTGATGCATTTTGCAGGCTTGCTATCATTTAGTTTTTATAGAGGACCTGAATTCATATGGAAGGGATGCTTTTTTATGTTGATGACATTTGATGAATCTTCTCATTTTTGAAGAGGGTAACTTAGAAGCATTGAAGTCATTGCTTGGCTGTATGGAGAAGCCTTCCTTTCCTACATCTTGTGCAGCTAAAATCCCAGATGTAATCCCTTCTTGCTAAAATCGAAAATAGAAACTCAACATTTCAAGGATCTTGTGCAGCTTGTATCCAAATTTCAGGCTGTCAAGTTAAGAAGCATCCTAAAGGGCAAAAACATTAAGGTCGTATTTGGATGCACAAGTGAACATAATTACAAACATTCAGTTTAATCAAGAGAATTACATAATGAGAATCTGTAGCATTCTAAGTCAAGAAATGGCCATCATGTTAATAGAAAGTAGCAATTCCCTAAAATCTAAAGAAAATCCAGAGACACCCGTCTCTTAAAGGAGAAAAAAAATAAAAATAAATAACAAATGTAAGAAGAATCAGAAGGGAAAAACCTAATCAAATGAACAGATCCAAGGAAGTTTATTATATTGAGAATCCAAAGCAAACATATATCAACTTCAGCAACAACATGTTGAGATTGAACTTACCATCAACATTCAGCAAGAAAATGACAACAAAGATCCAAAGATAACAACTGCAATGAAAGTGAATTAAAAGGAATTAGAATTTCAGAACAAAGAAGAAGAAGAAGAAGAAGCATTCATCCTCAAGTACATATGCGGTATGCCATATGAACAAGACCGCATGCTAAAAAAATAAATAAAATAAAATAAAAATAAAACTACCGGTTTGGGAATAAGGCAGACACGCATGTTCACAATCCAAAATGAGAATGCAGCGGTCACAGGTCTGACCTGTTATTCTTAAATTCTCATTACAGGGCAGATTTTGCTGATACAAAGAGGCCCTTAGCCTTGAGTGTTAAGTATCTAACCAAACCATAGTGCTCACTTTATGAAGAGAAGGAAAATGTCACACAACACAATTATAGGTTTAACCATCTCTCAAAAAACTAAAAAGAAAAGCTAGCTGCAAGTGGAAGAGGCAGGTTGATGTCTAGTAGGCAACTAAATACAGAACCTCTTCCCAAGTGGGGTGTGTGTACTAACATGCTAACCAATAATTAAAAAAAAAAAAAAAAGTATAGAACCCATGGGAATATAAGAAAACAACATGATCCCTGCTAGCAGCAGTTGCACTGCTCCATGTGGACATGCCCTGGCCAAGGAATCAGGGCAATCCACTCATCAGGTTGGTCACACGTCCTCAAAAGAAATGGATGGTTAAAAAAATATTGATCTCTGGTCCACATTCAATGTACATGATTGGCCCACATGTATCAAATGACATGTGAATGTTTCAATTTGGTGAATCCTGGAGGGAGAAAAATCATAGTTGAATGCACTTACAGACTCGGTATCGATGATTTGAGCATTTTTATATTACTATGAGCTATTCTTGGTTAGGAGGAATGGATGTTTCGAAGACCAAGGATATTGCTAGATTGCATGAGTTAATCTGAGAGCCTAGCAAGTGACAGAAAGAGCTCCAGTAATGGGTTCTCTGATAAAATGGCAAATTCAACTCCTATAACAAGACTTGGAGAGATGTTTTGTTTTGTTTTGTTTTTTTTTTTTTTCTTTTTTTCTTTTTCTTTTTTTTTTTTTTTTTTAAGGGCTCCTTGCAAAGGAGTGAGTATTAGGTTTCCATTTAACAACCTCCATAAGGCCTCATGAGCCTTATGTAATGACAAAGAGAGAGACAGGAGACTCGAAATGAGCAGTGAAGCACAAAGTAGAGCAGAGATGTCGACATCATACGGTGTTGGAAAAGCTATGTGAACCCCACCAGGATGTATGTGTTTAATCCATACCAAAAACCAAAGGGAACTGAAACTCCATACCAAAAACCAAAGGGAAAAGCAACAGGAAACAACAACAAAAAAACAAAAAACAAAAAAAAAAACAAAAAAAAAAACAAAACAAAACCCAAAACCAAACCACCCGCAAGATGCAGATCAAAATTTTCCACAATGTGTGACATGCATGCAATTTCTAAGTGCCTGCGTATCATCCATCACACTCTGCAAGATATTTCAGACATGATGAAACCTAGAGAGAGAGAGAGAGAGAGCATACTGTTGCGGCTGTTGGAGAAGGGGAGCTACTGCTGTGGCTGTTGCTGGTGCTTCTTCCTCTTGCGGGCCTTCTCAGACTTTGGCGTGTTCCAGCAAGGAGGGCAACGGCTGAGAGATCAGCGTCTTCAACAAGCAATGGAAATGGAAGCCATATCAAGAGAGGCCGAAGTGGAGCGACATTGGAGAGAGAGAGAGAGAGACTTTCGGGATTTAGGGATGGGGCGATTTAGGAGATAAGAGGGAAGAAGGGTTTTTGGGAGAGAAGTATTGGCGCGTGTGATTCGGAAATGGGGCGATTTGGGAGAGGATGGGAAAAAATAGGGTGTTGGAGATATAAGGCAGGCACAATTTGGGGATGAAATTTGGGAGGGGAAAAGACTTTTTTTTTTTAATTCCAGCGACGGTGGCTTATCCGTACACGGGCGGCCACGTAAAAACGCCGCACATTTTATATCTACACGGGCATTTTGTTGGGGCCACCAGCGAGAGTGTAACGCCCTGAAAATCGGGGGTCGAGCATAAACTCAACTCCCGAGTTCCAGAACATCACTTATGCAACAAAATGAATGATGATTGAATGTTGACTGTATTCGTGCATTGAACATGAGTGAGATTAAGCCAAAACAGCATATCATACTCCAGAGACAGCTAATTTGCAAGCGGAAGACTATGATAGATAGATAAAATATATAACTTATGATGAGTCTCCAGAGTGTGATAACATTACCAGGTTAGATAAATACAAGTGCAGTTCTAAAATGTGTCAAATGTGAGGAAGTGTAATGCCTCCTATCCCATGTACCATAGCCCCGTCAATACAATATCAGGTCTTCATTGACCTGCCAGAGAGATACAGATAGGAGAATTCCTCCTATCATCATAGAAGTAGTCCGGCTCTGCTTCACAAGCATCGCCACCACCTGAAACTCAACAAATCTGGTTGGTGTGTACAACACCGTCCCGTAACGTGGGAGTGAGTGATCAACTCAGTGGAACAGTAAAGCATAGGTTAACATGTTATCAATTCAATCAAGCAGTAATGATAAAGCAGTACAAATCAAACAATTCTAACTACTCTTATTAAATGCAAGAATGAAATGACATGATGATGTATGCCCTTGCCAAACCAGCCTCATGCGACATCATCTTACGTTAGCGAATGCTTAACTCCCTCAGTGCGCCACATCTACTAAGCACATGCGGTGCGATGATGATCATGATTACCGAGTTATTATTAGTCCATTTCAAATAGCAGTATTGGGAAACTAAGGTACCTCCCTTGTATCATTCCCAAACATGATCCATTCTAAGGTCGTCAATCCTAGATAATCTCATACGATATTATGGTTTGAGAGGCTTAGCGAAGGCATCACAAAGGGCTCATCACCCATCAGCACGGATACAGATCTCACCGTATACGGCTCAATTGCTGACCGTCAGCTCGAGTACAGGTCTCACCGTACTCGGCTCAATCACTAGCCGTCAGCTCGAGTACAGGTCTCACCGTACTCGGCTCCACTCATACTCTAGTTGCTGTGAAAGACTCATCGCCAATCACAGACCCTTGGAGTATACTCGAAGATACTACGGAGGACTCGTCGCCCGTCAGCACGAGTACAGGTCTCACCGTACTTGGCTCTCGCCGTAAGTATCGACAGCTCGAATACAGTGTCCCATACCACCATATTCGGCTCACGAGTTGGTTGCGCAATGGTCACTACGGGGAGGCACATGGCCCCAGCGTAGGCCGACAGCTCGACCACGGTGTCCCATACCACCATGCCCGGCTCATGCGTCTTAGCGGATCGAGGTACCATGGTTAAAAGGGGGTTTCACTGGTAAGTTTGGTACCCTAGGTTCAAGCAGTAGCGTCCAAACAGGGTGAACATGCATAAGGCAGATCGGGTTACTTGACGAGCTCGACTAGCACGATTGCCCGTTGAGCTGCACGACATGAAGTGCATAAACAACTTCGTGTGGCCTAGCCACTGCCGACAGGCAACGCACGACTCGAGTTCGTCGAACACATCCCACGAGGCAAATGAATCTCAGCCACGAGTTCAATCCCGTTACCAATTGCCTGGGCCATAATCATAGCCCCAAACACAATCCATTGCAGATAGATAAAGCAGTAATGGATCAAGATTCAACTCATACAATCAAGATCCGGTATTATCCGTTTAGGGCTGTCAGGGCTGTTGCACGCACTCGTTGCTCCGCTCCCCCATCACCCATGACGGATCATACAACGTAAATATAAATTTAAACATATGCATTACATAGTTAAAATCATAAAGCAGTTGAGCATGTTATGAATCACAACACAAGCATGTGTTTGTACATGTTCAATTCCTAATCACACAACTATCAAAGGAGATCATACACATAGTTAAAAGAGGTTGAGAATCATATCTCAACACCCTTATACTTTACAATTTGCTAACTACTACTCATTCAGACATTTCAAGAAACACTTAGAATACACTATTACAACATACATGGTGTATGTTAGTAAAACATGTATTAGGGTAATCCTTTAGCCAAACGAGTATTTTATCCATGTATACCATAATCATACAACAAATAATCATGACAATTACATTTCCAAAACTTACACATATACGATATTTCTAGAATACACAATTTCAACATACGTAGCATTTACAAGTGAACATGTATTACGGCGATTCCTTTCGCCAAACTAGTATTTTATCCATATATAGTATAATCATACATTAAATAAACATGTCAAACATTTCTCTAAAAAAAATACGTATACGGTATTTCTACGTATACCTAGAGTATGTGAAATTCCATATTCTACAACGTTAATCGAAACAGGAAACGGAAAGCACTTTGTACATGTGCAATTGCATGCAGATCATGAATCTATCATTATCTGACATTGAAAGCGTTGAAAACCCTAACCTATACACCTAAAGTCCGCACCTTTTGTCGTAGAATCGCGACGGAATCGATAGGTTTGCTAAGCTTCCGTATTCGGCAGTTTGGCAACCTATAGAACGAAATAGGTTAGCTATTTCATAACCTACAACCACCCAAGCCCCAAATCAGATTAGGGTTAGGGTTTCTTACCTAGAAAAGGGGCTGGAATCGCCAGGAAAGCGATGAGAACGATGCAGTGGAGCATGGATAGCAGCAGGGAAGGACGGCAGGGAGATTCTCCCACTTCTCCCTCACTTTCTCTCTCTTTTCCCTCTCTCAAAACCCAAATTCGTATGGCTGCCATGAGAGAGGGTTTAAGGTCCTTATATAGTCTCAAAACTCACCGAAATAGACTCCTGTTCAAGGGTTACTGCTAATATAGGTATTTCGTCACTTTTCCAACTCAAAAGAGAGGTTCTGGTGGCCCTCCTTGAGTCAAACGTCAGACTTAAGCTCACCACACATGGATCTATGTGGGATTACGTTTTCGACTCGATCGGATTCCCAGATCGCACGTGGCGGACCACTTTCAGTTCAACGGTCAGTGGGCCACGATCCGAAATTCCAAGTACATGTAAATGTTCCTGAAATTTTTCCTGATCCGAGGGTGTAATTTGGTCTAATTCTGACGGTCTGGTTGCTTAATACTGATGCGCAAGCGAATGGTGCTAGATCACTATTCCTGATATTTATTTTGGAATGGGAATAGTGTTTTTCACACTCCCTCGCTCCGGATCCAAACGAATGGCCGTGGGACATCGGCTGGACCTGATTTTCGAGATGATTGTCAAGCCCAGTGAGGCGGTCCTAGTTCCTTAATTTCGTGTTAATCGGACTTCCGAGGTGCGGCCTAGACCTAATACGAAGTTTCATTTCATTCCCGAGAGCAGCCGGGAAATGAGTTTGGTTCTAAACTTTAGGGTAACCTAGAGTCACTGATTTTGCAAGTTTTGGGTCTTGCAGATCGTATGTAAAGCGATCCCAACGGATTTCATGGCTAATCGAGTTTTGCACTTAGTTAACTTTGTTAAATTTCTAAAGGATTTAATCCTAATTGTTTTCTGGTTGAGATGGTACTTAGGCCTTTGTAGTTTGTATATAAAGTGATCCAAGTTTTACTACTTAGCTAGTTTAAGTTAGTGTCTAGGGCGAAAGTGCTTTGAAAAATTGAAAGCATAAGGTAGTGAAGGGTGGGATTTGTGAAGAAAATGGTTTAAAGAGCAATTTTAGACTGTGGGATTGAGTTTTGACAAGTTGATAAGGTCTTAGGATCAACCCATTGCCCTAGGACGTCTAATCCCAGGTTGGCAAAAATTCGGGATGTTACAGAGAGAGCACTGCTGATAAGGAGATTTCTTGTAGTGTAAGTAGAATCCCCTACAAATTCAACTTTTCATTAGTTGTAGGAGATTCAACCCACCTCCCATCACCTTGGTCAAAAAGCACTACATGCAAGGTGTTTGATTTTAGAGTTGAAGCTTTGGCTAAACATCGGTATCATGATTGGAGGGGCAAAGGGGAGCCAATTGAAGCACAGTAGAACATCGATCAAGCTACCCAAGATAGCGCATTAACAAGGCCCAATCTAACAAGTAATGTTGTCAATTATCGAGTCCGTGTATACTCAAACGCTCCTTCCTTGTATAAGATTGAGTGTAAGAGTTTGTATTGTCAAGCTCAACTACATTCTTGTGTAAGACTTTGGTTCTTATGTAAGATCTAAATCAAAGTCCTTGGATTAGGACATATGTTATTAGTTAACTGATAGAAAACCAACTAAAGTCTCTTACAAGAGCCTCCGACAGGAGTGTATGATAGGGTCCTTATTTAGAGTTATAAAGGTTAAAGGTGAAATTGATTTAAAACATCCGATAGTGAAATCCGGTACACTCATGGATTGAGCGTGTCCATTTAGAGTGGAGTAGGAAAATCAAACCACTATACATTATTGTGTTTGGGATTGTATTTGAGTACTTGTTTAATTGTACTTATGTGATAAATGTTTAATTATATGTATGTGAAATTCACTCTAACATTAGATGTGTAGTCACATTTTAAGCCTATGGATAGAATATAAGGCTGACCAATGATTCATATGGGCCACACCAAAGGAAACAATTGAGAGAGACATCCACCCTCAATGTTTACCATGCCCACCATAATGATTATATGCAATCTGCTCCAACCATTAGATGCCACACCAAATTTTAGGCATCAGGCCCAAAACTTAGGGCCAAATGTAATTGGGGTGGGCTGCACTAAGGGAAACAATTTGGAGGATGAGTGTTCCCTATGCAATTGTGTGGTCCATCTGAATCAGAGATGGGCCTGATATTTGGGCCTTGTACCTTAAATGGTTTGATACACTAGGTGGTCGAGGTGGATTCCAAATAAACATTACAATGGGATCCACGCCCATCTCTCTCTCTCTCATCTTTGAAGCTCCAACCCACACCCCCAATTCTCTCTCTGTCTCATTTTCCAACCTCCTGAATCATCCTAACTCTCTCTCTCTCTCTCTCTCTCTCTCTTCCATCGCCCAAGCTCTTATCTCCTCGTAACTTCCTCTTATCATCTCCTTAGGCCAAATCGTTGGATTTTTGCTAAGATCTGCTCCGAATACACCACAATGCTATCATCGCCTTATAAATACTGAACAACTGGACCGGCAGGGAGCCTTAAACAGGTCCAGCCGGGCATGAAAAACGCTTGGCCCAGCCCTAATCCGGCCCATTGACACCCTAACAGAGACTCATCTTAAATTTTCAGGTATTGGATTTACATCTTGTGGGCCCAGCTGCAATCCATTAAACAAAGCAAAACATTCATTCTGCTAGATGTTGTCACAGTAAAGATGGGATGCATTGTAAACCGCCAAAAAACTTTATTGTGTAGCTACGAATAATAGCGCACCCAAGAGACACATTCCCTCTATACAAAAAACACTAATGGATCTGTCAGATTTTAATTTCACCCAACCTCGTCTTAGAGGACTCCATTTTGCAAGGATCACCTTACACCATTTTGAGCCCTTTTTCATCTTTTCACCCTTTTCCACCTTTTCGCCTTGCTTAGATGATTTGTAGTGGACTAAACGGCAGGATGACAGGTTTCTCTTGTAACACTCGAAAATTGAGTGATGAACTAGGTTTGACGTATGGTCATGAAATCGGTATATATTGCCCAATGTATACTCCTACGTCCATTAAGGGTGGAAATGAGTTGGGTAGCCTGCCCGACCAGATAAGCCTGACCCGGTTTTAGGCTGGGGTTGAACATACTAGCTTAGCCCATGAGCAAGGCTTGGGTCTCGCATGCATGGCTGATCAATTTTCAGGGCAGGCCCCCGGTCATTTCAACTCAACCCAACCTGGCCTGAGTCTACTTTACATGTACATGTGTTATATCAAACAAATATGCCATTTTAATCCATAGGCAGCCTTTTATCTTGAATGTGCACAAGTGTTTTATTCCTCTAAACTGTTTTTTTTTTTTTTTTTTTTTTTTTTTGTTATAAATTTTTAAACGTGTAGCTCACTTGATGATCATATAAACTAGAAAAATTGGATGGGGCAATAAGATTTTATCAAGTTTCTGGCCGAGTGATGTATGACTGGGTCATGCCCAGGGCCCAACTATTTTATCGTTTTTTAGCCGAGCTTGCGCCTGCTATTCTATGCACATGCTAGGCTCAGGCCTTGGGTCTTAAGTATCAGGTTAGCCTAGCCCAATTAAACACGGGCCATTGCCACCAGTCCAGGGCAAAATAGTCTAATAGAGGGGTGATGCAGAACGATACAGTGGGAGCGATCGGATAAACTGAATTGCAAACAGTGGTGATGAATCCCATAGTAGGCTGCCTGTTATAAATATATTGATTTTAAAATATATTTTAATAATATATTATAATAATAATATTTGAAAAGATGTTTGAAAAAACACGTTTTTCAAGTTTTGGGAATAGTCCCACATGGGAAAGAGAAGAGAAGGAAATCTGGTTTAAATGAAAACAGTGGAGTATTATAATATTTACCTTCGTAGTCCGTGGACTATGGACCTTGCGTGTTCCAGTGCGAAGCACTGGAACACCCGCGCGCGCGCTCGCGCTCGCGCTCGCGCTCGGGCTCGGGCACGGGCACGGGCACGGGCACGGGCACGGGCACGGGCAGGCTCGGTCTCGGTCTCGGACTCGGACTCGGTCTCGGTCTCGGTCTCAGTCTTGGGCTTGGGCTTGGGCTTGGGCTTGGGCTCGGTGCGAGGGCGTGGGCATGTGAGGCAGTGTGGCTGTAGAGGCGCTAGTGGCGCACTTTGCACTTCGCGCGCGGTGCGACTAGTGGCTAAGGCAGATGGTTGGACGAAAATCAAGTGGACTGAATGAGAGTCTCTCTGATTATATAGAGGCTGGAAATATAGTTGTTGCACAAATGTGTAACAGCTATGGAGTTAATTTCAGAAACTGTTGCTAACAGTCATAAAACGGCTAGCCCAACAGCTATAAAATGGCTAGTCAGCTCTCTCACAACAGCAATATAACGGCTAGTTTCCAACAGCCATATAACGGCTAGTTTTCTCCAACAGCTAGAAAACGGTCATGGAATTTAATTCCCTGGACCATTAACCCCAGCCATCATAGCCTAAAAAGAGGGTCTAGATGGGTTTCCAAATAATCTCAACTCACTCCAGCAAATCCATACGAACATAGACAACCAGCAACAAAGCAAGGCTTGAACCTTAGCTTGAAGAATAGACCAGAGGTGTGGTCTAGAACTGTTCAACTGAACCAGTGGCTGACGAATTGAACTGACCAGTGCAGTGGTCAAACTCCTTTTTTCTCTTTCTTCTCTTTCTTTTGGGATTTTTCTTTTATATTGTAATATTGCCAGATAGTGTGTAAAAGAGTTCCATTTGGTGGGCCTTTGTGTTTGCTGAACGCAGACCCACACCAGGCTTGTCGTATCCTAGAAGCAATTTGCCTGTAACCTATCAGCATACTCAATCCACTTGAGTAGGGGCAAATAACGCTTTAAGGACAGCGTTTCAGACGTGCTTCAGCCTGTCCTTAGTTCTGACCGTAGTGATTTTTGGTTTCCATATTATACAGATATTACATTGATCTGTATAAAATTCACAACAATCTTAAAGCGTTATTTCTGTAATGGAAGCCGACAGTGTTTCATCCATCAAGCTGATGAATCAGGACTTGATACGTCTTGATCGGTTCGATGGAACCAATTTTACGAGATGGCAAGACAAGCTAAAATTTCTCCTAACGGCGCTAAGGATCTACTACATACTAGATCTAAATTTGCAAGCACTACCTGAAGCAACCGACGACGACACACCTGAACAGGTGGCCACCCGCACCAAACGAGCCGAAGACGAACTCTTGTGTCGAGGACACATTCTGAACGCTCTCTCCGACCGACTGTACGATCTGTACCAACAGACGTCATCAGCAAAGGAGATCTGGACTGCTCTGGAGTTCAAATACAAAGCTGAAGAAGAAGGTACCAACAAGTTTCTCATCGCCAGGTATTTTGACTTCAACATGGTAGATAACAAACCGCTGCTACCCCAAATCCAAGAATTGCAGCTAATAGTAAACAAAATCAAAGCGATAAAGATAGATCTTCCTGAATCATTCCAAGTCGGGGCTATAATTGCCAAATTGCCACCGATGTGGAAAGACTATAGAAAGAAGTTGCTGCATAAAACTGAGGACTACACACTGGAACAAATACAGAAATACCTCAGAATTGGGGAAGAATCCCGTAACCGTGACAGAAAGAATGATAACGGGAATGCCTCATCCAAGGTTCATGCAGTAGAGAACTCTAATAACAAACATCCCGAGAAGGACAATTCCCTGAAACCTAATAAAGGGAAATTCAAGAAAAACACCCAAAAGAAGAACGGAAAGTTCAAAGGCCCATGCCATGTCTGTGGAAAAACCGGGCACTATGCTCGAGTATGCCGATATCGCAAGTCTAAACAAGAGGCAAGTAGCGGAGTAGAAGAAGGCGATATAGTGGCTATGATCACTGAGGTGAATACCATCCAAGGCAAAGTTCCAGGTTGGTGGTATGATACTGCCGCTACAGTACATGTGTGCTACGACAAATCAGCCTTCAAAACCTATGAGGAATTGACCGATGGTCAAGAAGTCCAAATGGGCAATGAAGTCCGATCAAAGGTCGTCAGCAAAGGAACTGTCGAACTGATATTCACATCTGGGAAGAAAGTGATTCTGACCAATGTACTGCACGTTCCAGACATGAGGCGAAACTTAGTTTCTGGGGACCTTCTGGGTAAACCAGGAATAAGGGTGGTGTACGAGTCAGGAAAACTGATCCTGTCCAAGAATGAGAATTTTGTCGGGAAGGGATATGCTTGTAACGGAATGGTTAAGTTTTCTCTGAATGAAAGTAGCACTTCTGCGTATATGGTTGAATCCTCTGGACTGTGGCATGATAGACTAGCCCATATAGGGTATAGTACCTTGAAGTTCATGGCTAAGAATGGTTTAATCTCATACACAGATAATGAAACCGAAAAATGTGAAGTGTGCATACAAGCCAAAATGACGAAGAAACCTTTTCCAAGTGTTGAAAGATTGTCTCAAATATTGGATCTTGTGCACAGTGATATCTGTGAGTTAAACGACATTCTTACTCGTGGAGGTAAACGGTACTTCATAACCTTTATAGATGATTGCTCTAGATATGTGTATGTGTACCTATTAAAGAGCAAAGATGAAGCATTGAACATGTTTAAAGTATATAAAGCAGAAGTAGAGAATCAACTAAATAAGAAGATTAAAATTCTCCGTAGCGATAGAGGAGGAGAATACTTCTCCAATGAATTCGATAACTTCTGTGAAGAACATGGACTGATACATCAATGTACAGCGCCATACACACCTCAACAAAATGGAATAGCTGAAAGAAAGAATAGAACATTAGTAGAAATGGTCAACTCAATGCTGATAAGAGCAAAGTTGCCACTAAATCTATGGGGTGAGGCACTGCTTGCAGCATGCCATATTATAAACAGAATTCCATCTAAAAAATATAGAATATCTCCATATGAAACATGGAGAGGAAGAAAACCTAACCTAGGATATCTTAAAGTGTGGGGGTGTCTTGCATATTGTAGAACCCCTGACCCAAAAGAACTAAGTTAGGACCAAGAGCTATTAAGTGTGCCTTCGTAGGGTATGCACAAAACAGTAAAGCTTATAGACTTCTAGACATGGAGTCTAATACAATAATAGAATCAAGAGACGTTGAGTTCTTTGAGAACTCACTATCCTTGGAGTCTAAGGATAATGACATCCAATCTCCTAATAGAGAACAAGATAGCATAGCCCCACAGATAGTAGAAGCTCCTATTGATCCTCGTAAGAGTCAAAGAACAAGAATAGAGAAGAGTCTAGGAGATGACTACATAGACTCACAACGTATCATTTTTCATCTAGTAGAAGCAGATAGAGAAAATGTTATAAGACAAATACCTATAGTGATGAATATAGAAGATGATCCTAAATCATATAAAGAGGCTATATCTTCTAGAGACTCAGCTTTCTGGAAAGAAGCTATAAACGATGAAATGGAATCCATACTATCAAATCAAACATGGGAACTAGTAAACTTACCTTCAGGTTCTAGACCCATAGGTTGCAAGTGGGTATTTAGGAAGAAATATCACACTGATGGGACTATCCAAACCTTTAAAGCTCGACTAGTAGCTAAGGGTTTTAGATAAAAAGAAGGGATAGATTATTTTGACACATACTCACCTGTAGCTAGGATAACATCCATTAGGATATTATTTGCGCTAGCTTCTATACATCATCTTCACATCCATCAAATGGATGTAAAGACTGCTTTCCTGAATGGTGACCTCAATGAGGAGGTATACATGGAACAACCTGAAGGGTTCATTCTACCAGGAAATGAAAACAAAGTATGTAGATTAGTTAAATCATTGTATGGATTAAAACAAGCCCAAAACAGTGGCATGAGAAGTTTGATTCCAAAATACTATCTCATGGTTTCATGCATAATGTAGCTGACAAATGCATATACTCTAAAGTAGATGGTAGTTATATCGTTATTATTTGTCTATATGTAGATGACATGTTAATAATAAGTAACAAAATGGAAGGTGTGACTGAAACAAAAAGGTTTCTATCTTCTGTATTCAAAATGAAGGATCTTGGACAAGTTGATACCATTCTAGGTATCAAAGTTAAAAAACATTGTGGGGGTTATGCTTTGTGTCAATCTCATTATATTGAGAAGATACTAAACAAGTTTAACCATCTAAATATAAAGGAAGCAAAAACCCCATTTGATCCAAGTATCAAGCTAAAAGAAAATACTGGAAGAACAGTTGCACAACTAGAATATGCAAGTGCTATAGGAAGTCTAATGTATGCTATGCAATGCACTAGACCAGATATCGCATATGCTGTGAGTAAACTTAGTAGGTTTACTAGTAACCCCAGTACTGAACACTGGAATGCAATCAGTAGAGTCCTTGGTTACTTAAAAGCAACCAAAGATTTAGGACTATTCTATTCAGAGTTTCCTGCCGTATTGGAAGGATATACCGATGCGAGCTGGATATCGAGTGCAGGAGACAACAAGTCTACTACAGGGTGGGTATTCACCCTAGGAGGTGCAGCTGTATCTTGGGGATCCAAGAAACAGACTTGCATAACGCATTCGACTATGGAGTCTGAATTCATAGCCTGGCTGCAACAGGCAAAGAGGCTGAGTGGCTAAGGGATCTTCTATTAGAAATCCCTTTCTGTGTAAAGCCTATATCGGCTGTGTCACTACATTGTAATAGTGAAGCCACATTAGCTAGAGCCTATAGCGGCACTTATAATGGTAAATCTAGACATATCAGTCTTCGACATGATTATGTCAGACAATTGATTCGAGATGGAATCATTGCTATTTCCTATGTGAAATCAAGCAACAACCTGGCAGATCCTTTTACTAAACCTCTACCGAGAGAGGTAGTAAAGGCTACATCTAGAGGGATGGGGTTGAAACTCTTCAACCAAAGTTCCACCAGTGATGGTAACCCAACCTAAAGTCAGAAAATCTCTATTTTTGGGTTTAATGGGTAAGAACAAGTCACTGATATGTGGAAAGTTTTCAGCACTGAATAATATAACCTCATCCATAATAGATAAGTGCTGAGCGTTACGATAGAGGGTTGAGTCTTAAGAACTCTTAATGAAATCCAGTCTATAGGACAAGTGTTTTAAAGTAACGGAGACACTGGAAGGATTTCACCTATATGAACGTAGAGATGGTGCCGTCTCTCATGAGAGTTAGGAGTTTTCTCTCGGGATCGTTCACGAATTAGGATAAAGCACATGGCCATTAAATGTGCTGAGCAAGATTGTGGGAACTCTAATAAACACATAGCGAATATGTGTGTGGTTTCCAACTCTGTTATCTAGGAATAACTGGTTCAAAGCTGCGGCTACCAGTAATTTCGATAGAGTTTTGAGATACTTACACTAAGGGAAGATTAAAATCGAAAGATATCTTTCTTTATGCATATAAGCTAATTATTCTGGCAATATTGTTTAAACCGAGAAAATATTTTTATAAATTCAAGTGGGGGATTTTTATAAATATATTGATTTTAAAATATATTTTAGTAATATATTATAATAATAATATTTGAAAAGATGTTTGAAAAAACACGTTTTTCAAGTTTTGGGAATAGTCCCACATGGGAAAGAGAAGAGAAGGAAATCTGGTTTAAATGAAAACAGTGGAGTATTATAATATTTACCTTCGTAGTCCGTGGACTATGGACTTGCGTGTTCCAGTGCGAAGCACTGGAACACCCGCGCGCGCGCTCGCGCTCGCGCTCGGGCTCGGGCACGGGCACGGGCACGGGCACGGGCTCGGGCTCGGGCTCGGGCTCGGGCTCGGTCTCGGTCTCGGTCTCGGACTCGGACTCGGTCTCGGTCTCGGTCTCGGACTCGGACTCGGTCTCGGGCTCGGGCTCGGGCTCGGGCTTGGGCTTGGGCTCGGTGCGAGGGCGTGGGCATGTGAGGCAGTGTGGCTGTAGAGGCGCTAGTGGCGCACTTTGCACTTCGCGCGCGGTGCGACTAGTGGCTAAGGCAGATGGTTGGACGAAAATCAAGTGGACTGAATGAGAGTCTCTCTGATTATATAGAGGCTGGAAATATAGTTGTTGCACAAATGTGTAACAGCTATGGAGTTAATTTCAGAAACTGTTGCTAACAGTCATAAAACGGCTAGCCCAACAGCTATAAAATGGCTAGTCAGCTCTCTCACAACAGCAATATAACGGCTAGTTTCCAACAGCCATATAACGGCTAGTTTTCTCCAACAGCTAGAAAACGGTCATGGAATTTAATTCCCTGGACCATTAACCCCAGCCATCATAGCCTATAAAAAGAGGGTCTAGATGGGTTTCCAAATAATCTCAACTCACTCCAGCAAATCCATACGAACATAGACAACCAGCAACAAAGCAAGGCTTGAACCTTAGCTTGAAGAATAGACCAGAGGTGTGGTCTAGAACTGTTCAACTGAACCAGTGGCTGACGAATTGAACTGACCAGTGCAGTGGTCAAACTCCTTTTTTCTCTTTCTTCTCTTTCTTTTGGGATTTTTCTTTTATATTGTAATATTGCCAGATAGTGTGTAAAAGAGTTCCATTTGGTGGGCCTTCGTGTTTGCTGAACGCAGACCCACACCAGGCTTGTCGTATCCTAGAAGCAATTTGCCTGTAACCTATCAGCATACTCAATCCACTTGAGTAGGGGCAAATAACGCTCTAAGGACAGCGTTTCAGACGTGCTTCAGCCTGTCCTTAGTTCTGACCGTAGTGATTTTTGGTTTCCATATTATACAAATATTACATTGATCTGTATAAAATTCACAACACTGCCCACTCGGTATTAATGCGTGTCATGCAGAATGCAAACCCTAGACGGCACCTGCAAGTAGTGTTAATCAATTTATATTATGGAGCACAGTATTGTTAGTCAATGAGGAGTTGAAAAGGCCTTTATTAAATAAATATAGTCATGTGCACATAGTTTTAAAACTCACTGATTCCACTCAAACTCAACTCAATGTGATTTCAAGCTAAATCTCTGGAAAACTCGGCCACGAGCTTGACTTGTCCAAACTCAACACGACTCATCAAATCGATTCAAGAACTCACCGAACTCTATATGAATTGGCGTGAATTTTTTATTAAAAATAAAAAAATAAAAAAACAATCCCAAGAGAAGAATGAATCTGCGTCAGTCCCATTGAAGCATAGTAATGTTGCCGGATGCTATTTAATTTATGACTAAACTTATATAACTATTAATTTTAAGTAATTATATATTTTATAGGATCGAGTCTGTTCAAATCTGAGTCCACCTCACTGGAATGCATACAGGGTAGAGTTTTGGAGTTTTTAAACTATGATCAGGCCAGGTAACAGGTAGGGGTACGTGTGCATTCTAAAACTCTTTGATACCAATTGCTTGTATACCAAGGGTAACCCATCTCTCTGTAATCCAAAACCCTGTGGCCGCCAATATTCGTGTTGTCATCTCGTTTCAGGACAAGAGGCCAAATACAAGGGACATTCAAAACTCAAATGGGCAGCTAATAGTGAGGATATTGAATACCTGCCGTTGAAACCTTAGCTGACTCGTACAAGTTTTCGATAAGGGTTATATTGATGTTCATCAACCGGTGCTAGTCACCTTATGAACATGTTAGATTGCATCTAAACATCGCAGTGAAGCCAGGAAGATTTCAAGCTCAGTATCACCTGCTGTTTCGTATGGGTAGGTCCAGTTACTTTTTGACATCCAGAGATGACTTTTACCACATGAAATGAAACATTTGATTAATGTAACAGGGGAAAGATTTCCCATTCCTTAGCCGGAAAGATATATGGCCACATTTGCCATTATATATATCCTGAAATAAGCTGATGAAACTGATAAAGAGCGGTGATATAACACAAAAAACATACATGGTGGCCCACCAGAGCTTTGAGTTACAGAGCGGATTAGCTGTTACCCGGGTAACATGCACCTTAGTGTGTGTTACTAACCATGTGGGGCCATCTTGATATATTTGTTGTATATCTATTCGGTTCATTTGTTTTTCAATTTCATTTTAGGACGCAATCCCAAACCTTAAGAAGATCTAAATTTCAAGTAGACCATGACACTAAAAACAGTGATGAATGACCATTAAAAACTTTTTGTGAACCACAAAAGATTTTATATAGCTAATCCCTTCATTTAGGTCTTCTTGACACGATCAATAGGTTAGATGTCAATACATTAGATAGAAAATAAACATTTTGAAAATCTTATAATGAGCCCTTTGGAATTTTAATGGTGAGGCACTCAATCACCGCTATTTCATGTAGAGTGATGCTTCTGAGACTTGGATCCTATTAATCTTATAAACCACATCATCAAGTGGGCCGCACGGTAAGGGTAACAACCGCTTTGGTGTTACCCGAGTAACGCCTGATCCGCTCCCCCTCGTTAGAGGCAAGGAGCGTCGGTTTCTTTGCAGTCTGTCACGTGAAATAAAGAAGAAAAGTCTGCGCAGTGCTGTGGAATACAAGTGCGAGTATGGCATATCACGTGGTCACTGGTAGATGATGGCATATTCACGCTTCTGCAAAGCGACGGTATTCCACCGCTAAAACGCCTCCAACATATAAACTTCAGTGGGCCCAGCATATGTACCATAAACCTCTGCAGCTACCTGTTTTAGAGACGCGGTTTGGCTAGTGACCCAACACCAAAGCTCCGTGAACCTTACCACGATGTGTTTGTTTTATTTACACTTTACATCGATTTTTTCAGTTCATTCGTTGGCCATGAACCCAGAAACGAAACATATCCAAATCTTTGGTGGACCACACTACTAGAAACAATGGGGATCAAATGATTACTGTTGAAAGCGTTTTAAGGATACAAAAGTTTTGGATGAAGCTAATATTTGTATTTTCCCTTTGTCTAAGTCAATGTGACACAATTGACAGGTTGGATCGCAAATAAACATTACAATAGGCCCTACGAAGTTTTTAATGGTGTATGCTCAGTCAATATTATTTTCCTGTAACGTGGTTAACCTGAGATTTGATTTGGATTTGCCTCATTTTTGGGCTAGTGCCCTAACATGAGCTGGAAAATGGATAATTAGGGTGGGTAAAACATATACATCATGGCGGGCCTACAGAGCTTTGACATCAGTTAGCTGGCATGTAAGACCCGTATCCTAGTTCGTACTGTTCCGATGAATCCTGCGATCATTTCCGTCGAAGTCCGGCAATCCGCGACTGATAATCGACGTTGCGATCGATCGTAAGTCGTATCCTTTAGATTCAAGTCTGTTTAATCCGAGACCTGTATCATTGCGACCGCACCGTCGCCGCGGTTCCAACGCCGCGACTCACGCACTGACCCGATACCCAGGCTAGAAGATGTCGGCCTGCGTTCGGTTCGAAGAAACGCCGCACGTTGCGAATCTCGAGGGAATCTCTACGAGATGTCCCATCAATAAACCATAAATGCCCCTCCATACCCAAGTACAAGCAACCATGCCTCCTTTACTCAAAGTCAACTCTCTCTCTCTCTTTTTCAACTCTACCCATGCCCATGACATCATCCCTCCATTCCTCCCTCTCCTTTTATTTTATTTCTTTTTTTTTCTCTCTCATTCTCCCATTCTCTCCCTCTCATACGTCCAAGCAATCTCCAAGCTTCCCAAAAAAATTTCCCAAAATCCTAAGTGTGGCCCACCTCCTCATCTTCCATCTCAACCGTCCGATCATCATCCGCACCGTTAAAACCCAATCAACGTCCATAAGAACCATAGGTGAGGAGTTTCCAAGCAAGGGAGCAAGGAGGATCGCAACAAGGTGGGTGACCAACCGTTAAACTCTTCCATTCTCTCTCTTTCTTTCATTTCTTCCCTTGAAATGGTGTGGATCTCACCGATTTGTGTAGATCTAACCTGTCCATCACTACAAGAAAATGGGGCTTTAGCCTCCCTTCAAAATTGAGGCTAAAAAGGTTAAAAACTGAGGCTAAAGCCTTTAGCCTCAGTTTTGCCTCATTTATCCAAACCGAGGTTGAAACCCCCGTGGCTAAAGGCTTTAGCCTCAGTTTTAGCAACCGAGGCTAAAATGACTTTTATAGCCTCGATTCTTCAAGTGAGGATAAAAGACCCTTTTAGCTTCATTTTTCTCGAAATGAGGCTAAATTAAAATTTTAGCCTCCCTTGTTTCCAATTGAGGTTAAATCCAAATTTTAGCCTCGGTTGCCTCCAATTGAAGCTAAAACTATTTTTAACCTCAGTTCTCAACAACCGAGGCTAAAGCCTTTAGCCACGGGAGTTGTAGTCTCAGTTTATGTAACTGAGGCAAAACCGAGACTAAAGATGGATTTAGCATATTTTGGCATCAACTGAGGCTAAATTCGGTTTTTAACCTCATTTCCCTATCAACCAAAGCTAACAATATCATAATCAACAAATGATTGAACCTGTGCATATTTCACTCATTTAACATTCATCAAGACAACAATCAGCACAACATCAACAAAACAATTAATGGTCTATTTAAAGTACTAAAATCAAACTACAAATGTCTTCCTTTCCTAGCCTTCCACATGAACTGTTTCAGTAAGGTCACCTTTGGACCGATCAGATGTCTTCCTTTCCTAGCCACATCTTCTGGCAAGATGTCTACAACACCAACCTCACTGGCCATGATCACGTGTCCACTATGTGTGATGTAAAAGTGACTGGGGCGCAATCCATTCCGGTCCAATGTCGCTCCAGGATAGCGGCCATCAGTAACTACATTTATACAATAAATATAAGTTCAAAATAATCATGTCACATGCAGAATCATTAAAGCGTGAAGCAGTTCCAGCACAAACTTCACATGATATAAGTGCAGGTCTATCCCATGGCTCAATAAGAGCTGAAAAATATTCATACAGGGCCTCAATTACAGCATAATCATTTTCAAAACTGGAAAACCTCAATTAAATAATCAGACAGTTGTCCATGTTGAAGTCGAAGACCTCAGATTGGGGCCACAGAGAGTCGAGTTCATGTTTTAGAACCTTGCTCCAGTCATAATTATATCAATGGGAAGTTGCTTACAGTGGATATGGATTATATGAAGTTTATCTATGAATGGCAAAGAGTCATCTGTTTTAGCTCTGCATGCTTGAGATCAGGGCGGAATGGCAAAGTTTATCTATGAATGGCAAAGAGTCATTTGTATTTCGTGAGGTATTGTTCAAATTGCTCAGGTCCAAAACTCGAGAGGTATTGTTCAGAATTGCTCAGGTCCAAAACTACTCACAGAAAGAGTTAACCAGGATCTTGAGACTAAATGCATATGATATAAAGTATAAAGAGACCACCACTGACATTACATGATATATGATCTTACACTCCTAAACACAAACAACTCTCAAATAGTTTTAGGTTACATGATCAAGAAACTGAAAAGAGCATAAAAACCATAGACAATATAAATGATTTAAGATCCAGAGCGTACCACATAACAAAAGTAGAGCTGATCCATTCCATAAGACTCCAATTGCTCTTACCACATAACAGAGGTACAGAAACCCAATCATCCTTGACACAGCCTATCAAATAGGGCTGTAGTACAAAAAGGAGCTAGAATCTATCAACATAAAAAACATCCTGTAGTTTGTATCAATCATAGCAAACAAAGGATGTTGCCTATCTACATCAGAAATACATACACATCAAAGTGTCCAACAGGCCCACGTAATGACTATTTTAGCTATAAATACCTTGCAAATCAATGCATTCCTATTAAAAAACAAAAGGATTTCCTGTTTTATCTCAACATGCTTTGAGGCTCAGGCACCCTGTTGGCCCTGGGTATTACAGATGCCCAAACACAATCGTTGGGCCTGTTTCAACTGTACACCATTATTTTTGTTTGTGATAACTGCAACTACTCATTTTATCTCACAATCTAAGGCATTGTACTCTTACCTCAGTGCCTATCTGAAGATAGTTTTAAAATGCGTCCCCAGGTAGGACTTGGGAGGTTGCAAGAGCTGATATGCATACATCGAATATGATAGTCTACACACCTAATAATCCCTTCTTTCAACTGCAATGTCTTTCTATTTCTTGTCAATCAAGTTTTTTTTTTTTTTTGTCAAGTTCTTGTCATGCTGTTTCATTCTCCAGATTGTATTCGAACATGTAGTAAATCTTGCCCCTCCGGCATTACACCGCTAGATGGGGCCTACATATAGCAATAGTACAATACTTAAAACCATTCATTGGATGAAAACAATCAGGGTTACACCATGGTTCAAAAATCACAATGAATAAACATTCCTTGACAATGATTTTTTTCTTTCATTTCAATGAGTTCTGTTTTCAATTGTCCATTCAAATGTTTTCAATTTATTAAAACAAAGAAATGACAATACATCATGGGCCTAAAAAGCTCAGACTGTTGACTCAATTTCAACAAGTTTTAATTCCTTAGCTTTCAAGTTCTGTTCTATTCAAGATACTTCTGAATCTAGTACCAAATTGACATACCTCCTAATTCGCATGGCCTCCTCCAGCCCCGATATCTTCCTTGATTTGATGACGACGCGCTTCTGTATTTTTGTATTCCCTAAAGAACATGAAATTAAAATGGAACTCATTTAGGCTTAGAAATGATACTACATTTTGCAGTGACAGAATATTGACCATTCAAATAAAAAGAAACATCACAGAATATTATTTATTAAATGGTAGCATTAAGCAAATAAGAGTTTAAAAATTATGTTGGTAGGCTTAGTCATATGCACGTGTTCGTGGGTGATTTTGCATAGTAGTTGTGACGTGTGCAATGCAATTAGTTTCAGCTCCTACTAATGAAAACCAAGGTAATGATAATGATTAACCAGCTAGAGATACTTAAAAATGCTTAGGCTGCATCTGGATGCACAAGTGATTTGGGGAATTAGCTGTCAAATTGCAGATACATTTCTTTCAATCCCAACTTGAAGGCAACATAATTGCAGTTTGGAGCCCAGCCACCCAAAGTTAAGGAAGCTATAATCTGGTTATTAAGGTTACAATTGACATTACAATATACTAAACACTATATTATTTTACTATTTTAAATATTTGTGTTGAGACAACCAATCTAAGTTTTACAAGCTACCATGTCCAATATTGGCACACATGTGGATGTCCAAGTTACATGAGATGAATCAAATGAGTAGAAGGCTCCATCTTCATGCAATTTCTAACAGAGGGAGTAAGAGAGACCAACCATAACTCTTCAAAACATCAGCATCATAATAGTATGCCACGTAGCATTCCAAAAGCAAGTTTCCTATTTTTTCTGACCTCACTACAATATATCTACATTGGGATTCATGTGCATGTATGTTGTTCATAACTTTCTGGTATGGAAATTCAGAAAATCAAAACCAACAAGGCAACAACATACAACTCCTGAAAACAGCTTATGAAACTAAGCATACCACAGTTACAGTTAGAAAACAACTTCCGTAAAATGACCATAATTCCATTATATAATGGCTGTTAGCTTCAAAATAATGGATCTTATTTTAACAGGCATTTTTTTTGTCACACAATGGAGAATGACCTTTCCCATTATAACAGGTGTTGTGACTTTTTTTAGTTAAAGGTAGCTGTAGACTTGTAATCACTAAATCATAATTTTCCCAAAAAGCCGTACAATGAATGTGTAGTCTTCTAGAGTGCCATTTTGGTTGCCATTCTGCATGGACAACTTAGCTTCAATCTTTGGATTAACTTGTCCTGGAAACATACAACGCTCAGCGAAACATAACTGCTTCTTTCTTTC
This sequence comes from Magnolia officinalis, assembly GCA_021015155.1. Classification (NCBI taxonomy): domain Eukaryota; kingdom Viridiplantae; phylum Streptophyta; class Magnoliopsida; order Magnoliales; family Magnoliaceae; genus Magnolia; species Magnolia officinalis. Next base: position 34,240,549 of record JAJHSJ010000010.1, read on the forward strand.
TTTCTTTCTTCTTTTATTTTTTTTAAAGGCGGGCTCCACATTTCCATGCCCAAGACCTTTCATCTGGTGGGCTCCTTCATAAATCAGTCATGCCCCAAAGATCTTCACTGTTGAAAATATTGGCCCCATGGTTGAAATTCTTCTACCATTTTTTTTTAAAGGCAACTGGAGGAATTTATTAAAACAGGAAAAAGGAAAACAAAGCAGGGAAAAGAGAGAAAAGAGACTAGCTGTTGAGATAGCAGAAAGACTCTAACCCCCTAAAAAACAAAAATCAACATCATTCAAGCCCTTTACATTAGTTGCCCATTCCACTATGAGCCTCTTGGCTCTAGCCCCAACTACATTAGCCGAGGAAGAGAATCCAATTCCAAAAATGATGGGATGAAATACAGATTCGATGGGATTAAAACCTCTATGTGGATGGTCTGGAAATCCGGCTGGAGCTGTAACTGTAGGATTTCAAAGAAGCAAGGAGAGAGATAGTTAGAGAATAGAAATTTCTTCTTGGAAGCAAGATCATGAAAAACAATTCGAGGATCAAATATTATTTTACAGTCAAAAGCCTGAAGAATGGGAAATCCAACCAACTCCATTGACATCAACATTCCGGACGTATTAAACCTGATATGAAAGACTAAGGCACTTTTGTTAGACTAACAAGCTAAATTTGGAATGGCCATGCTAAGTACAGTAGTGTAGTTGAAAGAAAGGAAAAAAAAAAAAAAAAAAAAAAAAACGTGGCTAATATTGGTAACCTAACATTGTTGATGGGGCCTATATCTGGTGGGGTGTCCAGCCTCATTTTTAGGATGCCACAAAAATAAAGGCCTTGCATTGCCAGCCAGATCTCACATGAAGTGCCACACACCGATGGATTCTCCTCTCCTCAAGTGCCACAACATAAAACGGTGGATTCAAGCAGTGGCCCTACAAACTGAAGCAACAGAAGAAGCCCAACTAGTTCAAAATTTGTGGGAAGGCATGATCTGTATGCCATCGAATATATCATTGCACAGAGCTCTCAATTTCACCAATTGGAAGAGTTTTATACAATTGGAGGCACTCATTTTCAGCAGCAAAAAACAAGCTCAAAATCTTATAATGTACTTGAGTAAATACCAATAAAATCTCTTCATTCCTTTCAACGGATGCCCACGCTCCTGTTCACATTTGAAGTCTAATGAGTTTCCATGTCATCATTTATAACAATTAATAATAGTTTGTAGCTAACCTGTCTCTGAAATTATCACAAAACAAGGATTTAAATGACAATGAAGCCACCAAGACTCCCAAACAAACAGCTTCATAACTATCTCATTAAGTATATACAGGGGTAAAGATAAATTTTAGCCAAAAGGCCCTAATCACTGACAACTGTTGCTATTGGAGGAGAATAAAATGGAAAACAGTTGCCATTTCACTGATGGTAAATCATTGTTAAAGGGCCTTAAGGAGACACAAAGTGACACCAACACGCAAGCACTATTAAACACACCCTCGAATATGTAGGCCTGTGTGAAATGGAATTACCAAAAAAAAAAAAAAAACTGTTCACAGGTTGAAATGAATAGAAACACAATAACTAAACTGCAAAGATCCTGAGTTTAGCTCTAGGAGAAACTGAAAATCTACATATATTCCACACACAAACAAATTAGCATGTATGGGACTAAATTTAGAACTGGTGCAGGAATGAGAAAAAGAAAAAAGCAACAACTACATGCATGCTCTCTTTTGCCTACTACTATTCTGCTTTCTTAAAAATACTAGTTTCGCCTACTTTCTTAGAAATAAACTAGGAAAATGGACATAATCATAAAACCATACAGATTAACTTGAAAATAAATAATTTGGGTTTTTACTATCATCATCCCAAGTATGCTCATCATTAAGGAATAAATATTAGCAGAAAGAAATTGTATTAGACACCTACCTGCAATTTTTTGTAGATATACCAAAACGGTAATAATAGAAGCAAAAACAGAATCTGCACATATCAATTAAATGTCTGAACAACATACTTTATCTAGGTAGTGTTAAGAAATATGATCATACAGAACTAAAACAGTCCAATCAGATATCTGGATTGTTATAACAAAAAGCCTTCTGGTTTTACCTGTACATATGACAAAACTATTGCAATGCCGACAAGGCTAAAGAAATTTGCTAAGAGAATGTTAAGAATAAATGGGAGAGAATCATCAATAGTATATAGATCTGAAGATAACCTGTAAAATAAAGACTAATATATAAACAAATACACCATACAGGAGTTCCGCTAAGCCCACGCGCACCTTTCCACATGCATCTCTATATGTGGACACGCATGGCAACTTCACGATGTGGAAGTCCAGGCCATGCATCAGGTGGACGTGTGTGTAGATACATGGCTAAGAAGGGTAGATCAACTCATAAGGTGGCCACACGTTTACAAACATAATGGATGGGTTTAAAAAATTGTCAGTGGTTAAGATTCACCCATAGATGTGTTACCTGATGAGCTTTTGGGCCAGTTCATCTACACAGTGAGCCCCACTGTTTGCATGGTTCGGATGTCTGCTACATGTGCCAGGTTGGCATGTAAGCTACATGTAGAGAGGTTCATGTGGGCTAACCAAAACCGTACAAAATAGAAAGAAGCTTTGAGATGCTATATCCTATTCTGACCTGTTAAGTATCCTTCCACTTGGATTTTGATCAAAAAATATTACAGGTGCATTGATAAGCTTGTTCAGAAGCTTAGTATGCTCCTGAACTGCAGCACGTAAACCACCAAACACAAATGAGAATGCCCTTGCTAAGGTTAAAAGGGAATTTGCAATAGAAATGCATAGTATAACCTACATCAACAATCACTAATTAGAATGGAAGTATATCTTTAACTGACAAGTCTTGTTATTTATTGAATTATCAAACATACTGCTTGTTTTTGTTAGCAAGTGAAAACATGCAGAATCTATGAAGCATGATCTGCCCCTGTTCAAATTCTTCTAAACAATGAGGATTTATCGGGTCTGGATGTGCCCGTTCATACAAGTCTCAAACATTGTTTGGTGATCCATGGAACATTTTTGGGTGATCCATACCATTGACCTAATTCTGTACTTCACTTTCATCCTCTTTTTCTTCTTTTATTTTATTTTATTTTATTTTATTTTTTATTTTTTACTGAAGTGAGGCATGGCCTGCATGGCAAGTATGATACTCCAACATTACCATGAATGTAAGCCAATGCCCTACATATCTACAAAATACGAAAACAGAAGTGAGAAAATTTTCCATTACAAAACATCTCATACAGTTTCTTGTCAGAAAATGAATCAACATAATGCCAGCAACTCAAATACCATGAAAATTTGCATTGGAAATTTAAAAGTTGACATCAACTCATAATAGTCCACCCACCCAAACCCAATGCAATAAAATTGAAGTTACGAGCAGACATCAAGAATTTACTTGGATTCTCATACAACAAAAAATTGTCATACAGAAAACATGCTCCAGATGTTGGATTCAAAATTTCAAATTCAAATAATTGACAAAAAAAGAAGAAGGCCAACAAAGCATAATACAACCGATGCATTACTTTCCACAGAAACTTTGTGCAAAACAAGGATGTGTAGATTAAAGATAATGTGTATGCACTTAAAATCATCAGCAATTTCTTTACCTAAAAATCCATTGCTGCTGAGATCCAATTCTTCTAGCTGCATGGAACTCCCAAAGAGCCCAGGTAGTATAGATCCATCTAGCAAATTGTTACCAACCCATAAAACCCAAAGGGATAGTAATGGATGAAACGAAGGAAGCTTCCCTCTGATCTGATTTTGACTCACATCCAATATTTCATCTTCATGTTTCCATCCAAATGTATCAAATCATTAGTCATGCTAATCCAAACATAAGCTTGAATTGAAAGTTTAAGTAACCTGCTATCGAAATGTATGTCACATTGATCCTACATCTATGATGCATCCTTGTGTTTGCATGCATTTCTACCGGATAGATCATGGCCATTTACTTCAGATTGGACAATTCCAATGCTTTATGCTCTGAATACCAATTTCCAAACGATGACAAGATCCAAACATCCGTACAAAACAAATCAAAGAAAAGAGAACTTAGAGGCCTAAGATCTTACCAGAAATCGGCAGGATTTCAACACTTTCTCATCAGATCTAACTTCGGTCCGCAGTCTAACGAAGTTAAAATTTCCCCTAAAGAGATTCCAAAGAAGAATATGCCTGATTCATGATAAGATCTAGAACAATATCCCCCTTCTAATCTATGCATGTCTGGAATTACTTTAGATCTGAAGGAATTTCACTAAAATCGATGCAACAATGGTTCCATCTCTTCGAGATCCAAAAAAAAAAAAACCGATCGAGATTTTCTTCATCTAAAAAAATAACCGATCTGAATTTCTTCTCCATGTTTTCTACATGGAGTAAGTAATCAAACAGAGAGATTCAAAACCGGAAAGAGAAAAGAGAAATTGAAAAAAATCTCTGCAGAAGAAACCGAAATCCTAAGCTAGAAATTCCATCGTTGGAGGTAATTGAAGGAATTTACAGAGGAAAATTAGAAATTCCACATACCTTCAACGCCATTTCTCTCCTTTCTCCTCTTCCGCTCAACGAAGTTGAAACTCTAGTAGCGAAAATGACACGTGTCTGCTGCTTTATATATATGTGTCCGTTTTTTGCCTCGGTTCGTATGAAAGTGAGGTTAAAAGGTGGACATTTTGCCTCGGTTCCAGAACTGAGGCTAAAAGGTGACTTCTTGCCTCGGTTTCAAAACTAAGGCTAAAAGGTGGATTTTCACGTGTTCCAGTGAAACTTTCACGAGATTCAACCGAAACATAAAACATGCTCCAAATGGAACCCAAATATCATGAGCACCTAGAAGTTCAGTTGTCCATGCCGTAGCAAAAAGTTAGGATGGGATGCCCATTATTGGCTTTTGTGTAGGGGCTACCATAGTGTTTACACAACATCCAATCCATTCATCTGATGTACTTCATTAGGATGAAAGAATTACACAAAAAATCATTACAAAACATAGGTGGGCCATACCACGTGAATTTAGATGTTTTGAGTTATAAATTTTATAAGGAAGCTGAAATGAATGTTGAATCAACCTGATTTTTGGATTGAGGCTAAATGAGGGCATTCCTGCCAGGTACTCCACACCACCGCCATGTCGCTCTTCTTTTTTTTTTTTTTCTAAGTGGCGACTAAACAGGGCCCTATAGAATCGAATTGACGATGGTACGAATAATCTTTTCATGAAATTAAGTTTGGCCTCAGTTGCTCACCAACCGAGGCAAAAGGGCAAACTTTTAGTCTCAGTTGCTCACCAACTGAAGCAAAAAGGGAGACTTTTGGCCTCAGTTTCTCACTAACCGAGGCAAAAAGGGAGACTTTTGGCCTCAGTTTCTCACTAACCGAGGCAAAAGGGTAGACTTTTGACCTTGGTTTTTCAACAACCGAGGCAAAAGGGCAGACTTTTGGACTCAGTTCTCAACAACCGAGGCAAAAGGACAGACTTTTAGCCTCAGTTGCTCACCAACCGAGGCAAAAGGGTAAACTTTTAGCCTTAGTTGCTCACCAACCAAGGCAAAAAGGCAGACTTTTGGCCTCAGTTTCTCACCAACCGAGGCAAAAGGGCAGACTTTTGGCCTCAGTTTCTCACCAACTGAGGCAAAAGGGCAGACTTTTGGCCTCAATTCTCAACAACCGAGGCAAAAGGGAAGACTTTTAGCCTCAGTTGCTCACCAACCGAGGCAAAAGGGCAAACTTTTAGCCTCAGTTGCTCACCAACCGAGGCAAAAAGGTAGACTTTTGGCCTCAGTTTCTCACCAACCAAGGCAAAAGGACAGACTTTTGGCCTCAGTTTCTCACCAACCGAGGCAAAAGGGTACACTTTTGGCCTCGGTTCTCAACAACCGAATCAAAAGGGCAGACTATTGGTCTCAGTTCTCAGCAACAGAGGCAAAAGGGCAGACTTTTGGCCTCAGTTGCTAACCAACCGAAGCAAAATGACAGACTTTTGGCCTCAGTTTCTAACTAATTGAGGCAAAAGGGCAAACTTTTAGCCTCACTTGCTCACCAACCGAGGCAAAAGGGCAGACTTTTGGCCTCAGTTCTCACCAACCGAGGCGAAAGGGCAGACTTTTAGCCTCAGTTGCTCACCAACCGAGGTAAAAGGGCAGACTTTTGGCCTCAGTTTCTCACCAACCGGGGCAAAATGGTAGACTTTTGGCCTCAGTTTCTCGCCAACCGAGGTAAAAAATGAATTTTTAACCTCAATTCCTTTACAACCGAGGCTAATAACCACATTTAGCCTCCTTTTTTTGAACCGAGGCTAAAAAATTGAGGCTAAAGGCCTACTTTCTTGTAGTGCATCCACATCCGGCGGTGAGGCCCACCTCATGGTAGGTGATGATCCATCCATTTCAATGATCTCATTCTTTTTCTTATTCATTTTTATGCATTTTATATGGTATATATATATATATATATATATATATATATATATATATATATATATATATATATATATATATATATATTTCATATGTAATAAAGGTGGGCCATGATTGAGTGGGACCCACCCTGATTAACGTGGAGACTCCTACATGTGGGATCCACCGTAGGTGCATGTACAACTAACGTTCAGCGTCTCTGGACGCTGGACGTCAAGCTGCTTTTTTTTAAAAAAAAGAAAAATAAAATTTCTTAAAGGGTTGGGATGTTGCTCACGTGGGCCCCACCTTATTGTATTTCCTAAATCTATACCGTCCATCCTCTTCTTCATCCTATTTTAGGCGTTGAGCCAAAATCTTAGGGCGATTTGATCACTGGGTGGGCCATAACCTCTAAAACCATGTGAAGACATGCAAGAACATATAAAAGTACTTGGTGGGGCCTACCTGAAGCTTGGATGCAGCTGAAACTCAGTCTGGACGGCTAAATAAGTGGGATACACATAATGGGTGGACTGGATTGTGAATCACATCTCGGTGGGCCCCAAATAAATAAATAAATAAATAAATCTTAACATCCAGCGTCTCTGTACGCTGTACGTGACATAGAGACTCCTTTTGAAAAAAAATAATAAAATTTTGAGTATTGTTCATGTGGGCTCCACCTTGATGTATATGTTGAATCCACTCCGTCCCTCCTCTTCTCCACATCCTTTTAGGCGTTGAGCCAAAGTCTTAGGGAGATCTGATCACCGGGTGGGCCATAACCTCTAAAACCATGTGAAGACATGTAAGAACATATAAAAGTACTTGGTGGGGCGTACCTTAAGTTTGGATGCAGCTGAAACTCGGTCTGGACAGCCAAACAAGTGGGACACACATAATGGGTGGACTGGATTGTGAATCACATCTCGGTGGGCCCCAAACAAAAAAAAAGAAAAAAAAAAGAAAAGAGGGGAGGCAGCAGCACGCTGTAGCTCACGCCGCAGGCATGCTGCCTGCGTCCGCTGGCGGACGAGCGTGTAGGACCCACGGCTCCTGCCGTGGGCCCCACCATGATGTATGCGTGTAATCCACGCCGTCCATCTATTTTGTCAAATCATTTTAAGGCATGAGCCCAAAAATGAGGTAAATCCCAATCTTAAGTGGACCACGTTTCAGGAAACAGTGTTGGGTGAGGGCCCATCCTTTTACCGTTGAAATGGCAAATAAACATCACGGTGGGCCCTGGTCCACCTGCTTTTGAACAGGGTGGATGATGGGCCTGTGGCCTTATAAACAGGTTGGACTCAAGTAAACATTACAGTGGGCCCTAGGTCCAGATGACCTTATGAATAGGTTGAATGGTAAATAAACATTATTGTGGGCCCCTCCACGTCTGTGTGACCTTATGAACTGGTTGTATGGAAAATAAATATCATGGTGAGCCCCATGGTCATATGACCCTATCAATAGGTTGTATGTAAAATAAACATTATATTGGGCCCCAACTTTGGCTAGAAAATAAACAATATGTGGGCCCCACTTTGTACGAAAAACAAACATTATATTGGTCCAGTTTGGATGAAAAATAAACATTATATTAGGCCCCACTTTGGATAGAAAATAAAGATTTTGATGGGCCCTAGGCTGGATGGAAAATAAGCATTTGGATGGGCCCTAGGTTAAATGGAAAATAAACATTTTGGTGGGTCCTGCTTGGGACACAAAATGTATGTGATTTATCTATACCTTCCATCCCGATGGGACCTAGTATGATGCATGAGTTTCATTCAAACCGACCAATCATTTTGAGATCTTTTTAGGCCATGTGATGAGGTCCATCTTAGCGTATTAGTGGGCCATCCATCGAGGCCCACTTTGGTATGTACAAGGCCCGATATTGAAGCCCACTTGGATATATATAAGGCCCATATGATATGGCCCCTTTGATTTACCTAAGGCCCAATGTAGTGCAACTATATCCATTGCAATGTGTGATTCCCCATGGTGTATATAATGATGTTTATAGCAGGTTATGCCTTGGGAGCAATGATGGTTTGACGTCCACATTGCATGGTCGGTGTCGGTTAAAGGTCCGCACCACCACTCTCCCTAAGGCCCACTGATGGCCCGTACTTGTAGTACATTGACCGTCTAGGCCCATTTCCTTTATGCAGAGCCCATAATTACATAACATGTTTAGTACGGATCCATGACTCATGACCATACACATACGCATCATATGTATGCTTGATGTGAGAAAGGACTGATCATTGCATATGCCTTCGGGCAGACTGTTTGCGGGCCCCCTGATAGGCGGAGTTGCCCTTCATGAGCGCGTGCTTCACGCAGGATGGTTGCATGACTGATAGTGTGATACATGCACTTGCATTTGTGTGATTGTGATATGCCCTAGCGACATCAGGGCCATAGCCTCTACAGACACACCGTGGGTGGCTGGTTGGATACCGGAAAATCTTGTTCTAAGCAATTGGGGCGCCATAGATGTCCCTGGGTGAGAGTCCCTAAACCCGATGGTACCAGAGGATGACTCCAACGTCGAGACCGAGTGGATATATGAGAGCACGAGGGCCGAATACTATGAGGCCGCGTCTCCCACTGTGTCGTGGTCGGTTGGAAAGGGGTGTGGCCTTACTCGCCCGAGAGCAGGGGGCATTACTAGGCTGAGTTTGACTAGCTCGAAAATGGGTTCGCTATCGACGTGCCGGATAGGTATTGGCTGACTATTGGTCAGGCGGATAGTGAGGTTTCTTACGCTTACTTGGACTGTGCTGCTTGGAGAGAGACAGTGCCATTTGGAGTGTACTGAACCCCGGTGATTATCCAGACCGAGAACCGTACTGATTTGATGCTCTTGTGAGGAGTTGCATTGGTATGAGGATTGACATGCTTGACTTACATATTGCATCGCATGACCTTGGTATGGCCGATAGCATTCACATCTTGTATTGCATAGCCTTGGTACGGCTGGTTGCATTTTCGTACTCATCAGCATGATTCCGCATTACTCCGGCATTGCATTCTGAGCACGTTCGCACACACTTACACCGCCCTCTAAGCTTTCTATAAGCTTATGCACGATTGATGCGTGCAGGTGACGCCAGGACGCAGCTGTAGTTTCGCCGCTGTTGGAGCGTGCCGCCGAGCTTTTGAAGTTTTGATATTACCGCTATCTTGTATTTCCCTTTATACGCACTATATTCAAAGTTTTTGTTCATAGTGGATTTTGTGATGGTGTTCTTGTGGTTATTGTTTGTGGGTTATGCTGTGGTTATGCTCATTACGAATCAAATTGATATTGAAAATCCTCCTTGTAGCATCCCAGGATCGGAACCTGGTATATGGGTACCGGGAGCCGAGAATGGGGTACTACGGAGGCTGTCGGCGCCGGATTCGGTGATCGGGAATTTTGGTGAGCCCGGTCTCCGAGTTCGGGGCGTGACATGGCATGGTCCCTAGCCAAATTGCTGTCCCCTTTAGTGTCCGTGAAACACCGGAACGGATTAGGTGTTACCAGTGGTCGTTACCATTACCATAGGGTCTACCTTGATAATGTTTTGTGTATACATGGTATCCATCCTTTTTTCCAGCTCATTAATTGCCAAAAATTAAGCAAATCCAAATCTCACAGGTGGACCACACCACAGGAAACAGTGACAATGGAATGCCCGTCATTAAAAATATTTTAAAGTCCATCATAATGTTTATTTGCATCCACCTGTTGATAAGGTCGAGAAGGCCTACATGAAGTGAAAATATAAAGATCAGCATGATCAAAAACCTTAGTGGCCCACGAAATATTTTTGATGGTCATTAACCACTGCTTCTAGTAGTGTGGTCCATCTGAGATTTGGATATGCTTAATTTTTTGGATCATTTTAAAAGTGCGCTGAAAAATGGATGGATGACGTAGATATACAACACATTTATGAATGTGTGAGACACACACGGTCAGACTAACACTAAGGTGTTACCCAAGTAACACGTAACTCTAGCGTCGAAGAGAAATTTTCCCAAGTAGACTTTACTTTTAACCTACTAGCCAAACTAAAACTCTAATTTCTTACTTTTCACTGTTAAACTCTATTTATACGGACTATTTTTTCGAACAAAAATACCCTCAAGCTGAGTCCTTACTCCACTGATCTCCAACGATGTTGCCCCCACTCCACCGATGTCATCCCTAACTCTGACGAAGGGTTTTGAAGAGTTTTAAAGACGAAGAAGCATTTTGAAGAGGAAGAAGAGGGAGAAGATAGCTCCTTCATCCAAGAAACCACACACAGGAATGATTATTTTTTTCCCGAATGGTGAATGGTTAATGGGAATTTTGAATGGTGAATGGGAGTGGTGATTTTGAATCTTGAATGGTGATTAGGGTTTGGTGGATGGTGAATGGTGATTTCGAATGTTGAATGGTAAAAATTCACTGAGTACCTTGTAATTTTGACCAAGTGCTCGGTCAAACATCTCTGTACTCTGTGAAAATTCACTGAGCACCTTGTATTTTTAACCAAGTACTCGATCAAACATCTCTGTACTCGGTGAAAATTCACCAAGTATGTTGGAATGGTGATTTCGAATGGTGGATGGGAATGGTGATTTTGAATGTTGAACTTGGTCTTCACTCGGTCTTTGAATTGTGAATGTTGATTTGTGAACTTGGTTAATTCAACCAAGTACTTGATCAAACATTTATGTACTTGGTGAAAATTCAGTCAATACGTTGAAATTTTGACCAAGTACTCGGTCAAACATCTCTGTACTCAGTGAAAATTCACCGAGTACCTTATAATTTTGACGGACTACTCAGTGAAAATTCACCAAGTTCCTTGTAATTTTAATCGAGTACTCGATCAAACATCTCTGTACTAGGTGAAAATTCACCGAGTACTTGGTCAGTTAAAGTGTTTTTTGAACTATGCACTAACTACTTGTTCAACTAAACTGATTTTTCCCATGTCCTATTTACATGTGATCTATTTACACAAGATATCCTTCTATTGTGACCTATTTACTTGTGATCTTTCCTATGAACTGTCTTATGAACTATTTGTGATATATTTTGCATTTCATTCTTTTTTGTAGAAATTGAAGAGTATCCTAAGAAGGAAAGCGATATCATTCCAAACATGTCTGCTAAATGTTCACTAACATGGTGGTTTGATAAAGTGAAGACTAGTTAAGAGAAGAATAGGACAAGGTTAGCTCTATTTAGGCAATCCCAATTTTCATTCTTATTAGACATTCCATCATTTAGATATTTAGGATCCCTAACACAAATCTTTTTTTTTTTAGACATAGAGGTGATCGTAATGAACTTGTATTCAAGATACAACGAAAACTTTTGAAGTTTACTGAGATGGACTTCGCACTTATAGCAGGGCTTAAGACTTGGTATCTTTCTATTTCAGAGATAAGAACTAATAAGAATTCCATAAGAGAGAAGTACTTGAAGAAACAACATCTGATATTAACATATAAGAAATGTGTTTGATAGGATCATCGAGACACACGATGTGGTAAAGGTTACCTTATTAATGTGCGTAGAGTGGTTCATTAGGGGGGACGAACACCAAGTATTACTGCAAGTTGGAATACATTGACTTGGCTGGCTCTTTAGAAGAGTTCCACAAGTATCCTTGGGGTAGTTTGGCGTTCAAGACAATGACTGGAGGGGTTCTAAGAGCGGCAACGGTATCACGTGGGATAGGAAAAATCTACAATGTCTACGGCTGAATATTTTCGTTGCAAGTAAGGATTCTTTATTTATTCCACATAATTAGTGTATGTATTAAACTATAGTTTTTAAATTTATGCAATTTTATTTCATTGTAACAGATATGGGCTGTTGAAAGAGTATCAACCCTAAGAGAAAGTGTGATCTCATTTGTTTCCTCCCAAATTTCATATTTATTCAATATTGAGGCTGAAAGGGTTGGAGGTTTAACACAATATATGACATATTGGAGAGTGAAGGCGTAAGCCTATTTTTTCAATATATTTGGTCACTTATTTTAACATACAGGGTTTTATACGTGAACTTGAAACGAGTTTATAAGTGCTTATACTTAAGCACAATCTAGTTGTCAAATTTGGTAGTCCTGAAAGGGTCGCAAAAAATATATATCAACTCGATCAAGCGTCTTAGGGAAGACTTAACATCTCAAGTCATGAAAGTACATGGTTCGAAGATCGAAACACTCCGTATGAGTCAATCATCAGGTGGTATAACCTTAGATTGACCATAGGTTAGGTGTATTTTCATAACGTCTTAAATGATCATCTTTTGTGTTAAAATACACTCAAGTTAATCCAGCTCGACATCTGGTTCAGCCAGCCTAACTGTCTTCAGCTAACCCTACAGGTTTATGGCAAGTTTACAGATTGAACAAGATTTTTCGCGGGATGTTCGGTCAGCCCGGACTTGTTCAGTCAAGTTTCTAGCAATGAACTGTTTTTGGATTTCAGGCATAGTGGGCTAGCCGAACCCTTTAGTCAATTAGCTAAACTGGAAGTTTAGCCAGCCGAACTTGGGCTTGGGCCAGTTGAATTTTTAAAAGATCTTATCTCGCGAAATCCAAATGCTGTTGGAATGAAATTGTTGGAATCCGGTTAGCCGAACCAACACTTGGGTTAGTTGAATTTTCAAATCCTTTGGCTATAAATAGAGGGCTTCTCTCATTCATTTACACGACAAAAGTTAGTGAAAAAATCTATCTTTTCAAGTGAGTGTTTCTAACAATAAACAAAAGTATTTTATTTAGGGAGATTTCATTCACTTGTTAATTAGAAAAAGGAAAACAAAGAAGATAATCACATTATTTATTCATTCTGAATTCTTTTACATCCTTCTTTCCCTTTGATTCCAAATAGAATATTCATAACTTTCAATATATAATCCATATTTAACATGAATGTTGTGCATAAATGTATCAAACATTAAAACATAGTATTGAATGTTGTGTTAGAAGCCATTGTGCATAGATAGAAACTATTGTGCACTATCAAAAGCCATTGCGCCACTATTAGAAGTCATTGTGTGCTGGCTGAAGCCATTGTACGCTAACTCCTGTTGTGCGCTGGCTTCCGTTTCGCGCTGGCTTCCGTTGCGTACCAGCAGTGTTGTGCACCGCACAATGCCTGTTCTGCACAACGATGGCGAGTTCTACCTTTCTTCTTCCGCAATTTCTTCCTTCTCAGCGATTGGTTGCCAATGACCCCTTTAGAGGGGTCGAGGGGTATTTATAACCACTCACACGTGCGAACAAGCCGCGTTGCGCTCCCTGTTGTGCGGACTTCACTGTGCGCTCTCCTATTGTGCGGACTTCACTGTGTGCTCTTCTGTTGTGCGAACTTCGTTGTGTGCATCGATCTCTTCCGCATAATGATCAGTTCCGCACAATAAAACGTCCACACAAGGAGTATTTTTTTCGCACAATGCTCACTTCCGCATAATAAAACATCCGCACAATGAGTATTTTTTCCGCACAATGCTCTTCTTGAGTCTATTATTTGCGCACAATATTTTTTTCGCATTTCCCTCTGTCTTTTATTTATTTTTACGCCTCAACAAATGCCCCCTTGATCCTGTATTTTTATTTTGTTTTTTTTATACATACAAAATATACAAGATCAATAATAATTCTTCATGAACACTATTTCTGACCTCTTTCTTAGTTGTGCGCATATTTTCTTCGTTGTGCGCGTAATGAATCTTCACACAGCAATTTCACACAATGCTTCGTGCGCAATGATCTATGCATAACAATGATCGCACACTGGGCCAGACTTCACCTATAAATACAGGACTTGTCTCCATTTTCGCCATTTCTCTTTGCTCCTTCATACTATTTCTTGTCCCGCTGCACCTTTGTGCGCTAACCTCATTGTGCAGCGCACCACGACTATTCCGCACAAAACCCTTCTGCGCACAATATCTGATCCCGCACAACAAGACTGATTGCAACACTACTTCCTTACTTGGTAAAAATCTAGCGCTCAACAGTTAGCGCTCAACCACCTTGCGTACAACACATTGCTCACTGCACTTTGCGCACAACACCCCTGCGCACAATACCTTGCGCACAATACTTTTGTGCAATGCACTTTGCGCACAACAGTTGTTCCACACAACAGTCCTGCACACAATACCTTGTGCACAGTCGTTTGCGCTAAATGACCCTCGTTCAAACATTTTTTGGTCTTCAAATTTACTTGTTCCTTCTTTTCAGCTATCTTCTGTACTTCCTTCTAACTCTAATGAACTTTCCTCCCTAACTTTAATTTTTTTTCAATAACTCTTGTATAGGTTTCTGATAGCAAGCTCAAAAAGACCACTTGCTTCCTCAAGTGTTGTTGGGTCATCTGACCCATAATCCGCTGAGACATGATCCGAAAAGGCCCTGCTCCAGCGAGAACTATAGTTCTTTCTTCAAGGAGCCGGCTCCTGTCATTGTGAACTTTGCTGATCGTATTCAATACTTATCCGAGCATATCCGCATGGCCATAATCATGAAGGAGATAGAAGGACCCCCCTTGTCAGGACAAGAGTCTGATTGGGAAATTGGTTGAAATGTACGACCAACCTCGCGAAGATGAAGCTTTCCAGGAGAAGATTCAGGAACATAATCGAAGATGTTTTCAGAACGCTTGGGATTCAGTCAAATTGGCTACTGAAGCAATCAAATTTCGTAACCCTTATAAAGATGAGACCATTGCCTTACCTCTACAGCTTTAGCGCCATCGCTCAATTCTTCAAAGCGAACCAACGGATTACATGACACAGAATAGACTTTTGTATGTGTCCAATTGGGTGATTAAAGAGCCGCAGATCCTCGAGGGCTATGTCATAGATAAAGGCTTAACCCAAAAGACTGGGCAAGTGAGATACATGCGCTTTCTTCTTCCGTGTCATGACCCTCATTCCTTTTATCATACTCATTTCTTCGAGACAATTCAACAACGTTTTCGTCATCACGATTCTTTATGGGGTAAGGATGAATTTAGAACATGAGGTCTTTGGACCACTCGTCCATATTACAGTGCTTGGACCAAAGCGATCTTGCAGAAACATAAAGATGTCCTTACTGCAGCGAGGCTTTACCAAGCCATAGAAGCCACTTCAGAATTCTTCTTAAAAGACACAATGATCTACAAAGGCTTCCTGAAATATTGGTCTTCTACCACAAACTCTTTCCACCTTTCGGTAGGGGAAGTGAGTATCACTTTATGGGATTTATACAGAATGGCCGGTCTGCCCATCTCTGGATCCTTTCTTGATGAATATGTTCCTTCTAACCAAGAGTTTGCCTACGTCGCGCCCAATAAGGTGCCCAAAATAATAGCAACAACCATTGAACTCTTTCGAGAAACCTCTTACTTTGTTGACGTTCATAAGATTTCTCCCCTTCAATGGTTAGCCCACTTTTCTCGATATTTGAAGTATTTTAACACTTTCCTTTTAATCAATACTTTCTTATAAATATAAATTGCTCACTGATTTCACCCTTCTCTTTTTCTTTAGGTTTGTTGGTAGTCATTGTACTGATCTAGAGGCTAATCGTAAAAAAGTAAGGGGTTTGGCCAAATTTACTGCCGAAACTGAATTAGTCGCTTTTCTAGCTTACTAGTTGAGCTTAGTCGTGCTTCCCAACTCAAAAAGTTTGGACTCTATTTGGCCAACTCTATTTGTGGCGTGGGTGCGATGGCGGAAGGTAGAAAGAGATATTCTCTGGCCTCTCCTGTCTTATGCTCATTATATAAAGCTTTCGGTCATGCTGCGGCGCATTGCTCAAGCCCGGCGCTAGGAGTTTCATCTACTTTCACTCCTTGGCATTACTTCTCTGGGTGGCTCGGTATTTATTTTCCCTAGACATATAATGACCCGAAGAAAGCTTACATCCATCCAGATCATATACCCCTGTGGCATTTTCTGAAACGAAAAATGATAAGGAAAGGATACGAATGGATAGTGGATAAAATTGATAGCATGGAATCCATCGACTTCTTCCCTTTTTATTTAGATTATCAAGCTGAAGATAGAGATGTGGAAGATAATCAGGACTTGGAACCTATCGAAAGAACTTTCTTCCTTTGCATTCGTTCTTGCAGTCTCCCCTTACGAGAAGGGCTAGACTTTTGGTGTGAACCATATTATCCGAGTCGATTTGCTAGACTGTTCGGATATGATCAAGTCATGCCCCAGGCGAGTGAAGAGGTCACTCGAACAATGAGGAGTTATGGAGTTGGTCCTTATAACTGGGCTTTGATATGAAAACAACTCCTAACCAGAAATTTCGGTTCTCTATTTGTCCTCCCAGGATATAATCACAGAGTAACAGCTCATATACCTGGATGAAATGGTGGAGTCATCACTACTATTTAGTGCGCAACTGCTTTTCAGTGGACCGCTCTATCTGGGTCCCTCCACCTCGTTTGAGGAATTATAGACCAGAACAAGGGATTGGATATTTTTATGAGAAGGATCAGGCCGCCGTTCCAGGGCAACTTCGTCAAAAAATTTCTATGGAAGAGCCCATCAGAGAGATAAAGCCCCCAAACAACTTGGAAGGTTAGTTTGCCTTTGGTTCTCCTACGGATCCAATAAATCGGAGGGAGAGATCAGCCACTCCCCACAACGAATTTGAAACCGCAGGAGGTATTTTGCCTTCCCCTACCCCCGTAGGAGAAAATTAACCTATGAACCCTGTTCCTGTCCTTCCTCTGATTATAGAACCTGTTTCTTCTACAATTTCTCACCCTATCAAACATGTAACTGCCATGGTTGTCCTGATCGTAGATCTTATAGAAACTATAGCCCATCGTACTACAGCCACAACTTCCTCGACGACGCGTCGAATTGTCATTGCCACATCTCCCATGACCTGCTCTCGTGCTAAGTCACTGTCTCCTGAGGTTTTAGCACAACCATTTTTTTCTCCTTCCCAAGGTATAAGCCTTCTTCCTGTGAAGACTACCTATAAAGAAAAACAAACCGTATTGGAGGAAGACAACTCGTCGGAATATTCTGTAAACACTACAAGTGAAGATACGTCTACACTGCAAGTGAAGATACGTCTACTCCTATAAGTCTCACTGATGAAGGGGACACTTTTTCAAATGCAGATACTGATGCCGAAGTAGACGTTGGTGAAGAGAGCGATGTCGTGGTTATGTTTGCTCTTCCTGATGTTCCGACTGCTCATCCTGACACTTCCCATCCCATTCCGAAGACCTCTCTGGATAATGAAGAGCAACTTGATTATGGTGAATACGGTGGTTCTCCTGGTGCAAACAGCTTTCTCTCTTTTGATGTTTTGTATTCTCCTTGCATTATGAACGCCGCCGAAGTGGCTGCTCGCGAAACATCAATGTAATGCCCTGAAAATCGGGGGTCAAGTATAAACTTAACTCCCGAGTTCCAACGCATCACTTATGCAACATATATACTGATGATTGAATGTTGTCTGTATTAGTACATGAAAAATGAATGAGATTAAGCCAAAACAACATATCATACTCTAGAGATGATTAGTTTAAACAAGCGGAAGACTGTGATAGATATATAAAATATATAAATTGTGGTAAGTCTCCAGAGTGTGATAATGTTACCAGGTTAGATAATTACATGTAAATTTTCAAATTATACCAAAGGTGTAATGTCATCTAGTCAACATCCCAGAAAGCCCCATCGATCAGGACACGGCTCACAGGAACCCGCCTGAAAACTGCATAAAGGAAAAATCCTCCGCATCATCATAAAAGTTCGGCTTCGCTTTGCAGCATCGCCATCATCTGAAACTCAAACAAGGTCTGGTTGGTGTGTACAACACCGTCCCGTAACGTGGGAGTGAGTGATCAACTCAGTGGAACAATAGAGCATAGGTTAACATGTTATCAATTCAGTCAAGCAGTAATGATAAAGCAGTACAATCAAACATTCCTAAATAATCTTATTAATGCAAGTATGAAATGCAGTCATGATGCATGCCCTTGCTAAACCACCCTCGTGCGACACCATCTTATGTTCGCGGCATGCTTCATCCCTCAGTGCTCCACATCTTCCAGGCACATGCAGTGCTATGTTATGAGCGTGATTACCGAGTTGTTATTAGTCCTTTTCATACAGCAGTATTGGGAAACTAAGGTACCTCCCTTATATCATTCCTAAATAATGATCCATTCTAGGGTCATCAATCCTAGATAATCTCATATGATGATGCGGTTCCAGGTCGCTGTAAAGGGTTGTCAGGGCTGTTACACGTATTCGTTGCACCGCTCCCCCATCACCTTATCAATACAAGCCTAGTTTATACTCTGCCACTACGGGAAGAGTCGTCGCCTCACCGAAGATTCAGAATATGCTCGAGGTCACTACACTGGGCACGATTAGGGCTATCAGGGCTGTTATACGCACTCATTACACCACTCCCCGATCACCCATCAAAACAGTGTAGGCCGACAGCTCGAATACAGTGTCCCATACCACCGTATTCGGCTCACGAGTCTGGGTTACTCACTGGTCGCTACGGGGAGGCTCGTAGCCCCAGCGTAGGCCGACAGCTCGACCACGGTGTCCCATACCACCATGCCCGGCTCATGTGTCTTAGCAGATCGAGGTACCAAGGTTAACGAAGTTTCCACTGGTAAGTTTGGTACCTTAGGTTCAAGTAGTAGCATCCATACATGGTGAACATACATCGGGTCAATTGGGTTACTTGACGAGCTTGACTTGCATGAGCGCACATCGAGTGGATCGACATGAAGTGCGTAGGCACTCAGTGTGGCCTAACCACTGTCGACAACTCTAGTACGACCCGGGTTCGTCAAACACGTCCTACGTGGCGAATAAATCTCAGTCACGAACTCAAGCTTGTTACCGATTGCCTGGACTATACAATAGCCCCAATCACATTCAAGTATAGATAGTTAAAGCAATAATGGATCAAGATTTCAAATCACACAATTAAAGTCTGATATTGTCCGCTTAGGGCTTCCAGGGCTGTTGCACGGAATCGTTACACCACTCCCCCATCACCCATAACTGATTTTATGGAATACAACTTAAACATGGATTTAAAAATATGCATTACATAGAGAAACAGACATTATAATAGACGGTACATGGAGGAAAACATACACATAGTTAAAGGAGTTAAGAATTATATCTCAATACCCTTATACATTACAATTTACTAACTACTACTCATTCAGACATTCCAACAAACACTTTAGACTATATACATCAACATGCATGACGTATGTTAATCACATAGGTATTAGGCCAATTCCTTTCACTAGGGAGCTACCCCATGTATAACACGAGTGCACCCACTGCGAATAA
The DNA here is from genome assembly GCA_021015155.1 of Magnolia officinalis. NCBI lineage: Eukaryota > Viridiplantae > Streptophyta > Magnoliopsida > Magnoliales > Magnoliaceae > Magnolia > Magnolia officinalis. Next base: position 34,260,387 of record JAJHSJ010000010.1, read on the forward strand.
TCATGGCAAGCATGAATCCAAGTTCCATATTTATTCATTCATTTCCATAAACGCTTGGGCTACACGCTTTAACAGATATAACGTATATTAGTCGGGGCGTGATTTAGGGTAAATCCTTTCGTCAAAGGGGTATCGCCTATACAACAATCATATATCCATGGCGAGCACGAATGCGAATTCTATACTCATTCGGTCATTTTCACAAACACTTAGGCTACACAATATAACATACGCAACGTATGTTGATATAACAAATAGTAGGCTAATTCGTTCACCCAGAAGTTGATACACATGCATCTAGCATACATGGACAACAATTAATCATGGCAAGCATAAATCTGTATTTTATACGTATACATTATTTTCTACAAATATGAGGAATACAATATATTCAACATAGTTAACGTATATCTGAAAAATGAAACGGACAACACTTTGTACATGTGCAATAGCATCCACATCAGTAATATATCATTGTCTGACATTGAAAGCCTTGAAAACCATAACCTATACGTTTAAAGTCCGCACCTTACACCGTAGAAGCGTAACGAACTTAATAGAAACTCTACGCTTTCGTCAACGTCAATATGACGACCTATAACACAAGGTAAGTTAGCTACTTCACTACTTGTACAAATAGAAACCCTAAAATAGGTTAGGGTTAGGGTTTTCTTACCTAGAATTGAAGTCAGAATCGTCAAGATAGCGATTGAAATGTGATGGTTAAGCACGTAGATCGACAGGGTAGAATAGCAGGAAGATTCTCCCACTTCTCTCACACTTTCTCTCCCTTTTCTCTCTTCTCTCTCTTAGGTTTTCTCAAATTCGTATGGGATGAGAGAGTGAGGGTTTAAGGTCCTTATATAGGCTTGAAACTCACTAAATTAGACTCAGGGCCAAGGTATACTTAGGTTATAGCCAAAGTAGGTCTGTTTCGTCTCAACGGAGCACTTTTGGAGCCCCCCCTTGAGCCAAAGGTCAGACTTAAGCTCACTGACCTTGGATCTAGGTCGAGTTAAGTTTTTGTTTCAGTCGGGTTCCCAGATCACACGTGGTGGACCAGTTTCAGTTCAACGGTCACTGAAACTCGATCGGGGTTACAAGTACACGGACATGTGCATGAAATTTTTCATGATCCGAGGGTGTATTTGGGTCAGATTTTGACGGTCTGATTGTTTATATCAGGCCCTCAAGTGACAAGTCTCAGATTACTTAAATTAGATTTAATTTCTAAAGAAAACTACGTTTTTTCACATTCTTCACTCCGGGCTCAAGCGAATAGCCGTGGGACACTATTTGGTTTTAATTTCCGAGATGGTTGTCAAGCCCAGCAAGGCGGTCCTAATTCTATAACTTTGTATTATTCAGATTTTTGATGTACGGTCCAGATCTGATACGGAGTTTCGTGATGCTCTTGAGAGCAGTCGGGTAATGAGATTGATCCTAGATTTTTGGGTAATGTAGCGTCAACGATTCCACAAGTTTTGGGTCTTGCAGATCGTATTTAAAGCGATTCAAGAGAATTTCGTGGCTAATCTAGTTTAGCACTTAGTTAACTTTGTCTAATTTCTAAAGGATTTAGTCCTGTATGATTTCTACCTGAGGTGATACTCGGGTCTTTGTACGGGATTTTCCGAGTCGTTACAATCAATTTCAAGGGATGCGGAGGCTCGACCATCTAAAATTCAAGCAACAATAGGGAATATACTTCTTCTTCCTGTTCCAGAAGAACCTAGGCCATCAGTCCCTCAATCCTCTGATGCCCCTGCTTAAGCTAGCAAGTTCCTGACCGTGCGTCCTCCTCTTATTCAGCCGGTAGCTCACAACTTAGAATTTCTTTCTGATCCGGTTGACGTCCCTACTCCAAACACTTTGAACTCAAGCACTGTAGGAGCTCAAGAACTTTCTTTTAATGTCATTATGACTACAGAAGTTCCCAGCTCTACAACACCTTTAACTCATTCTGTTCCAGTTACCTTTGTTGTTGCTCCTACCCCGGGTATTTACATGTACATATATTTTTATTTTAAATCGGCATTAAATATGTAGATGCTTTCTTTTGAACTTATATTTCCTTACTTATCTTTTAATTTCAGTTGTGCCAACCCCCAGTGGATCTAAGGGGTCCAATTCAGTGACTGGAGCTTTTGACAAACTTTCTCTGGAAAAGGTGCCACCTCTTATGTTGGGGCTCTTCAAGAATACGATTTTCATCATCGTCGGTGCCTTTAAAGACCTAACTCAGTGGCCCTTTTTGGATAGTGCTTTAGCAGTTCTCGCTCATTCAGCTCGCCTAACACATGTCGATGTCCAGCCTCTTTATGCTTCCTTATCACAGTTTTATGACTCTACGAAGAATTTAGAAGCAGCACGAAATATGGTCATTGCTCCTGAAATTCTAAATCGCTAGAAGGAATTGGCGCTTCTTAAGGAGAAACTCTCTCAAGCGGATGGTGTTATTCCTAACTATAATACTGTTAGTCAATCTCTCCATGAAAAATTGAAAGTTTCCATCAGGAATAAGGCAAATATTGGTGATCAAATCGCTTTCCTAGAGAAGGAGATTCTGTTACTCAAGAGTCAATGGGAATCAGAAAACTCAACTATTTGTCAGATCAAAGCAGAGCTTGAAACAAACACTCAATTAATCAATACTATACAAGCTGAACGGTCAAGAAATGGAGAGGTTGCTACTGCTTTGGAATCTGAATTAATTGGCATCCCCGATCAGGCTGACATGATCCTTGAAGCTGAGCGTACAACTGCTGTAGCACAGTCTCAGTTGAAAGAAGAACTGCAACATTACTTAGAGATATTGAATATAACTGAAGATTTATAGGCATTGCATGTAAATATTTCTTTTTCTTGTGTCATGATATGTAAACAACTTACTAAATTATATTATTGAATATCTGTAAATGTTTCATGTGAATACTTTATTAGAGATATTTCAAGCTATTTTGCCTTCTTTTATTTTTTTATGAATCATTTTAAGCAGGTTCATCTATACAATAGTCTCAACATGACATTTTATCGAAGTACTATTAACAAAATCACCACATATTATGTAACATCCAGAAAAATAGGGGGTCGAGCATAACTCAACACTCGAGTTTCCAGAACATCACTTATGCAACATAGATAATGATGATTAAATGTTGTCTGCATTAGTGTATTGAACATGAGTGAGATTAAGCCAAAATAGCATATCATACTCTAGAGACAGTTAAATTGCAAACGGAAGACTGTGATAAATATATAAAATATATAAAAACTGTGGTGAGTCTCCAGAGTGTGATAACATTACCAGGTTAATAAATTTCAAGTACATTTCTAAAATATACCAAATATGTAAGTGTAATGTCTTCTATCCCAAGTACCATAGCCCAGTCAATACAATGACAGTTCTTCAGAAACCTGTCAGAGAGCTACAAGTAGGAGAACTCCTCCTCCACATCATAGTAATCCGGCTCTGCTTCATGAGCATCGCCATCACCTGAAACTCAACAAATCTGGTTGGTGTGTACAACACCGTCCCATAACGTGGGAGTGAGTGATCAACTCAGTGGAACAATAAAGCATAGGTTAACATGTTATCAACACAGTCAAGTAGCAATGATTAAGCAGTACAATCAAACAATTCTAACTACTCTTATTTAATGCAAGTATGAAATGACATGATGTATGCCCTTGCCAAACCACCCTCAAGCGACACCATCTTACGTTCTCGAATGCGTTCATCCCTCAGTGCTCCACATCTACCAGGCACATGCAGTGC